>CM035275.1:57611035-57690878 GCA_020226075.1 Hydropotes inermis
GCTCAGCTTTCTTCACAGTCCAATTCTCACATCCATACATGACCACTGGAAGAACCACAGCCTTGACCAGATGGACTTTAGTTGACAAAGTAATGTCTCTGATTTTTAATATGCTATCTAGGTTGGTCATAACTTTCCTTCCAAGGAGTAAGCGTCTTTTAATGTCATGGCTGCAGTCACCATCTGCAGTGATTTTGGAGCCCCCCAAAATAAAGTCAGCCACTGTTTCCACTGTCTTCCCATCTATTTACCATGAAGTGATGGGATCAGTTGCCATGATCTTAGTTTTCTGAATGTTAAGCTTTAAGCCAACTTTTTCACTCTCCTCCTTCAATTTCATCAATAGGCTTTTTAGTTCCTCTTCACTTTCTGCCATAAGGGTGGTGTCATCTGCATATCTGAGGTTATTGATATTTCTCCCAGCAATCTTGATTCCAGCTTGTGCTTCTTCCAGCCAAGCTTTCTCATGATGTACTCTGCATATAAGTTAAATAAGCAGGGTGACAATATACAGTCTGATGTACTCTTTTTCCTATTTGGAACCAGTCTGTTGTTCCATGTCCAGTTGTAACTGTTGCTTCCTGACCTGCATACAGGTTTCTCAAGAGGCAGGTCAGGTGGTCTGGTATTCCCATCTCTTTCAGAATTTTCCACAGTTTATTGTGATCCACACAGTCGAATGCTTTGGCATAGTCAATAAAGCAGAGATAGATGTTTTTATGGTAGTTCTATTTTTAGACTTAGGAACCTCTATACTTTTCTACTTAGTGGCTGTATCAGTCTATGTTCCTACCAACAGTGTAAGATGGTTTTCTTTTCTCCATACCTCTCTGATTGTAGGTTTTTTGATGATGGCCATTCTGACCAGTGTGAGGTAATACCTCATTGTAATTTTGATTTACATTTCTCCAATACTTAGTGATATTGAGCATCTTTTCATGTGTTTGTTTCATATGTATGTCTTCTTTGACTACAAGCAATAAATGCTGGAGAGGGTGTGGAGAAAAGGGAACCCTCTTACACTGTTGGTGGGAATGCAAACTAGTACAGCCACTATGGAGAACAGTGTGGAGATTTCTTAAAAAACTAGAAATAGAACTTCCATATGACCCAGCAATCCCACTCCTGGGCATACACACCAAGGAAACCAGATCTGAAAGAGACATATGCACCCCAATGTTCATCGCAGCACTGTTTATCATAGCCAGGACATGGAAGCAACCTAGATGCCCATCAGCAGACGAATGGATAAGGAAGCTGTGGTACATATACACCATGGAATATTATGCAGCCATTAAAAAGAATTCATTTGAATCAATTCTAATGAGATGGATGAAACTGGAGCCCATTATACAGAGTGAAGTAAGCCAGAAAGATAAAGACCATTACAATATACTAACACATATATATGGAATTTAGAATGATGTTAATAATAACTGTATATGCAGAACAGAAAAAAAAAAAAGACACAGATTTATAGAACAGTCTTTTAGACTCTGTGGGAGAAGGAGAGGGTGGGATGTTTCAAGAGAACAGCATCGAAACATGTATAGTATTTAGGATGAAACAGATCACCAGCCCAGGTTGGATGCATGAGACAAGCTCTCGGACCTGGTGCATTGGGAAAACCTAGGGGGAGCGGGTGGAGAGGGAGGTGGGAGGGGGGATCGGGATGGGGAACACATAAAGAAAAAGAGAGAGAAAAAAAAAAGCTTTTGGACAATAAAGGAAACTATAAGCAAGGTGAAAAGACAGCCCTCAGATTGGGAGAAAATAATAGCAAACAAATCAACAGACAAAGGATTAATCTCAAAAATATACAAGCAACTCCTCCAGCTCAACTCCAGGAAAATAAATGACCCAATCAAAAAATGGGCCAAAGAACTAAACAGACACTTCTCCAAGGAAGACATACAGATGGCTAAGAAACACATGAAAAGATGCTCAACATCACTCATTATCAGAGAAATGCAAATCAAAACCACAATGAGGTACCATTACACGCCAGCCAGAATGGCTGCTATCCAAAAGCCTACAAGCAATAAATGCTGGAGAAGGTTTGCTGAAAAGGGAACCCTCTTACACTGTTCGTAGGAATGCAAACTAGTACAGCCACTATGGAAAACAGTGTGGAGATTTCTTAAAAAACTGGAAATAGAACTGCCATATGACCCAGTAATCCCACTTCTGGGCATACATACCGAGGAAACCAGATCTGAAAGAGACACGTGCACCCCAATGTTCATCGCAGCACTGTTTATAATAGCCAGGATATGGAAGCAAACTAGATGCCCATCAGCAGACGAATGGATAAGGAAGCCATGGTACATATACACCATGGAATATTACTTAGCCATTAAAAAGAATTCATTTGAATTAGTTCTAATGAGATGGATGTAACTGGATCCCATTATACAGAGTGAAGTAAGCCAGAAAGACAAAGACCATTACAGCATACTAACACATATATATGGAAGTTAGAAAGATGGTAACAGTAACCTTATATGCAAAACCGATAAAGAGACACAGATGTATAGAACAGACTTTTGTACTCTGTGGGAGAAGGCGAGGGTGCGATGTTTCAAGAGAACAGCATCGAAACATGTATATTATCTAGGGTGAAACAGGTCACCAGCCCAGGTTGGATGCATAAGACAAGTACTCCGACCTGGTGCACTGGGAAGACCCAGAGGGATTGGGTCGAGAGGGAGGTGGGAGGGGAGATCGAGATGGGGAATACATGTAAATCCATGGCTGATTCATGTCAATGTATGACAAAAACCACTACAATATTGTAAAGTAATTAGCCTCCAACTAATAAAAATAAATGAAAAAAATAAAAATAAAACAAAAAATACAGCTCATTGTACAAAAACAGGTGGTAGGCTATATTTGCACGTCGGTTGTCAGCATCTAGAATGTGTGTCTAATAGAACGCTTTGCAGTGCTATGAGATTGGTTTGTAATAGTTTTGTTTGGGTTTTTTTGTTTGTTTGTTTCTCTAAGGAACATTTCCTAGCTCAGGGTCCCAAAGACTTACTCTTAACTATTGCTAAAACTTTACAATCTTAGTTTTTACATTTAGATTATTGATTCAGGGCTTCCCAGATGGTGTTAGTCGTAAAGAACCCGCCTGCCAATGCAGGAGACATAGATTATTGATTCATTCAGTTAATTTTTATTCATGATGGGAAATAATGATTGTTTCCCTTTTTATGAACATGAATCTTATCCAATTTCTGGAGCAACATTTGAAGAGAGTATATTGGTTTTGTATCTTTTTAAAAGTTATTTATCCATTTATTTATGTATCACTGTGCTGGGTCTTTGTTGCAACAAGGGTTTTTCTCTAGTTGCAGCCAGCAGGGGCTACTGTCTAGTTACTGTGTGTGGGCTTATCACTGCAGTGGCTTTTCTTGTTGCAGAGCATTGGCTCTAAGGTGCATAGACTTGAGTAGCTGTGGCAAGTGGGCTCAGTATCTGTCGCTCCTGGGCTCTAGAGCACAGGCTCAGTAGTTGCAGCACATGGACTTAGTTGCTCCACAGCACATAGGATCTTTCTGGATCAGGGGTCTATCCTGTTGGTGTCTCCTGCATTTACAGTGGATTCTTTACCACTGAGCCACCAGAGAAGCCTCGTTTATTATATAAAATGTTGCAGACATTTTATATAATAAAATTAGGGGATGGACGGCTTCCCCAAGTTTGCATTAATTATTTTTTAAACATGAAAAACCTGTTTTATGTATATGCAATACATGAATTTGTGTGTATATCTGCTTTGCAATGTCGATGGAAATCATTAATAAACAATCTCTAATAGGAAGAGAAAAGATTTTTTAGTCAAACTGAGGGCTATAACCCAGAAGGCAACCTCAGATAACTCTGAGGAACTGCTCTGGATTTTCCACACAGTCTTATACCTTGTCAGAACGAAGAACATGAAGAAGTCAGGGATACATTCTTTTGAGGTTTAAAACAACAGCAACAAAAGATCAGCATGGACACAGAGAGTTAGTATGTCTTTGGCATCTGGGAAGGGAGTCTTATCATTGGAGTTCCAGCATTGGTCCCAGGAACAGGACATTTAATATTTATATTTAGTATGAATATTATTTCTGGTTAGTGCGTCTTTTTCTTCAATGATTAAACAGATGTACAGTGTGTTTGATAGCCTACAAACTGTTTTTATTTTAGTTAACATAACATTCAAGTTAAATTATGTATAAGCCAGAATGACTTTCCCATATCTCAATATGTGAAAATTTCTTCCATTAGTATCCATTTATCAATCTGTTCATTTACACATCATTACCTCCCTACTTCAGTATATATTCCTCAACAATTTTTATATACAGAACAGTAATAGCATATATACAGAAGAGTTGTCATTGATTCAACAATATTATCTAATATGTAAGTTATATGTAGAATTTCCCAGTTTTCCTCGAATAATATTTTTTCTTTTTTAAAAAGATTTTCTTTATTGATTTTTTTTTGGGGGAATAACCTTTATAGCTTTTTTTTCATTGCCAATCAATATCCAGCCAGGAGTAAGCCTATCATTTGGTTATCTTTCCCTGTTTTCTCATGTTATCAGTTCTCTTTGTCTTGTTTGTTTTCTTTTAGTACATTTAACTTTGTGAAGAGTTCAGTTTAGTAGTCATGTAAAATTTTCCTCAGGCTGGTTTTATGTGATTGTTTTCTGGACACAGATTCCAGTTATGACTTGGTAAGAGAATCACATGGGTGCTCTCTGTGTCCCACAGAAATTCATTAGGGAGGTGGAGCATGTTGTGTCACTTATCCCATTGTTGGTTATGCAATGGTGTTCACATGATAAAGTGGTATCTGCCAGATTTATCTAGGCAGAAGTGTTTTTTATATTCAATTAACTGAATGTTTCTTTATATCTTTCAGAATATCATGTTTCTTATTCATTTACCTAGCAGTTTTTAGCATTAATAGATACAATTTGCTTTAATTAATGATCCTAAGCTGAATTGTTTTAAAATAATTTTTCTAATTTTGTCATCCTTCCTGAATTTCAAAGCTAGGATTAACCTGCAATAAAGTCTACTCTATATTTTTAAATTAAGACAAATAGTTTGTGTAGCAATGGTAAACACTAATATTTGTTACTGTGCTCAGTGTTATTATCACAAAAGCGGTTATAACTCCATATATTTCAAATTAAAAATAATGATTTGTTTTAAATCATAAACCACATATGAAATTAAATCATAAACCACATATGAGATGAGTGAAAATTGTCATAATAAAATAAAGCAGCTGGTGGGGACTTATACCAGTATGATAAGCAGATTGGATTAATAAGGTCTGACACCCTAGGACCCAGGTACTGAGTATTTCAGATGCTATCGAAGTTCACGTTAGCAACATCACTGCCACTTGTCTTAAACTTATCCTTGTTTGTTACCTGTTTCTTCTGCCTCAAAATGCCACTGCTCTTCTTTGGACCTAAGATCATTCATCTATATCATAAGACTGGAGTAAATAATTTGCAACATTTCTTCCAGCTCCATGACTTCTTCATAGTTCAGTTTATCTTCATGTGTTCTTTCCAGGGTACAGATGTATTAACATCCCTGACTTCTGTGAAACATGATGACAAAGAATCACCAACTCAGAAGTGTTTGAACCTGACCACTTCCTGGATGAGAGTAGAAATTTTAAGAAGACTGACTACTTCATGGCTTTCTCAGCAGGTAACTTAAATTTATTTTCTTCACTACTTCAGAGGACAAGTAGTGGAGATCAGTGGGAACTTACATAGTTTTTGCTCTGGGGCTGGTAAAAATGTTCTTTGTCTATGGTAAGGGGCAGCAGTCCCAGGGCCACACACTTTCACTGCTCCTGATACATCCTCATTCTTGGGCTAGGTTACTGGAGCTTTGGAGAGGTGACCCAGTTATTTCAAACTCAGAAGGAAAATTTGATCTGGGTCCTGAAAATGTCCAAGAAGTTAATCTTAACCAAAAGGAACCATGTATTATAAAACTTGAAACTTCAAGGTGTTTTGGAGGTTGATGAAGAGTAGATATACTTACAGCAGAGAAGAGGCTGTGAAGAAATAAAAGTAACATATTGGGGCCATCAAGCCAAGAACAAAAATACAACCAAGGTATGAGTGTTTCTAGAAAAAAAATTATGGAAACTTGAAAATATTAAATTGCAGCTATAATGTATGGATACTTGGTATAGTGCTGATACTCAGTAAATATTTGTTGAAAGAAGGATGCCTGTTAGGGTAAAATGTTACATGGATAACACGTGTGTCCACTTTTGTCCATCTGTCTATCCTGCCTTCCATCCATCTATTCAAACATTCATCAAATGGTTAGTACATAGTCTCTTTCTGATGACCAGAAATGCAGTGTTCAAGAAGTATCTGCTCACTATGTTTGTTATTTTCAGGAAAACAGATTTGTGGGTCAGAGTACCTAGCATGGTGCTGTTTTTATTGCTGAGCACAATTTTAGAAAAAGTTTACCTTTAAATCTGTAGTTGACTCAAGGGACATTGATATCACCCCAATTGCCAGTGGGTGTGCCTCTCTGCTGCATCCTTACCAGCTCTGCTTCATTCCTGGGTGAGGAATGTGTTAGATCATTTGACTTCTGTGGTGTTGTCCTCAACTCTTTCTTATCTTGGGCATCCTTCACCTATTTCTCATCAATCTTTCTTGAGAATAGCTTCTCTGACCTCTCCTCATTCATTGTATAGGTAGAAATGTGTCTTCTGTTCTTCATACTTTGTAACATCTGTATTGGAGACCATATATACAAATACTTATCTAACACTGTGTAGTATTCCAATCGTGGACTTTCCCAAGGGGTGCTAGTGGTAAAGAACCCGCCTGCCAATGCAGGAGACTTAAGAGACGTGGGTTTGATCCCTGGGTTGGGAAGATCGGCTGGAGAAGAAAATGGCAACCCATTCAAGTATTCTTGCCTGGAGAATCCCATGGACATAGGAGCCTTGCAGGTTACAGCCTATAGGATTGCAAAATGTTGGACATAAATGAAGAGACTTAACACAAACATGCACACTCCATACTCCATACTAGCTGCGTGCATGCTAAGTCACTTCAGTCCAATTCTTTGCAACCCAACGGTCTGCAGCCCGCCAGGCTCCTCTGTCTGTGGGATTATCCAGGCAAGAATACCGGAATGGGTTGCCATGACCTCCTTCAGGGTATCTTCCCAACCCAGGGATTGAACCCAAGTTTCTTACATCTCTTGGATTGGTAGGTGGGTTCTTTAACACAAGCAACACCCGGGAAGTCCACATAGTACTAGGCACACCAGATAAAATAAGGTGATTGGTGTATACCAATGCAGATCAATTTCTCCTGTATATGTTCCTAGTGAGAAGCAGAGCTTGATAAATCAGTTCTCAAATTTTTGCACATTGTAGGTAAGAAAAGAGAGGAAAAAGTGCAATGATATCATGCTGGGTTGCCATGCCCTCCTCTAGGTGATCTTCCCAACCCAGGGACCGAACCCAGGTCTCCCACATTGCAGGCAGAGTCTTTATTGTCTAATCCACCAGGGAAGCCCTGGTTGCATGTTCCCTAGAGTTAATTCTTTCTGGGTTTGATGTGGGTGGATTCACATTCACTGAGGGTGCAGAAGTCTTTCAACTAGGTTCTGGATTATTTTTACAAAGAGTAGTGCTGCACATGTTGCTCTGAATCAGTGTGGCCATTGGGGAATGAAAAGTTCAGAGCTTCCTATTATGACATGTTACTAATGTTATATCCTCTTGTGTGAGTTTCAGCAGATTGTGTGCTTAGAAATTGACCCATTTCAATTAAGCTGTCAAATTCGTGGATGTACAGCTGTTAATAATACTATTTTATTATGCTTTTAATGTCCATGGCATCAAAGAAATGACCCGCCATTTTAACTTGTTTAATTTGTGTTTTGACTTGGAAGGTGGGGGTAGACCTGGGTATAGGTTTATCAATTCTATTCTAAAGAACCACTTTTGGTATCATGGATTTTTTTCCCCCAGTGATTTCTTATATACAATCTCATTGATTTTTATTCTGATTTTCATATGCAGTTTTCTGTGGCTTAATTTGAAATTTAATTTCTCACTGTTACTGATCTCAATATTCCTACTGGGGAAAACTGCCCCTGAAAGCAATTGTTCTCCCTTTCAAATGCAAACCTCAGTTAACCTTTGATTGCATGTTACCTAGAGTTAATATAGTAGTAGAAATTCTTCCTGAAGCATTTGATGAGGCTAGTATTTCATGAAGCTAGTATTTCATGAGGTTAGTATTACCCTAATTCAGACAAAGACATTACAAAAGAAGAAAAGCACAGACTAATATTTCTCATGAACATAGATGCAAAATTCCTCAGCAAAATATTAACAACCCAAATCCAACAATGTCCAATAAATTTATTTAAGGTGTCCATGACTGGTTCATGCACTGGTTTAGTATTTGAAAACCAATCAGTGTAAACTATCACATCAACAAATTAAAGACTAGAAATCAAAAACTTGCATTTTTGTTTATGCGTAAAAATCATCTGACAAAATCCAAAACCCACTCGTGATAGAAACTCTCAGCAAACTCAGGAATGGAGGGGCAACTTCCTTAACTTGAGAAAGAACATCTACAAAGTAGTCACAGTTAACATCATTGTCATTGGTGAGAAACTAGAAGCTTTCCTGCTAAAATGAGGGGTAAGGCAAGATATCCTCTGTCATCATTCCTATTTGATCTTGTAGTAAGATAGGAAAAGGAAGTAAGAGGAGTATGCAGATTAAGAAAGAAGAAACAAAATTGTCTTTATTTCAGACAATGTAATTTTCTATGTAGAAAATCACCCAAATGTTTTTTTTTTTAAAAAAAAAAACTCCAGGAACTACTACTAATAAGCAAGTTTAGCATGGTTTCAGTATATAATATTGTAAAGTGCAATTGTATCATTGGTGTCTGACTCTTCAGGCCTGAATACTGGAATTCTCCAGGCCAGAATACTGGAGTGTGTAACCTTTCCCTTCTCCTGTGGATCTTCCCAGCCCACGTATCAAACCCACATCTCCCACATTGCAGGCAGATTCTTTACCTGCTGAACCACAAGAGAAGTCCATAGTGTTAACATGTAGCCATCAGTTTCTTTCCTGTATACTAGCAACTAACAATTGGAATTTGACATTAAAAACACAATATTATGTACATTAAAACAAAATTGAACTACTTAAATCTAAATCTGACAATACCTGTACAAGTTCTATTCAAATAAAACTATAATACTCTCAGAACATCCCACCCTCACCTTATCCCAAAGTCTAAAGGTCTGTTCTGTACATCTGTGTCTCTTTTTCTGTTTTGCATATAGGGCATTGAAACAAGTATAATATCAGGGGTGAAACAGATCACCAGTCCAGGTTGGATGCATGAGACAAGTGCTCAGGGCTGGTGCACTGGGAAGACCCAGAGGGATGGGATGGAGAGGGAGGCGGGAGGGGGGATTGGGATGGGGAACACATGTAAATCCATGGCTGATTCATGTCAATGTATGGCAAAAACCACTACAATATTGTAAAGTAATTAGCCTCCAACTAATAAGAACAAATGGAAAATAAAAACCTATAATACTCTGATTAAAGAAACCAAAGAGGGTATAAACAATAGGAAATATATTCCATGTCCAGCAATAGGAGGTCTCAGATTGTGTAGTATTTAGTTCTTCCCAATTTAGTGTTCTTCCCTGGTGACTCAGTTGGTAAAGAATCTGCCTACAATACAAGAGACCCAGATTAGACCCCTAGGTGGGAAATATCCGCTGGAGAAGGAAAGGGCAACCCACTCTGGTATTCTTGCCTGGAAAATCCTATGGACAGAGGAACCTGGTGGGCTACAGTCCATGGGGTCACAAAGAGTCAGACATGATTGAACATCTGAGCAATATAGTATAAGATTCAATGCTATCCTAAGCAAAATCTCAGCAAGACTTTTGTTAAGATATGGACAGTCTTTTCTAACATCTGTGTGAACAGTTTAAAGACCCAGAATAGCCAACACAATATTGAAGGAAAAGAACAAGGACAGAGCACTGATACTATCTGACTCAAGACTTACTATAAGCTACAGTGCTTAAGACTGTGTGGTATTGATGAAAACATAGAGATATGGATCAATGGAATAGAAGAGGGAGGCTAGTTATTGTTGTTGTTTATAGTTACTCAGTCATGTCTGACTCTTTGTGACTCCACGGACTGTAGTCCACCAGGCTCACTTCTGTCCATGGGAATTAGTAGATTTTCATTTCCTAGATATAAATATAGAAAACTGAGCTTTGACAAAAGAGCAAGTAATCCAATGGAAAAATATAGAAGATAGTTTTTTCAGCAAAGGTTTCTCCCACTATGGAATATTCTCTCCCCCAATCCCATCTCTCTTTTCCACACACACACAAGATCTTATACCCTTTGCAAAAGTTAACTCAAGTAGATCATAGTCTTAAATGTAAAGAAGATATATTCAGTGGAATATTACTCAGCCATGAAAAAGAATGAAATAATGCCATTTGCAGCAACATGGATGGACATAGAGATTATCATACTAAAAATAAAGTCAAACAGAGAAAAACAAATGTATGAAATTGGTTATGTGTGACATTTAAAAAAAATGATACAAGTGAACTTACGTATAAAACAGACATAGACTCACAGACAGAGAAAACAAATATGGTTTTCCAAGGGGAAGGGAGACAGAGGAATAAACTAGGAGCCTGAAATGAACATATACATCACACTGTATATAAAGTAGATAATCAACAAGGATCTACTATATAGCAGAGGGACCTATATTCAGTATTTTGTAATAACCTATAACTGAAAGAATCTAAAAAGGATATATATATATATAAATATAAATGAATCACTTTACTGTACATCTGAAACATAATAAAGCATTGTAAATCAACTGTACTTCAATTTATTATTTTTCCCATTTATTTTTATTAGTTGAAGGCTAATTACAATATTGTAGTGGTTTTTGTCATACATTGACATGAATCAGCCATAATATACTTCAATTTAAAATAAATAAATATCTGTACATGAATCTTTATAATCACTTTATTCATAATTGCCAAAACTCAGAAGCCAAGATGTCCTTCAATAGGTGAATGGATAAGCAAACTCTAGTATATGCAAACAATTGAATATTGCTTTTTTCCCTTAGAAAAGACCTATCAGACCATGAAAACACATGGAAGAACTTAATGAGAATTACTAAGTGAGAGAAATCAATCTGAAAACTACATTGCAAAATTATGAATACAGTGAAAAGATCATCAGTTCCCAGGGGCATGGTGGAGGGAGGGACTAATAAGTGAATCACAGGGGATTTTTAAGGTAATGCTGTTGTTCTATATGATACTACAGTGGTAGAGTATCATACAGAATAGCAGAGACATGACTCTGCCGACAAAGATCTGTATAGTCAAGGTTGTGGTCTTCCCAGTGGTCATATATGGTTGTGAGAGCTGGACTGTAAAGAAGGCAGAACGCCGAAGAATAGATGCATCTGAACTCTGGTAGTAGAGAAGACTCCTGAAAGTCCCTTGGACAGCAAAGAAATCAAACCAGTCAATCTTAAGGGAAATTAACTCTGAATACTCACTGGAAGGACTGATGCTGATGCTGAAATTCCAGCATTTTGGTCATCTGATGTTAACAGCTGACTCAATGGAAAAGTTCATGATGCTGGGAAAGATTGAAGGCAGAGGAGCAGAAGGCATCAGAGGATGAGATGGCTGGATGGCATCACCGATGCAATGGACACGAACTTGAGCAAACCTCAGGAGATGGTGAAGGACAGGGAGACCTGGCGTGCTGCAGTCCATGGGATCACAAAGAGTAGGACATGACTGTGCAACTGAACAACAACGTGGCTATATATCAGAAAGAAAATGAAAACACTAATTCAAAATGGTAAATGCACCCCCGTGTTCATGGTGGCACTACATACACTTGCCAAGATAAGGAAGCATCTCATGTGTCCATCAATAGATGACTAGGCAAGAAGATGTGGTTTGTATATTTATACTGGAATATAATATAATCTTCAATAAAATAACTACTCAGCCATTAAAAAGAATGAAATTCCACCAGTTGCAACAAAGTGGATAGTCCTAGAAAATGCATATGTGCATATGCATAATGAAATGTCAGACAGATAAAAAATTATTGTATGATCACTTATATCAGGAACTGAAAGTCTAATGAAAATGAATGTATATGCAAAACAGAAACAGACTCACAAATATAGAAAACTAAGTAGTGGTTACTAATGGGTGAAGGGAGGGGTATGTGGCAAGTGAGGATATTAAGAGATACAAACTACTGTGTATAAAATAGATTAGCAATAAGGATATATTGTACTGCACAGTCAATTATAGCCATTATCTTTTAGTAACAGTGGAGTATAATTTGTAAAAATACTGAATCACTATGTTGTACACCTGAAACTAATATAATATTTAAAACCAATTGTGCTTCAATGAAAAATAAAATAATTTCTATTAATTAAAAAAAACACTAATTCACAACTCTAGCCAAACTGAAGTTTGCATTATTAAATGACAATGAAGGAGTTAATGATGATGACTTCCAGATCATTAGCACAGCCAGAAGAATGTTATTTGATGTGAGACAGTGTTGAATTGGGTTGGATTTTCACTCAAGGTTTTGAAATAATGCAATGAGGAAACATCATCCAAGTCAATTTTCTAATTGCCCCTTAGAAAAAAGAAAGACTGGACTAACTGATCTCAGAGATTCCTTGAATCTTTAAATTATCTTTGATTCTATTATTCTATAAAAAGCAATGAGCTTTTAACAGAAGGAAAGTGGAACAAAGCAGGCACACTCATTTCTCAAAGAATAAAAGGGAAGCTCTAAAGAAAGTGACCAAATAGATTTCATCCACAATAAACTGTTCAGTTATTTTAGGGTTTAGAGCTACCTGAGTTAGGCAGCAAATTACTGCTTCTCTTTGTTGTAAATAAAAGCTACTCTGAGTCTTAGACTCAATCAAGTTTACAGTTTAGAAAACTAAACTTTTCTGACCCCCATTTTAATCAACGGGTACACTAATTATTAACCAAGTCAACATATTTGGAAATTCACTGACTACGATGAATCACAAAATATTGAATCATGCCACATACACAGTTAGTGTGGTGACCCTGGTGAACTGAATGTTTGGTTTGGGGGAAGCACACATGACTTAAGAGATGTGAGTTCCAGTCTCAGCTCTACCACATGCAGATACTGTGTCCTTGGCACAAGTATTGATTCTCCAAGGCCCAGTTTCTTCATTCCCCAAATGGAAATAGTTTTACCTTCAGCTAAGGTAATTGAGAGAAAATCATGGGTGTGAAAATCCTATTACGTGGTGAATAAAACATGAATCCATGTAAACATGAGGGATAAAGGATGAATGGAAGAAGATAGATAGCCCCAAAATAAACTCATGCAGTTTTGGTCAATTAATCTGCAACAAAGAGGGCAAGAATGGACAATGGAGTAAAGACAATCATTCCAATAAGTGGTGCTGGGAAAACTGGACAGCTGCATGTAAAAGAATAAAATTAGAACATTCTCTAACACAATATACAAAAATAAACTCAGATGGATTAAAGACCTAAGTGTAGGACCAGATACTATAAAACTCTTAAAGGAAGACATGGGCAAAACACTCTGAGATAAATCGCAACAATAACTTTTTGGGTCCACCTCCTTGAGTAATGAAAATTTAAAAAAAATAAGTAAATAGGACCTGAATAATTTTTGCATGGCAAAGGCAACCATATACAAAATGAACACAGAGCCCACAGAATGGGAGAAAATATTTGCAAATGATGCAACTCACAGGGGATTAATCTCCAAAATATACCAACTCTTGCAGTCCATTACTTAAAAAAAACAAGCATCTCAAGTAAAAGTCGGCACAAAATAGAAAAAAATAGAAATAGACATCCCTTCAAAGAAGAGGTATAGATGGCCAAAAAGCACATGAAAAGATGTCCAAAGTCACTAATTATTAGAAAAATGCATATCAAAACTCCAATGAGAAATCACCTCACACCATGCTGAATGGCCATCTTCAGAAAGTCTACAAACAGTAAATGCTGGAGAGGGTGTGGAGAGAAGGTAACCTTCCTGCTCTGTTAGTAGGAATGTAAATTGGTACAGCTACTGTGGAAAACAGTATGGAGGTTCCTTAAAAAACTAAAAATAGAGTTAACATATGATCCACCAGTCCCACCCCTGGGCTTATATCTGGAGAAAAACATACTTCGAGATTATACATGCACCCCAGTGTTCACTGCAGCACTATTTACAAAAGCCAAGATATGGAGTCGACCTAAATATTTATTGACAGATGAGAAGATGAAGAAGGTGTGGTACATATGACAATGGAATGCTACTCAACCTAAAAAACAAAGGAAATAATATCATTTCTAGCAACATGGATGGACATAGAGATTATCATAGTAAGTGAAGTCAAAGACAAATATATGATATCACTTCCATGTGGACTCTAAAAAGTGATACAAATGAACTCATTTACAAAACAGAAACAGACTCAAAGTTATGGCTACCAAAGGGGAAAGGGGGAGGGAGAGATAAACTAGAAGGTGGGAATAACCTACACACACTACTATATAAAAATAGATAGTAAACAAGGACCTACTGTATAAGACAAGGAAGTCTACTCAGTATTCTATAGTAACACATATGGGAAAATAATCTGAAAAAAATAGGTATGTGTATAAGGAATCACTTTGCTGTACACCTGACAATGTGTACAATGTGTACCTGACAATGGCACCCACTCCAGCGTTCTTGCCTGGAGAATCCCAGGGAAGGGGGAGCTTGGTGGGCCGCTGTCTGTGGGGTTGCACAGAGTCAGGCATGACTGAAGCGACTTAGCAGTAGCAGTACATCTGAACTTAACACAACACTGTAAATCAACTATACTCCAATATACTCCATATAAACTATTGGAATAGTTTATACAGTAGTTATATATACTCCAATATAAACAATATACTCCAATATAAAATAAAATTTTTAAAAATTTAAAAATTTTTAAAAAAATTTTGTAATTGGGTCTTGACAAAAACTTATTTCTCCCTGCAAAAAGATCTTAGAAATAACTGCACTAGTCAATCTAAACAAATATAATATCTTTGTAGAATATGTGATTGTAAAGGACTGCTATTAGTGATCTAGTGATGTTTACCCCTCCAGTGATATTTAGATCATCATGACAACTAACTGTCTTCTGTTTGGATCTGCATGTACTGGTGGTTCTGGGCTGAGGGTCTGTTTAATGAAGTCTATGCCCCTGATCCTCCACTGAATCCACACTTGTTGTTCTGTGTAAAATCTTCCTTGCTCTTGAAGACAAATTGGAATTATAATGGAGTAATCACAGTTCAGACATACAAAAATGGAGTCAGCAGGCCATTGAGGATCCAGTCTCAGGGTTGTCTCCGCACCTCTGAGAACTTGTTTCTTTGACCTGTACCAGACCCAAGGACAGGACTATCCCTATTCAGGAAACACTTAACCAGCTGCATCCTTATATTCTCAAGGTCTCCCATTGTAACTGTGCAACCATTTTGGACCCCAGCTAACGATTACTTTAATAGGAACCCTTACTTGCCAGCTCCAACAGTGATTCTTGACAAACACTTTTGTAATTTTGTGAATTTTGCCCTCATAAGCCTCCACATTTTTGTAGTCCAGCAGAGTGTGACTCAGTTGTTTCTTGAATCTCTGTCTCTTGGGCTGCAGTCCTAACAAACTCCCAGTAAACACCTTTTTATATCAGTCAAGTCTGCATTTTCCATGTATTCTTAATTTCATTATTCCTGATAAAGACAGACTCCAAAAGGCAACAGAAACCATTGTGTCTGGAGGCAAGTAAGAGGCTTGAGTCATAGTTTCTCAAGCCTTCCCCACTAAATTCTTGAGACTCTCTATTCCCTCCACTGCCTGAGCAAATTTTGCTCTTTGATGTTGGAGAAGGGTGAATATCTTTTTAGAATTTCTTGTCTTAAGAATCTATGATTTTTCCCCTCGAAGTCCAGGGACATGCATATCCTGTGATGCCTGTTATTTATGAACAATTAATGAACAATCAGTGGGGTGCATATTCAGAGTAATATTTTAGGCTATTTGGTTTTGTTTTTCTAAAATTGTTCTTGAGGCAGCTGAGGTATATATGAGAATGCATCACAATGGGAGTCAGAAGATCTCAGTTTAAATCCTAATTTTATTTATTATGAGCCTTGTGATGCTGGACAGTTCTCTTAGAATCACCTTTTCTCTCATATAAAAAATACCAAATTACTATCTCTACCTTCCTTTTTTTTTGCTAAAATATATGTGAAATTTCAAGGTAAAAATAATTTAAATTTACTTAGATAATTACTGTATATGTCTTTGGTCATTTAAGAGGTTTGAATTATATTAATGTTAAGCATGAATCCCAAGAATGACGATCTGGTTAAAATCAAGAGGTGTTTATTTGGACCTTGATAGTACTGTAGCCCAGGAAGCACAGATCCAAGAAGGTCTTAAATTACATTCTTCTAGGCTACAAAATGGGGAATTTAATAAAGACAAGAAGCCACAAGAGTAGGTGAAGAACTAGACTTGTGCTGGGGTTCATGGGGTTGCAAAGAGTCGGACACGACTGAGAGACTGAACTGAACTGAACTGAGACTTGTAGATGGCAAGAGGTAAAGATGCTTGTAAGCAAAATTGGTTGGACTTAGAAATGGTTACAGAGTTGTGAAGCAGTGGATGCAGGGATGGGGGATCGGAGGGAGGAGAGTCTGGAGAGGACTTTGAAAATACAAAATTGTAGTGAGTACCTGCTAACATATATTGTTTTGAAAATGGTTGGTGGAGTCCTTTGAGTTTGACACAGAAAAGAATTCAAGTTCTCAGTGATACAGGAACACTTATGTCTAAAAACCACACCCACAATGACCACCAAACTTCATTTTGGATGCCAGAACCATAGTTACTCTATTCTGGTTTTTAAACTGTCTTAAATATTTCATAATTAATTATTTTTTATAACTGTAATGGTAGTGCAGTACATTAAAAATTTTAAACACATACATTTTCAAGGACAAATTATCCTATATTGCATTACAAGATAAATTTTTTTTAAATAAAAAAAGGCACAGAATACATCGATTTCCCTCAAAGTCATACATTTACACCTGGTCATTGGCTAGAATCCAGACTTTTGAGCTGTTTGAGGCATCAAGTTATTTATTTTAGTGTTTCTAATTTTTGGCTACACAATGGAAATAATTTTTTCTTGTTGCTGTGCAATTAAATGCAATTTATGTTCAATTAAATGACAGTCTGTACAGTCGTTATTGAACAGAAGGAAAACAAGACTAAAGGACACTTTAATTTTATCTTTATCAATGGCCAAAGTCCATTCAGAATAGAGTACAAAGTGGATGTGATTGAATGGTATCTTTATTCCTCAGAGAGGCCCAAGTTGAATTAGCAGGGCCTGTTACAAAAGCTCTGGATTTCAGGCTCACAGTCCTCTGAGTGAGAACAGAGGGCGTCAATGGATCTGGCTGTGGCCCTGGTGCTCTCTTTCTTCTTTCTGCTTCTCCTGTCACTCTGGAAACAGTGCTCTGGGAGAGGGAAGCTTCCGCCAGGCCCCACTCCTCTCCCGATTCTTGGAAACATCCTACAGTTAGATGTTAAGGACATCAGCAAATCTTTAACCAAGGTAAGTAGGTTTTATGTTCCTCCAGTGTCTTATAAAAGGTAAGTAAAATAAGCCCAATTTAAAAAATAATATATATTCTCATGAGCACATTGTTAAAGCAGGTCAGTTTGAAGCAAATTACTACCTGTAAATTTATTTTTCTTGCCTTTTCAGGCCTGTTATTATCATAAATAGAGGAACAAATTAATGTGTTTTGTGAGTAGAGAAGCATTTATGTCTTTGTAAGGTAGAATCAAAATTATTAAGTTTTAAAAGCTGGGAGTGTTGCCTCCTTTTTTTATTTCACATGGGACTGAAAGTAAAGGGTAAGTGAAATGTTTTGTGATTAGCGATTTCTTTCCAGAAATAATTTACTATATTGTTGATCAGTTGTTCAGTTGTGTCCGACTCTTTGTGACCCCATGGACTGTAGCACGCCAGGCGTCCCTGTCCTTTACCACCTCCCAGAGCTTGCTCAAACTCAAGTCCATTGAAGTCAGTGATGCCATCCAGCTATCTCATCTTCTGTCGTCCTCTTCTCCTGCCTTCAATCTTCCCCAGCATCAGAGTCTTTTCTAATGAGTTGGCTCTTCACATCAGGTAGCCAAACAAAGTACTGGAGCTTCAGCTTCAGCATGTGATTAGCAATTTCTTTCCTGAAATCATTGACTATATAAGTTGTGTGTTTTGTTCAAAAGACCAGGAAAACAGAACTTTTCTGAAGAAGGGCATTGTGCCTGGTGTTAAGGAATTAATTTAGGATTAGGATGGTCACGGGGGAATGAAAGAAACAAGTCATCAGTTAGGGTCCCACTGGTGGCAGCAGCATTCATTTGGATTCTGCAGGAAACTGCCATCTGTACCCTCTGAATGCTGCCACATAGAAGGTCTTGTTCTTCCATGAGATGCTGCATGTCCTGGCACTGCCTCTATGATGCTTCCTCTCTTTCTGTGTTAGTGATACCAGAGGATCTCAAACTAGGCTGGGCATTAGAGTTATATGAACTTATTTTTTAAATTATAAATTTCTAGTATTCATCATAGGGCTACAGAATCAGAATTCTAATGACTGCTCCATGGGTGATTCTGAAGCAGTGAGCTGGCTGTTGGTCCAAAAGGTGGGCCTTGAGGATTGCTACATTCTGTCAAGATCAGAGGGTGACTATGATCTTCAAGTTTGAATCATCTACATATTAGCCCTGGGGTGCTGGACATGGAACAGAATTCTGCAACCTCAGCTTCCTTATTTATAGTGGGGAAAATAAACCCACTGAAAGTGCTGATTTGAGGATTAATTATAATCTGTGCACCAGCTACTTGGGTCATTACCCAGCATTTCAGGTCATCTGTAAGTAGAACCTATAACAATTACCACCATATTTATGCATTGAATTCTATATTTAATACATAATTAGGCTGTCTCTGGCAGAATAAAAACATAATAGCAGGATGATAATACATTCTGCATCAGGCACAGCATAGTATCTCATATTGACTTCTTTTTCTGTCACATGCCTCTTCATTCCCAGCTCTCAAAAGTCTATGGCCCTGTGTTCACTGTGTATTTTGGCATGAAGCCCACTGTGGTCTTGCATGGATATGAAGTAGTGAAGGAAGCTCTGATTGACCTGGGAGAGGAGTTTTCTAGAAGAGGCAGTTACCCAGTGTTTCAAAGAGCTACTAAGGGATACGGTAGGTGTGTATGTGTGGGTGTTCAGCATTGGCAAAGTGTAGGCGTGGGGAGGATGGAAAAGAGGAATTTGAAAACGCCGCCCCCCGCAGCCGATCGTGGTCCCTCTCTGAGGCTGCCATGTGTCAGCTCACTCCTCCTTCCCAGGAACTTCCTTCCTAGTTTCTGTTTCCCTCCCTGGTAGGAATCGCTTTTAGCAATGGCAAGATATGGAAGGAGACCCGGCGCTTCTCCCTCATGACCCTGAAGAATTTTGGGATGGGGAAGAGGAGCATTGAGGACCGTGTTCAAGAGGAAGCATGCTGCCTTGTGGAGGAGTTGAGAAAAACCAACGGTGGGTGATTCTATTTTCTCTTAAGGCTGACCTTAACAGGCTGCTCTCTCTCCAGTGACATCCTTGGAAATATTTCAGGGAAGGCCGCATCTTTCATATGGGTATTGGCTGTCAGCCCTCAGATGGGGGTGGGGACTTGTAAAGCATAGGCAGCCAAGGAGCTTTTGCGTATCTGAGCTTATTCTGTGTGTTCTCCCATGACTGTGCATGCAGTGTGGGTATAAAGATCATTTAATCAAATGATCTCCTAAACTTTTTATTTTCAAACCAGAAACCACAAAATATAGTTTTGAGTCATTTCCTAAAAATACTAAAGAACAGAGAAGGGAAGAGATAATGTGGTTGTCTATTCTGGAATATTTTACCAGGGCATACTTGTTAATTGGACAGGGTGGGAATGACCATTATGGGACATGAAACAAGTAACACGTGTGTTCTCTTAAGTGGATTATATTTATATATGCAGCCTTACAGACAATTTTGAGAGTTACTTCCAGGGCCCAGGCCTACAATTCTGGCCAATAGTAATACCATCTATGGTTTTAATCATCTTGGTATATCTTAGTGCAATTCTCATCAATTATGCTTTCTTTGAAAAGACAGCAGTCTTTAAAAAGTATCAGCATTCATTATTTCTTGTTATTCAATACTAATTTTACTGATTTGTATATTTTGAATAAATGTATCCTGCATCTTAATTCTGTTAAAACACACATATACCAAGTCAGTTCAGTCTCTTAAGTCGTGTCCGACTGTTTGCGACATCATGAACTGCAGCACGCCAGGCCTCCTTGTCCATCCCAGAGACCACCCAAACCCATGTCCGAGTCGGTGATGCCATCCAACCATCTCATCCTCTGTCATTCCCTTCTCCTCCTGCCCTCAATATTTCCCAGCATCAGGGTCTTTTCAAATGAGTCAGCTCTTCTCATCAGGTGGCCAAAGTATTGGAGTTTCAGCTTCAACATCAGTCCTTTCAATGAACACCGAGGACTGTCTCCTTTAGGATGAATTGGTTGGATCTCCTTGCAGTCCAAGGGACTCTCAAGAGTCTTCTCCAACGCCACAGTTCAAAAGCATCAATTCTTCTGTGCTCAGCTTTCTTTATAGTCCAACTCTCACATCCATACATGACCACTGGAAAAACCACAGCCGTGACTAGACGGACCTTTGTTGGTAAAGCAATGTCTCTGCTTTTTAATATACTGTCTAGGTTGGTCATAACTTTCCTTCCAAGGAGTAAGCATCTTTTAATTTCATGGCTGCAATCACCATCTGCAGTGATTTTGGAGTGCCCCAAAATAAAGTCAGCCACTGTTTCCACTGTTCCACATCTATTTGCCATGAAGTGATGGGACCAGATGCCATGAAATGATGGGACCAGGTGCCATGTAATTAGTTTCCTGAATGTTGAGCTTTAAGCCAACTTTTTCACTCTTGTCTTTCACTTTCATCAAGAGACTCTTTCAGTCTTCTTCACTTTCTGCCATGAAGGCAGTGTCATCTGCATATCTGAGGTTATTGATATTTCTCCTGGCAATCTTGATTCCAGCCTGTGCTTTATCCAGCCCAACGTTTCTCTTGATGTAATCTGCATATAAGTTAAATAAGCAGGATGACAAAATACAGCCTTGATGTACTCCTTTTCCTATTTAGAACCAAGTCATGAAATATTTATTTAACTAAATTTTTACCTTAGCAACGCCTGCTTATCTTGTCTTCTCCAGGTAGAATTTGGTTCTGTTTTCAGTTTGTAAATTTTGCCCAATCTTCTTTGTATTTTAGTAACCCACTCCAGCGTTCTTGCCTGGAGAATCCCAGGGATGGTGGAGCCTGGTGTGCTGCCATCTAAGCGGTCACACAGAGTCGGACATGACTGAAGTGACTTAGCAGCAGCAGCAACAAATGTACAGTCTGGAATATATTTCTTTGCCATCTCATTTTGTCTAAATTCCTATGTTTGTGGTCTCTGTTCCACGGGCTGCAGGACTGTAGTTCTTCTAGCTTGTTTGCCCCTTGGTGCTTGAGATTAGTCCTGGAGCTGTGCAGGCTTCCTGGTGGGTGGGACTGGAACCTGCTCATTGGTGGGTGCAGCTGGGTCTTGTCCCTCTTGTGGGCAGAGCTGTGTCACAGGGTATGTTTAGAGGAAGCTGTTGGCTCAGGATAACTTTAGGTAGCGTAAAGTTAATAGGTAGAAGTCACCATTTTGGTAGAAATATCAATAACCTCAGATATGCAGATGACACCACCCTTATGGCAGAAAGCGAAGAAGAACTAAAGAGTCTCTTGATGAAAGTGAAAGAGAAGCTTGGAAAAGTCTGCTTATTCTCTCAGATCATCCCACCCTCGCCTTCTCCCATAGAGTCCAAAAAGTAGTTAGCCTCCAACTAATAAAAATAAATGGAAAAAAAAAAAAAGAAAAAGCTGGATTAAAACTCAACATTCAAAAAAAGCTAAGATAATGGCATTTTCCCCCACCCCATCACTTCATGGCAAATAGATCGGGAAACAGTGAAAACAGTGACAGACTTTATTTTCTTAGGCTCCAGAGTCACTGCAGATGGTGACTGAAACCATGAAATTAAAAGACACTTTCTCCTTGGAAGAAAAGATATGACAAATCTAGACAGTGCATTAAAAAGCAGAGACATCACTTTGCCAGCAAAGGTTCAGATAGTCACAGCTATGGTTTTTCCAGTAGTCATGTACAGATGTGAGAGTTGGACCATAAAGAAAGCTGAGTGACGAAGAATTGATGCTTTTGAACTCTGGTCTTGGAGAAGACTCTTGAAAGTCCCTTAAATAGCAAGGAGATCAAACCAGTCAATGCTAAAAGGAAATCAGTCCTCAGTATTCATTGGAAGCATTCATGCTAAAGCTCTAATACATTAGTTACCTGATGTGAAGAACTGACTCTTTGGAAAGACCCTGATGCTGGGAAAGATTGATGACAGGAGGAGAAGGGGACAACAGAGGATGAGATGATTGGATGGCATCACTGACCTGATGGAGGTGACTTTGAGCAAACTCCAGGAGTTGGTGATGGACAGGGAAGCCTGGCATGCTACAGCCCATGGGATCACAGAGGATCAGGACAGGACTGAACAACTGACCTGAACTGAATTGATTGATATTTCTCCTGGCATCTTGATTCTAGCTTGTGCTTCATCCAGCCTGGCATTTCACATGATGTACTTTGCATATAAGTTAAATAAGCAGGGTGACAGTGTACAACTTTGACACACTCCTTTTCCATTTTGAAACCAGTCTGTTGTTCCATGTCTGGTTCTAACTGTTGCTTCTTGACCTGCATACAGGTTTCTTGGGAGGCAGGTAAGGTGGTCTGGTATTCCCATGTCTTTAAGAATTTTCCACAGTTTGTTGTGATTCACACAGTCAAAGGCTTTAGTGTAGTCAATGAGGCAAAATTAGATGTTTTTCTGGAAGTCTGTTGCTTTTTCTATAATACAACAGATGTTGGCAATTTGATCTCTCATTCCTCTGCCTTTTCTAAATCCAGCAGGTACATCTAGAAGTTCTCAGTTCACATACTATAAGCAATATCATGTGATAGTTATCTTCTCTGGCTTACTTCACTCAATATAATAATTTAATGTTGGTGAAAATGGCATTATTTCTTTATTTTAATGACTGAGTAATATTTATTGGGGGTTTTCTGGTGACATTAGTGGTAAAGAATCTGCCAGCCAATGAAGGAGATGTGGGTTCAATTCTTGGATTAGAAAGATCTCCTTGAGAAGCAAATGGAAACCCACCCCAGAGGGGCCTGGCAGACTATAGTCCCGGGGTCACAAAGAATCAGACATGACTTAGAGACTAGACAACACAACAATATTCATTATGTGTGTGTGTGTGTGTGTGTTTCACATCTTCGGCATCCAGACATCTGCTGATGGACATTTAGGTTGTTTCCATGTCTTGTGCCAAGTCACTTCAGTCGTGTCTGACCTTTTGTGACCTCACGGACTGTAGCCCACCCGACTTCTCTTTCCATGGGATTCTCCAGGCACGAATATTGGAATGGATTGCCACTGCCTTCTCTAGTTTCCTTGTCTTGGCTATTATAAATAGTGCTGACATGAAATTGGGATGCATGTATCTTTTTGAATTAGAGTTTTTATCTTTTCTGAATATATGCCCAGGAGTGGGATTGATGAATCATATGGGAGCTCTATTTTTAGTGTTTTTTTTCATTTATTTTTATTAGTTGGAGGCTAATTACTTTACAATATTGTAGTGGTTTTTGTCATACATTAACATGAATTAGCCATGGATTTACATGTATTCCCCATCCCAATCCCTCTGGGTCTTCCCATTGCACCAGGCCTGAGCACTTGTCTCATGCATCCAACCTGGGCTGGTGATCTGTTTCACCCTAGATAATATACATGTTTCGATGCTGTTCTCTTGAAACATCCCACCCTCGCCTTCTCCCACAGAGTCCAAAAAGTCTGTTCTATACATCTGTGTCTCTTTTTCTGTTTTGCATATAGGGTTATCATTACCATCTTTCTAAATTCCATATATATGTGTTAGTATACTGTTAAGGAATCTCCATAGCATTCTCTATAGTGGTTCCATCAATTTATATTCACACCAACAGTATAGGAGTGTTTCCTTTTCTCCAAATCCTCTCTAGTATTATTCTAAATGTATTAATTTTAATGGCCATGGTAAATGAGGGACATTAATTCTTAAAAAAGAAGAAATTTTAAACATGGAAACAAAATTAAGGGAATTCCACTCATCAAGTTACTCTTTTTGTTTCACTTATCTAGGGATTTATGTTTGAAATTAAAATTTTACATTTTATTAATATAAATTAGACAAAATATAATTATACAAAAATCCAATTTATAATAATTGGTTAACTGTTCACTTGTATCTTAGTTTTTCTTCTCATATAGCATGGATACTTTGTGTTTTATTACATTTATTCTTTCAAATGCATGACTTCAACTACAGTCTCTCTCTCTCACTTTAGCTTTTCCTCCCTGATTCTGCACATGAGTTTTTCAACTATTCATTTTGAGTTCCCTAACAATTTTCTTTCTTTCTGTCAATGTTTAATTTGCAGACAGATGATATTGAAATTTGATAGCTTTCATTATCAAATCATACAAAATGGCCTCTTTAGATGTTCTTGTCATTTTCCCTTCAAATTTACAGGCATCTTGAGTGAAAAGGGTACAAGTAAAGGTGGGAGGAATGAATTGAATATTTGTAAAACCTGTTATTTAACTAGCTGTGCTGAAATATCCTACTCAGGTTAAGGTAAAGTGATGTGTTGATTTTATACATGCTGAATATTTATTTTTAAAGGACTTTGTTGATGAGCTATCACTTTAGAGTTTCTAAAATTACCTTTACCTGTTATCTCAAACACCAAGTGTCTCTTGCATATGTTTTAATGGTGTGTTCAAATTGTTTGTTATTCTTCAGGGTCGACCTGTGATCCCACTTTCATCCTGGGCTGTGCCCCCTGAAATGTGATCTGCTCCATTATTTTCCGGAATCATTTTGATTATAAAGATCAGATTTTTCAAATGGAAAGACTGAATGAAAACATCAGGATTCTGGGCTCTCCATGGCTGCAGGTGAGGCCAAAGTCCTTTCTTCTCAAGGATTCATTTTGGCTCTTTTCCCCATGAGATCCAGATCTCTCTGGGCACCAAGCTGTGAGGTGAATGTGTGAACAACACAGTCCTGCCCAGAGCTTAGCATCATGGCATACTCATCTGGGGATGACTGCAGAGCCCTTGATGATAGACAGGAAAATATGTGCCCAGAATATAGACCTGCAGTTCAGTCCCATTTACCCTGTTCAGTGGTTTTTCCACCAATATCCAAAGACCAATTTCTCTAAACTACTTTGGTAACTTCCCCAAAGCATGACCAAAGCAGTAGAAGTACTTCCAGGTCCTACTGGAAAGGCTTCCATTGCCCACAAGTCTTGTTCTCCAATTTCTACTTATGGATTCTTCAGCATGTTAGCTGACAGAAATATCTATTTGGGAAGAAAGAGAATATTTCCTGCAAGGGGCTCCCAGGGAACACTGAATATGATAGGAGAGTTTGATGCTTCAGTTGGTATCTTAACTAACAAAATAATTGCTTTGAGGATGACAAAATGATGATTTTTTAGTGTAGGAACCGCAAACCAACATCACTGTGCTGAGCCTAAAAGTTCTGTTCTCTGCCTAAAAGACAATGGTGTGACCTTACAGAGGTCACTTAATTGCTCTGGTTCCCAGTTACTTTATCCATAAAATGTTGAGTTGTGCTTCATGGTGTCTTTAGGACCCTTTTAGTCCTAAAATACCAATTTTATGATTGAGGGCACTAAACAGAAATAGAAATATCAGGGATCAGGTTGTTTTCTATATCAGATTACCTAAACTCCCATAATCTGATGTCATCTATAAAAGGTGAATCATTGTGTTTCATGCTATCTCTTATTACACAATTGTGAGGAGAACTGATGCAGAAAATGAAAGAATTGATACAAAGATGCCTTTATACTGTAAACATGATGTATGAGTATAGGAGATGAATACCATCTTTGATCCCTGGTTATAATTTTCTCCCTGAAATACATCTATTAGCATAGAAAACTATGCATTTGTGAAGTGAAAAAGTCCCATCTATACAGTGACTGAATTATTTTAATATTTATAATTCATTTTCTAAGCAGGGCTTGGCATATAATATTTAAATCTTCATTAAATGTTTTCTTTTAATGAACAATTTTTTTTCTAGCTCTGCAGGTTTATCCCTGCTCTCATTGATTATATTCCAGGGCAACATAAAAAATTCTTTGAAAATTTTGCTTGTTTGAAAAGTTATGTTTTGGAGAAAACAAGGGAACACCAAGCATCTCTGGACATTAATGACCCTCAGGACTTTATTGATTGTTTCCTGATCAAGATAGAACAGGTGAAATGTTAATGACAGCTCAATTATTTGATTGCTTGTTTTCTGACCAAGATGGAACAGGTAAAATGGTAATGACAGCTCGATTGTTTGATTGCTTGTGCATTTTTAGGGCTTGTGCATTTTTACCAGTGGTTTGGCCAGCAATGTTGGCAAACATTTTAAGTACATGATGTATGTCCAAATGTATGGTATGCATTATGCAAGATATAATGTTTAATTGTTAAATTAGTTGAATATGTTGATTCTACTGTTTACCTACTAGTAATCTTCCTACAGAGAAGTACAGAATAACACCTCAGATGAAATGGAAACAATTAGAAACAAGTTAGAAAATACAAAATATCATGGAATAATACGAAGTTGAACATGATCATTGCACACACTGTATTAGGGAATGGAAAAGAATGGCTTAATCTAGCTGGGCTTCCTGCATACCAAGTGTTTGAAAATAAATCTTAATATATTTGCAACGAAGGACAGGGGAAGGAATTTTAGATGGTGAATACTGTATATATTATATATAGTATACATAGGCCTGTGATGAGGAAAAGTAGGTGGATGGAAGAGAGAGAGCACTTTGAGTGTGAAGTAAAAATGAATTGGTATAGATATGGAGCTGGAATTATATGTCTATGGGAATGAATTCTATACCATGTGTTGAAAAGACACCCCTTTTCCCTCTTGGCCCCCTTGTCAAAAATCAGTGCACTCAAAATTTGACCCTTTATTTGTGTAAGTAATTGTTAGTCACTCAGTCGTGCCCGACTCTTTGCGACCCTGTGGACTGCAACCCACTAGGCTCCTCTGTCCATGAGATTTTCCAGACAAGGATGCTGGAGTGGGTTGCTATTTCCTTCTCCAGGGGATCTTCCCAACTAGGGATTGAACCTGGGTCTCCTTCACTTCAGGTAGATTCTTTACTGACTGAACTACAAGGGAAGCCTTAGATTATTTGTGTAATCTGACATCTATTCCATTAATCTAAATGTCAGTCCTTATACTAGTAGCATATCATCTGGTCTTCTTAATTATTAGTTTTGTATTTAGTTTTGAAGTTGAGAACTGTGAGTCCTCTAATTTTGTTGTTAATTTTTAAAAGTGTTTTGGCTGTTCTGAATGCTTTGAATTTTCAGGTTAATTATAGGATAAACTAGTCAATTTATACAAAGAATTTTGTGATTTTTATAGGGATTGCAGGATATCTGTTGATCGATTTATGGAGTAGCATCATTTTAAAATATAGGTAAAATTCATATAACATGCAATTCACTGTTTTAAAGTATATGATTTAGTTGTATATACTTGCATTCACAATGTTGTGTGATCACTAGTTCTCTTATTTCAAAACTTTCCTATTGCTCTCCAGAAACATACCATATCCATTAAATGATCACTTTCCATTCCTTCCACCCCATCATGTGTTAACCTGTTTTCTGCTTTATGTCTATGGATTTGCTTGTTATGAATATAGTATGGGACTACTCAGGTGGTGCTAGGGGTAAAGAACCCTCCTGACAGTGCAGGAGACATAAGAGATGTGAGTTCAATCCCTGGGTTGGAAATATGGAGGAGGGCATGGCAACCCACTCCAGTATTCTTGCCTGGAGAATCCCATGGATAGTGGAGGTTAGCAGGCTACAGTCCATGGAGTCACAAAGAGTCTGACACGACTGAAGCGACTTAGCATGCGGCATGAATATAGCATATAAAAGAATTTATAGCATTGCCCCTTTTGTTTTTGGCTTCATCTAGTATAATGTTTTGGATTCTTGTCTAAGTTATAGTGTATATTAGTATTTGTTACTCTCTTGTATGGCTGCATGATATTCCATTTTAATATACGTACCATGACTTTTTATACATTCATGTATTTGTGGACATTGGTGGTGTTTCCCTTTGGGTCTGAATGAACACTGTTGCCACAAATACTTGTGTACAAATTTCTTCATGGACATATTTTCATTTATGTTAAGTATATTCCTAGGAGTGAAATCTATGAAGCCTATAGTAATTTTAAGTCTGACATTTTGAGAAATAGCCAGACTTTCCCATGGTGACTGAAGCATTTATATTCCTACCAGCAATGTAAAGCATTCCTATTTTCCCATGTAATTACCATTATTTATTTTCTAGTCTCTTGTAGTTATTAAAGCTAGTCTGGTTAATGTGAATTGATCTCTCTTTGTGGCTTTAGTTTGCATTTCCTTAATGAACAATGATCTAGAATATATTTCATGTGTCATTACCCATTTTTATTTCTTCTTTGAAGAAATATTGTTATTCAAGTCCTTTGCCCCTTTAAAATTAGGTTCCTTGTCTTCGTTGTTGAGCTTTGATATTTTGGTATTATAAAAATAAAGTAAAAATTGATATTTTTTGTATTATATCCTTACATATATGTGTGCATGCATGCTCAGTCACTCAGTTGTGTCCGACTTTTACAACTCCATGGACTGGAGTTGGCAGCCCACTAGGCTTCTCTATCCATGGAATTTTCCAGGCAAGAATACTGGAGTGGTTTGCCATGCCATCCTCCAGGGGCTCTTCCCAACCCAGGGATTGAACCCAGGTCTCTTGCATTGCAGGTGGATTCTTTACCATCTGAGCCATGAGGGAAGTGCAAATTATTAGAGAAATGCAAATAAAAACTACAATGAGGTGTCACTTCACACTGGTCAGAGTGGCTGTCATCAGAAAGTCTACAAATATGGCTCAATGGTAAAGAATCTGCCTGCCAATGCAGAAGCCACAGGAGATGTAGGGTTTGATCCCAGGTCAGGAAGATCCCCTGGAGAAGGAAGTGGCAACCCACTCCAATATTCATGCTGGGATAATTCCATGGTCAGAGGAGTCTGTCAGGCTGTAGTCTGTGGAGTCACAAAGAGTTGGACATGAATGAGTGGTGAGGTATGCATGCAGTAAATGGTAGAGAGGATGCGGAGTAAAGGGAACCCTCCTACACTGTTGGTGTGAATGTAAATTTGTGCTGCCATTATGGGGAATAGTATGAAGGTTTCTCTAAAAACTATTAATAGAGTTCTCATATGATCAGCAATCCCACTCCTAGGTATGCATCCAGAGAACACTATAATTTGAAAAGTTATGCACCCCAGTGTTCATAGTAGCACTGTTAACAGTAGCCAGGACATGAAAGCAACCTAAGTATTCATCAACAGATGAATGTATAAATAGAATGTGATATATATATTCAATGGAATATTACTCAGCCATTAAAAATGAATTGAGTAATGCCATTTGAGCAATATGGATGGGCCTAGAGATTATCACACTAAGTGAAGCAAGACAGAGAAAGACAAATATTATATGATATCACTTATATGTGGAATCTAAATATATATATATATATATATATATATATATATATATATATATATATAAGTTAACTTATTTATAAAACAGAAACAGACTCAGACATAGTAAACAAACTTATCTGGTTAGGTAATAAAGGGAAGGGGGTGATGAAATGGGAGTATGGGATTAATAGATACTCAACTACTATATATAGAATAGATAATTACTGTAAAACACAAGGGACTGTATTCAATATCTTGTAAAAACCTATAATGGAAAAGAATCTGAAAAAGTGTATATCCTCTGCTGTATACCTAAAACTAGCATAGTTTTAAAAATCAACTACACTTCATTTAATTATTTTTTCCTTTTGCCCTTCCTCTGCTGGAAACATGAGTGGATTTTTTTCCAGTTGCACTGTCAGAATTTGCTCAAGCTCCTAGAATAAATTTCAAAAATTATGGTAGCTTCTGGATGACTCAGTCAGCCTTCTCTCAGTGTTTTCCACACTGAGCTTTTAGCAATTTCTCAAATATGATTCATATTTTCCTACCCTAGCACTGAATTTCATTGTGATTTCTGTTCGTGAGCTCTTCTTTGTTAAGTCTGACTCCCTTTCAACCTCTCCAATTTAGGGGGCAGTGGTTTTCCTTTTGTGCTCAACCCTTTTAAGAGTCTTAAAAGAATTGTTGGTTTTAGTCTGTTCAGGTTTTCACTTGTTATTAGGAATGGAGTTGAAACTTCCAGGGTCTTAACACGTGGAGCTATCAGATTTATTTTTCTACATTTGTGCATTTGTAAATTTTCATTCTGTTTTTTATTTCTAGCCTCATTTTATTGCAGTCAGAAAAGATAGTTTGTACCATTTTTATTTTTTTCAATTTGTCAAGAATTGTTTATGACTTCACATATAGTTTACTGTGGAAAAAGTTATGTGTACACTGGAGAAGACTCTGCATTCTTCTGTTGTTGAGTGGAGAATTCTTTATAAGTTTATGAGAATAATTGACTCTAGGGTTGTTCAAGTCTTATGTATTTACTCATTGATATTTTGTCTAGGTGTACTATACATTATTGAAAGCTGGGTTTTGAAATCTCCCACTGTTATTGTAGAACTCTCCATTTATCCTTTCAGTTCTATAAATGTTTGCTTCATATATTTTGGGGCTCCATTGCTTGATTAATATGTGTTTACAATTATATGACTTGATGAATTCACCTTTCTTCAGTTCAGTTCAATTCAGTTCAGTCGCTCAGTCACATCCCACTCTTTGCGACCCCATGAATCGCAGCATGCCAGGCCTCCCTGTCCATCACCAGCTCCTGGAGTTTACTCAAACTCACACCCATCGAGTCGGTGATGCCATCCAGCCATCTCATCCTCTCTCATCGCCTTCTCCTCCTGCCCCCAATCCCTCCCAGCATCAGGGTCTTTTCCAGCATGAGGTGGTCAAAGTACTGGAGTTTCAGCTTCAGCATCCATCCTTCCAATGAACACCCAGGACTGATCTCCTTTAGGATGGACTGGTTGTCTCCTTGCAGTCCAAGGGACTCTCAAGAGTCTTCTCCAACACCACAGTTCAAAAGCATCAATTTTTCGGTGCTCAGTTTTCTTCACAGTCCAACTCTCACATCCATACATAACCAGTGGAAAAACTAGAGCCTTGACCAGATGGACTTTTGTTGGCAAAGTAATGTCTCTGCTTTTTAATATGCTATCTAGGTTGGTCATAACTTTCCTTCCAAAGAGTAAGCGTCTTTTATTTTCATGGCTGCAGTCACCATCTGCAGTGATTTTGGAGCCCCCCAAAATAAAATCTGACACTGTTTCCACTGTCTCCCCATCTATTTCCCATGAGGTGATGGGACCAGATGCCATGATCTTAGTTTTCTGAATGTTAAGCTTTATTATCACCTTTCTTAGTCCAGTATAAAACATCCCATTCTTATTTGGTCCCTTTAAACTATTTTTGATAAAAATTTTTCTAACATTATTATAGCCAGTCTTGCTTTGTTTGGCTACTGTTAATTTGCAAAATCTCCTTCCCTCTTTCTCATTCAATGTATTTGTGTTTTGGCATCCCAAATGTACAACATCTTGTACCACATACAAGGTTTTTTGTTGAGAATAGTTGACATATAACATATTAGTTATAGATTGTAGTGCCACATAATGATTGAACATATGCATACATTAAAAATGATGACTACAATGTATATAATTAGCATTGTCACACATAGTTATAGATTTTTTCTTGTAAATCTTAGAATTTGCTCTCTTAGCAATTCAATAGGGAATATGTCATTAACTATAGTCATCATGCTGTATATTACATCACCAGGACTTATTTATTTTATAACTGGACTATTTGCATCTTTGATTCCCATCATTCATTTTTATCTCTCTTCCAAACTCTTGCAGCCATCAATATATCCTCTCTATTTACAAGATCAAGTTTTTAAAATATTTCACATATAAATTTGATCATATGGTAATTTGTCTTTGTGTGTCTCATTTATTTCACTTAGCATAACTTCAAGGCCCATCCATGTTGTCACAGACATCAGGATTTCCTTCTTTTATGGATAAATTATATTCTATACTGGTATAGATATATTATGAATATGTAGTGAAATATTTAGATGCACAGTTTAAAATCTTATTCCTTCAATATCTGTCTTACACCATGAGTTTCAATCGATTAAAGTAATTACTCATATTGAAGAATTTATTTCTGCCCTATAATTTTTTGCTCTAATGTATTTTATAATTTTTGTTTCTTAGCTCCTTAAATATGGCTTATTTTTGTTTGATCTTTTTCTAATGTACCTTTTAAAATTTCCTTCCAAATTTTTTGTGTGTTTTAAAATTAATTTCTTAGTACTTAGAGATTACTGTTAACATTCTAAATTCATAACAATTCAGTATGAACTGATTCCTCAATAGCTTTAAATCATGTACATTAACTCTGCTCCCATCCCACTTCTCCCCCTTTATTTCATTGGTGTCACAAAATCACATCTTTATATTTTGTGCCTAGAATCATATACTAGAATCATATAATGATTGTTTCATGATTTTTTCTCTTTTAAGTAATATGGGAAATGAAATGAGTCTTTTATATTAGAATACAGTAGCCTTTGCTTTTCCATTTACCTACATAGTTACTTTTAACAAGGAACTTTGTCAATCTGGCTTTGAATTATCATCTTGTCCTTTGGTTTTGTTAACTGGAACCCCTTAGCTTTTAATTTGGGGATGTCTTATGTCTCCGAATTTATGGAGGGATGGTTTTGCCAAAACACAATTCTTGGTTGATGTATTTACACTTAAGGTTTTAAATATATCTTTCCATTGATATTTGGCCTCTACAGTGTCTGTGAAAAAAATGAGCAGTTATCCTAATGATGATCCTTTGTGCATGACGAGTTACTATTCTCTTGATGCTTTGAACATTCTCTCTTTTGCTTTTGCTTTTGACAGTCTAATTAAAATATGAAACAGATCACCAGCCCAGGTTGGATGCATGAGACAAGTGCTTGCGGCTGGTGCACTGGGAAGACCCAGAGGGATCAGGTGGAGAGGGAGGTGGGAGGGGGGATCAGGATGGTGAACACATATAAATCCGTGGCTGATTCATGTCAACGTATGGCAAAAACCACTACAATATTGTAAAGTAATTAGGATCCAACTAATAAAAATAAATGGAAAAAAATATGCCTTACAGTGAGTCTGTTTGGTTTCTTTCTTCTTGGAGTTTGTTTAGCTGTTTGGATTTCTAGATTCATGTACTTCATAAAATGTTGGAAGTTTTCTTATTCAAATACTTATTTTCTGTTCCTTCCCTAACTCTTTTCTGGGATCTCATAAAATGGATGTTAGTACAATTGATTGAGTGCCATGGGTCCTTAGATTCTATTCATTTTTCTTTATTCCTTTTTCTTTCTGATGATCACACTGGAAATTTTTATTCGGCTTCATGTTTGCTGTTTCTTTCTTGGATTTCCCATATCTACTGTTCAAACTTTCTGGTAAATTTAAAAATGTTCAGGTAGTGTGATTTTTAGCTCCAAAATTCTGTTTGATTTATTTCTATAATACCTTTATTGTTATTCTATACTTGTTCTTACACTTTTCAGATTTTCTTTAGTTCTTGATGATTTTCATTAGCTATTTAAGCATATTAAAGACATGTATCTTAAAGTTTTTGTTTAGTAAGTCCATATCAGGGCTTCCTCAGGAATGATTTGTGTCAACTTATTTTTTTTTTGCTAATTATGGCCCATAATTCCTTTTTTGTATGCTTTGTAACTTTTTAATTAAACTATTCCTAGGAAAAGCACAATCAAGAACTGGAGTATACGGTTGAAAACTTGGCAATAACTGTATTGGATTTGTTTGTAGCTGGGACAGAGACAATGAGCATCACACTGAGATATGGGCTCCTCCTCCTGCTGAAACATCCTGAGGTCACAGGTATGATAACCTGGTGAACAGGGTGACTGCAGAAGAGATAAGAAAAAGATTCTTGAATGTATTCTACCTTATTTCTCTTAGAGAATTACTTAAATCTCTGACTGAGCAGCTTAATTTTTTCCCCCAGATTTAATGAAGGGATAGTAATGTGATGTCTTTACATAATATGTGAAGATATTAAGCACCTGACTTTCATAGGAGATCATGTGTAGCAAGCACGGCCAGCATGAATTGGCCTCGAGCTGCATATTGGTTTTGATTATGGAAAGACCACTCTGATGTCCCTACATGCTGAAAATGCAGTGTTCTAGAGCCATGGTCCAAGGACTTCCCTGGTGGTCTAGTGGTTATAGCTCAACCTCCAATGCAGGGAGTACTGATTCAAACCCAGATCAGGAAATTAAGGTCCCACATGCTGTGGACAGAGCTGCCAAAAATCAAAAAAAGAAAAAAAGAAAGAAAGAAACCAGGGTTGGGAAACTGGAAGCTCTCCTTATTAAAGAGATTGGAAATCATAGAAATTTAGTGAGGTCACCTGATGCAATTTCAACAATCTAAGAAGTCCTCTAAAGAGTTAAATTGATAATAAATTAGCTTAAGATGTGTATGTAAAGAAATTGTATTAATCCATAAGTTTTTTTTCCCGAAAAATGATTGTTGCCAAAGGGATCAAGAATTTTATCTTTCAAAAAGAACTCCGACTCTTTGTGACCCCATGAATCGCAGCATGCCAGGCCTCCTGTCCATCACCAACTCCCGGAGTTTACTCAAACTCACACCCATCGAGTTGGTGATGCCATCCAGCCATCTCATCCTCTGTCATCCCCTTCTCCTCCTGCCCCCAATCCCTCCAAGCATCAGGGTCTTTTCCAGTGAGTCAACTCTTCGCATGAGGTGGCCAAAATATTGGAATTTCAGCTTCAGCATCAGTCCTTCCAATGAACACCCAGGACTGATCTCCTTTAGGATGGACTGGTTGGATCTCCCTGCAGTCCAAGGGACTCTTAAGAGTCTTCTCCTACACAACAGTTCAAAAGCATCAATTTTTTGTTAGAAATTAACTTAAAAATTAATTAAAAAATTTACAGTATTGTATTGGTTTCGCCCATACATTGACAAGAATCTGCTATGGGTGTACATGTGTTCCCCATCCTGAAGGCCCCTCCCACCTCCCTCCCCTTCCCATCCCTCTGGGTCATCCCAATGTACCAGCCCCAAGCACTCTGTATCATGCATCTAACCTGGACTGGAGATTTGTTTCACATATGACAATTTACATGTTTCAATGCCATTCTCCCATATCATCCCACCCTCGCCCTCTCCCACAGAGTCCCAAAGTCTGTTCTGTACATCTGTGTCTCTTTTGCTGTCTTGCATACAGGGTTGTTGTCACTATCTTTCTAAATTATATATATATGTGTGTGTGTGTGTGTGTGTGTGTGTGTGTGTGTGTGAGTGTGAGTGTGTTTGTGTGCGTGTGTTAGTATACTATATTGGTGTTTTTCTTTCTGGCTTACTTCACTGTGTATAATGGGCTCAAGTTTCATCCACCTCATTAGACCTGATTCAAATGTATTCTTTTTAATGACTGAGTAATATTCCATTGTGTATATGTACCACAGCTTTCTTATCCATTCGTCTGCTGGTGGACATCTAGGTTGCTTCCATGTCCTGGCTATGATAAACAGTGCTGCGATGAATATTAGGGTACACGTGTCTCTTTCAATTCTGGTTTCCTCAGTGTGTATGCCCAGTAGTGGGATTGCTGGGTCATATGGCAGTTCTGGTTCCAATTTTTAAAGGAATCTCTATACTGTTCTCTATAGTGGCTGTACTAGTTTGCATTCCCACCAACAGTGTAAGAGGGTTCCCTTTTCTCCACACCCTATCCAGCATTTATTGCTTGTAGACTCATGGCAGCCATTCTGACAGGCGTGACAGAGTACCTCATTGTGGTTTTGATTTGCATTTCTCTAATAATGAGTGATGTTGAGTATCTTTTCATGTGTTTGTTAGCCATCTGTATGTCTTCTTTGGAGAAATGTCTGTTTAGTTCTTTGGCCCACATTTTGATTGGGTCTTTTATTTTTCTGGAATTGAGCTGCAGGAGTTGCTTGTATATTTTTGAGATTAATTCTTTGTCTGTTGCTTCGTTTGCTATTATCTTCTCCCATTCTGAAGGTTGTCTTTTCATCTTGCTTATAGTTTCCTTTGTTGTGCAGAAGCTTTTAATTTTAATTAGGTCCCATTTGTTTATTTTTGCTTTTATTTCCTATACACTGGGAGGTGGGTTATAGGGGATCCTGCTGTGGTTTATGTTGGAGAGTGTTTTGTCTATGTTTTTTCTGGGAGCTTAATAGTTTCTGGTCTTATATTTAGATCTTTAATCCATTTTGAGCTTATTTTTGTGTATGGTGTTAGAAAGTGTTCTAGTGGTTGACCAGTTTTCCCAGCACCACTTGTTAAAGAGATTGTCTTTTCTCCATTGTATATTCTTGCCTCCTTTGTAGGTGGTGTCCATAGGTACATAGAAATTAACTTTTAAAGGCTATGGTTGTGTTTAGAAGCACATATTTTCTTGTTTTTCAGAATACCACTGAAATGATTATAACCTATAACCTATGAGAATTAGCCTTTCTAAGTCAGGAAGCAGCCAACAAATATTCAACAAATTTTTGAATCATAGAGAGCATATTGAGGGTTGACAATGAAGTCAGTAGAGAGGATGAAGTTATAGCCTAAATGTCGAAAGAGGAAATGTCATAATTTTATGGTTATTGTTCAGTCACTAAGTCATATTCAACTCTTAGTGACCCCATGGACTTCAGCATTCCAGACTCGCCTGTCTTTCTCTATCTCCCAGAGTTTGCTTAAATTCATATCCACTGAGTCGGCGATGCTATCTAATCACTGCCATAAAGTGATGGGACCAGATGCCATGATCCTAGTTTTTTGAATGTTGAGTTTTAAGTCAGCATTTCACTCTCCTCTTTCACCCTCATCAAAAGGCTCTTCAGTTCCTCTTCACTTTCTGCCATTAGAGTGGTGTCATCAAACAAGGAGAAGTCATTTATGTTCTTACAGTCCTTAAGGTTATGTTTGGAAGTACCTAGTTTCAAAAAAGGTAGAGGGAGACATAGGCTGATAAAGGAAACTCTGCCAGCCACAAGTCTTGATAACTCCTTTCAAGTAACTCTGTTTCTCCAATAGGATGAAAGGTTTACTGTCTAGAGAAAGGGAATCTAAGAGGCCCTACTTAGGACACTGGGCAGAGACAGGGAAAAGGAGTAAGGTCACAGCTTAGAGGAAAGGTTAGGGAAGAATCCACTTCTTGAATTCAGAGATTCTTAGCTCCTTTCCCATCCTGCTTTCTGAAATTCAGCAGCCAGAGGAAAACTCCAGTGAGTGAGCACTCTGGAGAAAAGACTTCCAAATTTTGATATGTAGACAGAAAATTCCCTCAACAGGTCTCACAGAGTGAATGAAATAAGAACATCCACCCCAATACACAGGGTCATGATATTTCAGCATACCTGGATAAAAGAGAAAAAAATCACAAAAACGTTCAGAGAGATGTAGCAGGTTCTAGATAAAAGAGTTTCCAACCACATCATAATTCAAGAGCAAATATCAAACTGGGTATTAATTTTTAAAAGGGTATTTTCAGACTTGTATGTTTAATAAATTTTTACCCACTCTTTCCCCTTTCTCATCCAAATGCCTGAAGTCATGTCAGAGGAAGTCATGGGCTCCAGAGTCTGGAAACCTCATGAAGGAGAGTGAAACTGTCAGTGTTGTTGCTAGACAGCAGGCCTGGAAAATATCCATTTCTAAATGGGTTAGGTGAATAAAGCATGTGTTTGGGGAGATACCAAGAACAAAAGAGAGGTGATGGACTCCCTGTGGCTCCTGAATAATAGGGTTATTATGATTGGGAATTTGAACACCTACCTAAGCATTTGGAAATAATCCTGAATCGGGGTACAGAATTTTATGAATTGAACTAAAGAGATGTGGTTAAGTCCAAGAAACTACCAAATATGAAGCATGATCATAATTGTCTTACCAGAGAGCATTGTAGAATGATGGTACAATGAATATACCATCAAAATTTGTGGTGTAAATATATTGGGGAAATAGATTATGGGGGTGTGTATGTGTGTGTGGTGTGTGTGTGATTTTGTATGAGGAAGGATGGAGATGTAAATTCTCAACTCTCATACCAAGATGTCATATTGTTTAAGAATCTGTGAGTGAGAAATAAAAATAGAGAGTCATTATTTAGAATAGGACACGAATTTCAGAAGAAACTGCTAGAATGCTGAAGGTGGTGGCATTTGACAGCTGGAGAATGACCTGAGTATCATTGCAAATTGCACACATAATACACAAATAATACACACATAATACACAAATACACAAAATACACATATTATAATTTAACTTTTCAACCCATATTGTTCTGATATAAAATTAATATTTGAGTCTTGTTTCTTTCTTCAAGGACTATAATTCCTTGACTTTATATTCTGTTTATATTTGAAACATTTCATCATTTCTCTTTGTTTTATCATGTACGCTAGTATAGAAGGATGTATAGATGTATCTTAAGCCAGGCTTGTAAGAGACTTTTATGTGTCTGTATTATGGCCATTATCTCGCTCAGTTTAGTTCCATTTCTGGTCATATAGTTAATGTGTATAATGATACTGGGACACCATCATAGTGTCTTATGTATCCCTGAATTGGTATGGAATGTGGTGTGAATTTTCCTCTTTCTTCATCCATCTTCCTTACCTTCCTTATCAGCTAAGGTCCAGGAGGAGACTGACCATGTCATTGGCAGACACCAGATCCCCTGCATGCAGGACAGGAGCCACATGCCCTACACGGATGCTGTGATCCACGAGATCCAGAGATACGTTGACCTGGCCCCCACCAACCTGCCCCATGCTGTGACCCATAGCATTACATTCAGAAACTACTTCATCCCCAAGGTAAGATTGGTTTCTCTTTTACTGACCTCATTGGTCTTGAAATTCTCACTTACACAGTATGGGGGCAACCCTCGATGAACACAAGGTGAGAGAAGTAAAAATAGTCATGTGTGTGGTGGATTGATGGTTTGTGTGTTGTTTCCAGTTTAGTCTGTAAAGCTTTATAACAGATTTTGACAGGTATCAGTGCAAGACTTCCACATTTGTTCTGCTTCTTTTATGTTGTTGGGCTAACCATAGCTGTCCACATTTCCAAATGAACATTAGTATCAATTTGTCAATTTACCAGAACACTCTGCTGGGATTTTTTATCAGAGTGACATGCTAGATCAGTTTGGAAAGACTTAACATCATGACACATTGAATTTTTCATTTATTGGATATGATATAGTCTTTCTATTTTAAAGGCTTTCTTTAATTTCTTTCAGGCAGTTATTTGCATATTTTTTGTCTTTCCAAGGTGTTTATTGTTATTGTTATAAGCATTTTAAAATGCATTTTCCATTTTTATGTGGAATATAAAAATATATAATTGATTTTATCATTTGGATGACCTTATCTGTAACAATCTTGCTAAATTTAAAGTCATTTTGAAAACATCTTTAGTTAATAGTAATTTCTATATATATTATCCTGCTATCTGGGCTAATATCTTCGTGTCATCCTTGTTTCATTTCTGATATGAAAGAAAGTGGAAGTTAACATCTCACTATTAGGAATGATGTTTTATGTATATTTGTTAGAATTTTTTTTTTTTTTATCAGATTAGAGAAGTTTCCCTGTGGCTCAGTGATAAACAAATCCACCTGCCAATGTAGGAGATGCAGGAGATACCATTTCAATCCCTGAGTCAGGAAGATCTCCTGGAGCAGGAAATGGCAACCCATTCCAGTATTCTTGCCTGGAAAATCTCATGGACAGAGGAACCTGGCAGGTTACAGTTCATGGGGTCAAAAAGAGTTGGACATGACTGAGCAGGCTCATGGGCAACATATATTTGGTAGACCATAACAGGATGTTTTACTTAATACAGAATTCAAGTTAAATCATTTATGAAACAGAATAACTTCACTATATGGCCATATGTGAAAGTTCCTTTCATTGATAAATGCTTATTTATCCATATCCAATATTCATTAAAAACTCCCTACTTCAGTATGCATACTTCAATAACAGTGATTATTGTACACAGAGGAATAATAGCATGTGTACACTGGAGTTATCACTGAAACAATAATATTATTTAATGTACAAGCTATACTTAAACTTTCCTAATTTTCTTAGTATAACCTTTATAGTTTCTTTTTCCTTATAAACCAGGTGAAGGCTTATACTTTCACTTACCCCATTATTATTGGTTATGCAGTGTTGTTCACATGATAAAGTGGCACCTGCCAGATGTCTCCAGGGAACAGGTCTTTTTTGAATACTTAATACATAAAAATCTATTGCATGGTACATTAGAGCTTTGAGAGAATAGCACTTCTTAATCATTCACCTGACAGTTTTAACTTTGCTAGTAAAACTTGTTTAAATTAATGATACTAAGCTGAATTGGTGTAAAATGATGTTTCTAGTTTTATCATAGTTCCTGTGTCTCAAATCTAGGATTAATCTGTAATGAAAGCTACCACATATTTTTTTTAAATAATTTTATTTATTTATTTTTGGCTGTGCTTTGTCTTTGTTGCTACCTGTGGGCTTTTCTCTAGTTGTGGTGAGTGGGGGTTAATCCTCGTTGCAGTGCACTGGCTTCTCATTTTGCCATGACTTCTCTTGTTGTGTAACATGTGCTTTAGGGCACATGCTTTAGGGCACTTGTTGCAGTGCGTGGGCTCAACAGTTGTGGTTCCCAGGTTCTAGAGCAAAGGCTCAGTATTTGTAGTGCTTGGGCTTAGCTGCTACATGATTCCAGCATGTGGGATCTTCCCAGGGCAGGGATTGAACCCATGTCCCTGCATTGATAGGTGGATTCTTTACCACTGAGCTATTAGGGAAGGCCCTACCATATGTTATTATGGCAACAGTAAACAGTCTTCATGGCAATGGTAAACACTAATATTTGTTACCGTGCATGCAAACCAAGTTGCTTCAGTTGTGTCCAATTCTGTGACCCTGTGGACTGTAACTCACTAGGCTCCTCTGTCCATGGGATAACTCCAGGCAAGAATACTGGAGTGGATTTCCATGCCCTCCTCCAGGGCATCTTCCAGACCCAGGGATCGAACCTGTGTCTCTTAAGTCTCCTGTGTTGGCACGCAAGTTCTGTACCACTGAGTCACCTGGGAAGCCCCATTTGTTGCCATACTTATTATCATAAAAGATCATATATCCATTTACAAAAACACTATGAACAGATAACTCCAGACCTTTCAAGTCCAATAGAGACTTCCCATATTCAACCGTAATCCACATATAAGATGAGTGAAAATTGAAATGATAAAGTAAAGCAGCTGGTGGGGTCAGACACCACTGTCTAAATGTGATAAGCAGAATGGTTCATAAGGTCTGGAAATACCTAGAAATACCTAGTATTTCCGAGGCTGTTCACTTAGCAGCATCATTGCCACTAGTCTTAAACTTATTCTTCTTTATTGCTTGTTCTTTCTGCCTCAAAATGTCACTGCCTTCTTTGGACTGAGGATTCTTCATTATTGATCATAAGATTGTACTAAATGACTTGCAGCAGCTCTTGCAGCTCTGTGACTTTTTCATAGTTCAGTTATCTTCATCTGTTATTTCCAGGGCACAGATATATTAACATCACTGACTTCTGTGCTACATGATGACAAAGAATTTCCCAACCCAGAGGTATTTGCCCCTGGCCACTTTCTGGATGAGAGTGGCAACTTTAGGAAGAGTGACTATTTCATGGCTTTCTCAACAGGTAATAATTTTTTTCCCTCCATTCAGTACTTTAGGGATCAGTTGGGAGTTACATAGTACCTACCCTGGGGCTGGTAGAAATGCTCATGCCCATGATGAGGGGCAGCAGCCCAATACCTATGCACTTTCCCTCTCCATGAAACATCCTCATTATTGGGCTGGCTTACTGAGCTTTGGAGAAGTGACCCAGTTATTTCCATTTAGAAATAAAACTTGAGCTGGGAACTGAAAATATCAGAGAACTACAACTCAGCCAAAGAGAATATTGTGTTATAAAACTTGAAATTTCAAGGTGTGTTAGAGTTTGATGAAGAGAAGGTATACTTAGAGCAGAGAACAGAGGCTGTGAAGAATGAAAAGAAACGTGTGGGACTACTAGACTAGGATCAGAAAATACAGTCAATATATGTGAGTTTCTAGATAAAGTTGGGTAGAGATTTGAAAATATGAAATTTCAGTTATAATGCATGAATAATTTAATCAAGTGCCTGGAACAGTCAATAAATATTTCTTGAAGGAATGATATTTGTTATGATAAGATGTTAGGTGGATAGCATATGTGTTCACCCTTTTCCCATCTGTCCATCCAGCCATTCCATCCATCCATTCAAACATTTGTCAAATGGATACTACATAGTCTCTTTCTGACAGCCAGAAAGACAGAGTTCAAGGAGTATGTACCCTCTGTTTGTTGTTTCCAGGGAAACGGATTTGTGTGGGAGAGGGCCTGGCCCACATGGAGGTGTTTTTATTCCTGACCACAATTTTACAAAAATTTACCTTGAAATCTGTGGTTGACCCAAAGGACCTCGACACCACCCCAGTTGTCAATGGGTTAGTTTCTGTGCCACCTTTTTACCAGCTCTGTTTCATTCCTATGTGAGGAATGTTAGATCCTCTGATTTCTTCAGTGATGTTGTCTTCAACTCCCTCTCATCTGCAGCATCGTTCACCTGCTTCCCATCATCTTTTCTGAGAGTGCCTGCTCTGACCTCTCCTCATTTATTGTGTAATTTCACTGCAGAAATGTATCTGCTGTCCTTCATACTCTGTAACATCCATATTGGCCACCAGATATGCAAATAATTATATAATATTGAGTAATTCTATGTCCATAGTACTATGTGCTCCATACAATATAGAACATGATTACTGTGTGTACAATACAGAGATAATTCTGCTATGCATATTCCTAATAAAACACATAATTTGATAAGCCAGTTCTCAAGGTTTCCTTCTTTTGTGCATATTGCATATAAGGGAGGAAAGAAAGAAGGCAAAGATGTCACGTGGTCCTCATATGCACAGAGGACAGAGGGAATGAGAGTAGAAAAGCTACCTGGGCTGCATCTGAAGTTGGAGAAATTGTTTTCAGAAGCAGTTTCATCCCTGTAGGAAATATTGAGATCAGTGATTATTGTCATTTAATCGCTTAGCCGTGTCCAACTCTTCTGCGATCCCATAGCCTGTTGCCCACCAGGCTCCTCTGTCCATGGGATTTCTCAGGCCAGAATTCTGGAGTGGGTTGCCTTGCCCTCCTCCAGGGGATCTTCCCAATCTAGAGATTGAACCTATACCTTTTAGGACCCCTCATTGGCAGGCAGATTCTTTACCAGTAGCACCATCTGGGAAGCCTGTTCAATGTGTGCTAAGAACTCTAAAACTCAACAACCAGAAATATAACAAGCCCATTTAAAAAATGGGCAAATTACTTCCCAGGTGGTCCACTGGTTGAAACTCTGAGTTTCCACCTCAGGGGGTAGGAGTCTGATCCCTCGTTGGGTAAGTTTCATTGGACAGCACAGTGCAGTCAGAAGGAAAAAGAGCTAGTGATCTGAATGGATACCTCACCAAAGTAGATATATGCATGGCAAATAAGCATGTGGGGAAATGCTCAACATGATATATCACTAGGGACTTGCAAACAATAACAGCCATGAGATACCATTACACCCAGATAACAATTAGTAAAATCCAAATCACTGACAAAACCAAATATTGGTGACGACGTGGAAGCAACAAGGACTATTATTGTTGTGTACAATTTTGCATGGTACAGTCACTTTGGAAGTCAGTTGATAGTTTTTACAAAACAAGATATATGCTTATGAAATGATCCAGCAATCACACTCCTTGGTATTAACCCAATGAGTTGAAAACTTCTGTCCACATAAAAACCCTCACATGAATTTTCATAGTTACTTTATTTATAATTGCCAAAACCTGGAAGCTATCAAGAATCCTTCAGTAGGTAAATGCATAAACTGCAGCACTGTTTACATTTACCTACTTCACTAGGTAAATGCATAAACTGTTCAAAATAATTGAACATTACTTTGTTATTAGAAATGAGGTGACAAACCATGAAAACTCATGGAAAAACCTTATGAGAATTACTTAGTGAGAGGAACCATCTGAAGACTACATACTATGATTTCTACTATACAGCATTCTGAAAAAGGCAAAATTATGGAGACAGTGAAAAAAATCAGTGGTTGCCAGGAGTTTGGTAGGAGGGAAGAATGAATAAGTGAATCACAGATTTTTAGGGTAATGGAATTATTCTGTTTGATACTACAATGATCTATTCAAGTTATTACGGTTTTGTCAAAATCATAGAACACAATGCAGAAGATAAAACTTTTAGAAACCATGGACTTTGGTTGATGATGCTGTGTCAGTTCACTGAGTGAAACAAATATACCACACTGGTGAAGGCTGCTGTTAGGAGAGGTTTTTGGGTATGGTAATGGACATGTGGGAATTGTGTACATTTCACCTAGTTTGGGTGAGAATCTAAAACTTCTGTAAAAATAGCGTCTAGTATTTAAAAGAAAAAATCCAACTCTACTTCACGACTCTTGTCAAGGCAAGGTGCATTCACCTATGGTTGTGCAGGGTTTAATGCTGATTCCCTCCTGATCATTTGGACATCAATTGGAATTTCAGTTGATGTGCGATATCACTAAACTGAGAATGAAAAATGCAGAATTCTCAGATAAGTTCTGGTATTAATGAATTGATGACAGTTTAATTTCATGGTTGCAGTCACCATCTGCAGTTCATTTGAAAAAATATAAGATGAGGTGAGTTGATCTCAGAGCTCCAATTATTTGTAATTCTTTCATACCGTAAGAAGAATCACCATTCATAAACCCTAGCAAGAAGGAGGTACAGAGCAAGGAGGTACACTCCTTTCTCAAAGAATAAAATAATTGCTAAAGGAGAATGACTGAGCTTATTTTATTCAAAATAAACTGATTTAGCTCTATCAGAGCTAGAGCCATTTGAGCTAGGCAACAAATCAGTGCTTAGGTTTGTCCTGATTAAAGTGGTCATGGAGACCTAGGTTCACTCAACTCAAAAGATTACAAAACCAAACTTTTCTGACCCCCAATTAAATAAACAGGTTCTATAATTATTAACTATATTAATATTTACTTTGAAAGCCACTGATTAGGGTGCAGTTTGAACCTTAGTGGTACAGTAAATACTGGTGTACCTAGTGGCACTGAATGTTTTGCTGGAAGGAAAAGTCCAAGACCAAGTATGTGGGTTCCAATGTGAGCACTAAGACCTGTGGTCTGTATGTCCTTGCCTTAAGTTCTGACTCTCAGAGAACCTGTTTCTTCATCCTTGAGGTGAGAGCAATTTACATTAGGCAAAGTTATTTGAGGAAATCTGAAGAGATATGATGGCAGGGAAATTGTGTGAAAGGTCAATCTCCCAAAATTATCAGGGGCAAAACATTTTATAACAGGGGCCTTGACAAAACTTAATTTTTCCTTAAGAGCTTAGAAACAACTGGACTAAAATTTGGGCTTCCCTTGTAGCTCAGCTTCCTGGAGAAGGAGATAGCAACCCACTCCAGTATTCTTGCCTGGAGAATCCCCTGGACAGAGGAGCCTGGCGGGATACAGTCCACGGGATCACAACAGTCCGACACAACTTACCGACTAAACCACCATGTTGATATTTGTACATATTTTCATTTGTGCAGACTCTTTCATTAGTGATCTAGTAATTATGTATTTCCAGGGATACTTAGATCTTCATGACCAGTACATGTCCTCTGGGTTTAGCTGTGTGTATTGTGGTGCTTCTGTGCTGTGGGTGCATTTAATGAAGTCCCAGCCTTTCTCTCCTATACTGAATCTTCAACGGTTGCTCTTTCTATAATTTCACTTCCCTGATGTGCATACTTCAGTCCATCATTTCTGACAATGACAGACTAAAAAGCGACAGGAGAAGCTATGTCTCAAGGTGACTGAGAGGTGGAGAAAGACATGGTATCTCAAACTTTCCCAATAAATTATTTTTCAGTTACACTGATATTTTCAGATTATGTCTTTATCAGTTAAACTGATGAAATTTTAACTCTTCAGTGATGGAAAGGGAAACCATGTATTTTTCTTTTTCTTCTTTTATTGTAATATAGTTGATTTACAATATTATATTAGTTTCATATATACAACATAATGATTCAATATTTTATGTATTATACTTTCTTTAAAGTTATTACAAAATAACGACTTCATTTTCCCATGTTGTATAATATATCCATGTTGCTTATTCATTCTATACATAAAAGTTTGTTTCTTTATCCCATCCCCTGTTATGCCCCTCTCTATTTGTTTCTCTCTACTGGTGACTACTAGTTTGTTCTTTACATCTGTGAGTCTGTTTTGTTACATACATTCATCTTATTTTTCAGATTTCACATGTGTGCTGACAAAATATTTGCCTTTCTCTTTCAGACTTTACTCACTAAGCATAATGCTCTCTAAGTTCACTAATGTTGTTGTAAATGGAAAAATTTCATTCCTTTTTATGGCTGAGTAATATTTCAAAGCATTTGTGTATACCAACTATTTTTTTTAAATCCATTTATCTGTTGATATTCACTTAGGCTGTTTCCATATCTTGGCTACTATAAATGATGCTGCTGTGACCATTGGGATGCATGTATCTTTTCAAAATAATGCATTTGTGATCTTTAGATATATAACCAACCTTGGACTTGCTGGATCATATGGTAGTCCTATTTTTATATTTTGGAAAACTTGCATACTGTTTTCATTAGTGGTTGTACCAGTTCACAACCCCACCAACAGTGTATTCTGGCTTCCCTTTCTCACATTCTTTCCAATGTTTGTTACTTGTGGTCTTTTTGATGATAGCCATTCTGGTAGGTGTAAAGTGGTATCTCATTGTGATTTTTATTTACATTTCTCTTATAAATGCCAGTATTGAGCATTTTTCTTGTCCCAGTTGATCTCCTACATATCTTCTTTGGAGAAATATCTATTCAAGTCTTCTGCCCATTTTTAAATGTTTGCTTAGATTTTCTTGATATTGAGTTGTATGACCTGTTTATACATTTTGCATGTTAACCCCTAATTGATTAAGTAGTTTCCACATTTTTTTTTTATTTGAGAGGCTGTGTTTTTATTTTGTTGATGATTTCCTTTTCTGTGTGATAGCTTTTAAGTGTAGTTAGGTCCTATTTGTTTATTTATCCTGTTGTTTCTTTTCCTTAGAAGATAGATAAAAAAGAATACTTCTATGGTTTATGTCATAGTGTTCTGACTATGTTTTCTTTTAGGAATTTAATGGTTGCATTCTTACATTTATATCTTTAATCCATTTTAAGTTTACGTTAGTATATTGTCTCAGAAAAAAAATAATGGAATGTAACATAATAATTTCATTTTTGTTGTTCTTAGTTGATCTAACAGAATAGTCTATTTAAAAATATAGCAATAATGTATTTTGTGAATATATCTTATGGATAAGTGGGATAAATTACAACTGTGATATTAGGGGAGAGACACCTTAGATACACTTTTACAAGGTACTTGCACTTCATATGAAACAGTATTGGATTTTTTAAAAAATAGACTTGAGTTAGCTGTAAACTTATATTGAAAACTCTAGGTAAACAATCAGAAAAGGGAACCCCCTTGCACTGTTGGTGGGGATGTAAATTGATACACCACTTTGGAGAACAGTATGGAGATTCCTTAAAAAGATGGGAATAAAACTACCATGTGTGCATGTGCTAAGTCACTTCAGTCATGTCCAACTCTTTGAAACACTATGGTCTGTAGCCTTCCACACCCCCTCTGTTCATGGGAATTCTCCAGGCAAGAATACTAGAGTGGGTTGCCATGCCCTCTTCCAGGGGACTTTCCCCACCCAGGGATAGAACCTACATCTTTTAAGTCTTCTCCATTGGCAGAGAGGTTCTTAACCACTAGCACCACCTGAGAAGCCCCTAAAACTACCATATGACCCAGCAATCACAGTACTGGGCATATACCCTGAGAAAACTATAATTGAAAAAGACACATGTATCTCAATGTTCACAGCAGCACTATTTACAATACCTAGGACATGGAAGCAACCTAGATGTCCATCAACAGAAGAACACGTAAAGATGTGGTACATATATACAATGGATTATTACTCAGCCATAAAAAAAGGAATGGATTTGAGTCACTTCTATGAGGTAGATGAATCTAGAGTCTGTTATACAGAGGAAGTAAGTCAGAAAGAGAAAAGCAAATATATATTAACACCTATATATGGGATCTAGAAAAATGGTATTGATGAACCTATTTGCAGTGACAGAATGGAGATGCAGATATCAAGAACAGACTTCTGGACACAGTGGGGAAGGAGAGAGTGGGAAGAATGGAGAAAGTAGCAAAGACATACATACACTACCATGGTGAAATAGATGGCTGGTTAGAAGTTGATGTACAGCACAGGGAGCCCAGCCTGGTGCTCTTTGATGATCTAGAGGGTGGGATGGGGGAGGAGGGAAGGTTCAAGAGGGAGCCTATAATTAAAGCTGATTTGCATTTCTGTATGACAGAAACCATCACAACATTGTAAAGCTATTTTCCTCCAATTAAAAAACAAAAAATTTAAAAATGGGAAAAAAAATCTGAACAAACACCTCATGAAAGAAGATACACAGATAAAAACAAAGCATCTGAAAAATGCTTAACACTGTATATCATTCAGAACTTGCAAACAAAATTAACAAATTGACACCACTACCCAAGTGTAAAATGGCTAAAATCCAAATAATGGAGAGAGCAAAGTATTATCAAGGATACAAAACATATGTGAAAAGTTTCTCCCATTTTGTAGCTCAGGAAAGCACAATTCAAGACACAATTCTGAAATCTCCCTGGCTACAGTACTAACAAACCCCCAGTAAACTTCTTTTTATTTCAATCAGGTTTTGGTTTTCTAAAATTTTGGTTACCACTGTGCATACTTTATTTCATTATTTCTTACAAAGACAAACTCCAAAACAGAACAGAAGCAGTTGTTTCTGGAGGCAACTAGGAGGCTTGAGCCATAGGTTCTCATGCCTTCCCCACTAAAATTGGCTCTTCCCTCAGTTCCCTGAGCAAATCTCACCCCTGCAGTGCTGGAGAGGGGAGAATCCCTATCTTTTATTTTCTCCTTTAGAATCAATGACACTTTAATCCTTGGAGTCAAGAGACATGTATTTAATATGAAGCCTATTTTTTTTATGAATAGCCCAGTCAGATGTACATTCAGAGTAACATGTTGGGAGATGATTGAAGAAATTTTCATTTATTAAGATGCAAGGAAGTCATTCATCTTACACATGATTTATCCTGAATTTTATGATAACTAGAACAGCCTATCTTATGGCCTTAAATTTTCATACATTGTGCATGTGTGCTCAGTTGCTCAGTCTTGTCCAACTCTTTGCGATCCCATGGAGGTAGCCTACCAGGCTCCTCTTTCCATGGGATTTCCAGGCAAGAATGCTGGAGTGGGTTGGCATTTCCTTCTCCAGATATCATACATGTACACTGACTTTAAGCATTAAAAGATAAATTATCCAGAAGTAAGAATGTCTACTTTGTAAATAGGGATAAAATACCTCCCTTGCTATGGTACTCATAATTTTAGTCCAATGAAGATAAGGTTTCCTTCTCAGATGTAAAGGTCACACTACCTCAATGTGTACATGCTAATCTGTCTCTTTTGAAACTTTGTCATGTTTGATCTATGACCTTTGCTCTGGGGACATATAAAACTGATGAAAACCATGCTTCTCTGGAGAAGTTTCTCAAGGCTATTAAGAGACTGTCTCCTGGGCTACAGTTCTAAGTTTGGCTCAGATAAAACTCTCTTCTATTCCTTGTTATAGACTGCTTATTGATTATTTGTGTTGACAGCATTTTAGTTTGGTTTTGCTAAAGTTTTCCTTCTGTAGTATTAAGTAAGTGCAATAAATGGACATCAGAAGATCTCAGTTTCAATCTTAGTTTTAATTATCATTTGTAGGACCCTGTGAAGTTCTCCTGCTTTCTCAAAAGCTCCCTTTCCTTATTTGAAAAATATAAAATGATAATCCGTTTTCCAATTTTTTTTTTTGTTGGGGAGGGAGAAGAAATATTTCATGGTAAAAAAACATATAAATTTAATTAGCTAATTACTTTATTTGTGTTTGGTCATTCGAGATGCTTGTATTATGTTAGTGTTCAACCAAGAATTACAAGAACAGAGACCTGATTTAAATAAAGAGGTTTTAATTGAGTTTTATTACAACTGCAGCCCAGGAGACAAAGCTCCAAGAAGCACTTAAATTGTATTCTGCTTGACTACAAAACAAAGGAAGCTTATAAAAATAAAAACACAAGGTTACATAAATTGTTTGTCAAGAATTTCCATCAAAGTAAAAAAAAAGAGTTACACTTTCTAGGAATTCCCTCTCAGTCCAATAATTAGGTCTCCATGGTTCCACTACATAGGCATGGGCTCCATCCTTGATTGAGGATCTAAGATTCTGCATGCCATGTGGCACAGCTAAAACAATACAAAAGAATTAATATTGGAATTGACAAGGAGGTGCTTTTGTTAAGAAAACAATTTGGTTGAGATTTGAAATGATCTCTTTCTTACTTGTGAGGTTGGGAGGGGCAGACATTGGTGTCTTTGAAACTTCAAGATTTCGGCTAGCTGCTGCTCGCATATATTGTTTAAAAAAAAAACCAGTGATATCCTTGAATTTGATACAGTTCAGAACATTCCAATTCTCAGTGATACAGAAACATGTCCATATTCGACAATAACTAATCATCCATTTTAGGTGTCTGAACCATAATTAATCCATCTTGATATTTGAATGATCTTAAACATCTCAATCAAAAAAGAGATGGGAATACCAGACAACCTGACCTGCCTGCTGACAAATCTGTGTGCAGGTCAAGAAGCAACAGCTAGAACTGAACATGGAAAAACAGACTGGTTTCAAATCAGGAAAGGAGTATGTCAAGGCTGTATATAGTCATCCTGCTTATTTAACTTATATGCACAGTACATCACGTGAAATGCCTGGCTTGATGAAGCACAAGCTGGAATCAAGATTTCTGGGAGAAATATCAATCATCTCAGATACACAGATGATACCACCCTAATAGCAGAAAGTGAAGAACTAAAGATCCTCTTGATGAAAGTGAAAAAGGAGAGTGAAAACATTGGCTTAAAACTCAACATTCAGAAAACTAAGATCATGGCATCTGGTCCTATCATTTCATGTCAAATAGATGGGGAAACAATGGAAACAGTGAGAGACTTTATTTTTTTTTTGGCTTCAAAATAACTGTAGATGGTGACTGTGGCCATGAAATTAAAATATGTTTTCTCCTTGGAAGAAAAGCTATGACCAACCTAGACAACATATTAAAAAACAGAAACATTACTTTGCCAACAAAAGTCGGTCTAGTCAAAGCTATGGCTTTTCCAGTAGTCATATATGGATGTGAGAGTTGGACTATATAGAAAGCTGGGAGCCAAAGAACTGATGCTTTTGAACTGTGGTGTTGGAGAAGACTCTTGAGAGTCCCTTGGACTGCCAGGAGATCCAACCAGTCCACCCTAAAAAAAAAAAAAAAAATCAGCCCTGAATATTCACTGGAAGGACTGATGCTGAAGCTGAAACTCTAATACTTTGGTCACCTGATGTGAAGAAGTGACTCATTTGAAAAGACCCTGATGCTGGGAGAGATTGAAGGTGGGAGAAGAATGGGATGACAGAGGTTGAGATGGTTGGATGGCATCACTGAAACGATGGACATGAGTTTGAGTAGGCTCTGGGAGTTGGTGATGGACAGAGAAGCCTGGGGTGCTGCAGTCCATGGGGTCGCAAAGAGTTGGACATGACAGAGTGACAACTGACTGAACTGAAACATCATGATTATCTATTTTATGTAGATGTAGCTGTAACTGTAGCATGGCACATTAAAATATTTAAAAACCTTTCATTTTCAAGGATAACATATCCTAGTGTTAAATATGTCACAAGAAAAACTCTCTATATTAAGTGGCAGATAAACCGTAGGTGCACCTACAGTCGCCTAATCTATGATGAAGGAGGCAAAAATATACAATGGAGAAAAGACAGTATCTTCAATATGTAGTTCTAGGACAACTAGACAGCTACATGCAAAAGAATGAAATTAGAATACTCCCTAACCCCATACACAAAAATAAACTCAAAATGGATTATAGACCTAAATGTAAGGCCAGAACTTACATTAAAACTTTCCTATAAAACTTTTAAAGGTAAACATAGGAAGAACACTTTTTGACATACATTGCAGTAAATATTTTTTGATTGAAATTCTAGAGTATTGAAAATAAAGATAAAACAAAACCAAAAACAAATGGAAAAACAAAAGAAAACAAATGGGACCTAATTAAACTTGAAAGCCTTTGCACAGAAAAGGAGATCATAAAGGAGATGAAAAGACAACTCTCAGAATGAGAGAAAATATTTGCAAATGAAACAATTGACAGAGGATTAATCTCTTATATATACAAGCAGCTCATGCAGCTGAGTATCAAAAAAAGTGCAAATAACCCAATCAAAAAGTAGGTGGAAGACCTAGGCATACATTTCTCCAAAGAAGATATACAGATGGCAAAAACATGAAAAGATGCTCAAATTGCACATTATAAAATAAATACAAATCAAAACTACAATGAGGTATTACCTCACACCAGTCAGAATGGCCATCTTGAAAAAAATCTACATACAACAGAATATAAATTGATTCAACCAGTATGGAGAACAGAATGGAGGTGCCTTAAAAAAGCTAAAAATAGAAATACCATCAGTTCAGTTCAGTCATTCAGCCATGTCTGGCTTCTGCAACCCCATGGACTGCAGCATGCCAGGGTTCCCTGTTCATCGCTAACTCCTGGAACTACCATATGACCTTGCAATCCTACTCCTAGGCATATATTGGAGAAAAACATGGCCTGAAAGGATTCACGCACCCCAATGTTCATTGCAACACTGTTTACAATAGCCAAGGCATGGAAGCCACCTAAATGTCCTTCAACAAAGGAATGGATACAAAAGATGTGGCGCATATATACAATAGAATTGTTGTTATTTAGTTGCTCAGTCGTGTCTGACTCTCTGCAACCCTGTGGACTGTAGCCCACCAGGCTCCTCTTTCCATGGGGATTTTCAGGCAAGAAAACTAGAGTGGGCTGCCATTTCCTACTCCAAGGGATATTCCTGACTCAGAGATCAAAGTTGAGTCTCCTACATTTTTAAAAATTTATTTATTGAAAGATAATTGCTTTACAGAATTCTGTTGTTTTCTTTCAAACTTAGACATGAATCAGTCATATATATATCCCCTCCCTTTTGAACCACCCTCCCATCTCCTGCTCCATCCCACCCCTCTAGATTGATACAGAGCCCTTGTTTGAGTTTCCTGAGCCATACAGCAAAGTTGGCTATTTCACATGTGGTAATGGAAGTTTCCATGTTACTCTTTCCATACATGTCACCCTCTCCTCCCCTCTCCCCATGTCTATAAGTCTATTCGCTACATTTGTTTCTCCATTGCTGCCCTGTAAATAAATTCTTCAGTACCATTTTTCTAGATTCTTATAGAAGGGTTAGAATATGATATTTGTCATTCTCTTTCTGAGTCACGTCACTCTGTATAATAGTTTCTAGGTTCATCAACCTCATCAGAGCTGACTCAAATGTGTTTCTTTCTATTGCTAAGCAATATTCCATTGCGTTTATGTATCACAACTTCTTTATCCATTCATCTGTCGATGGACATCAAGGTTGCTTCCATGTTCTAGCTATTGTAAATAGTGCTGCAATAAACAATGGCATAATTGTGTCTTTTTCAATTTTGGATTCCTCAGAGTATTTGCCTAGGAGTGGGACTGCTGGGTTATATGGTGGTTTTATTCCTAGGTTTTTTTTTTTTTAAGGAATCTCCATACCATCTTCCACAGTGGCTATATCAGTTTACATTCCCACAAACAGTGCAAGAGCATTCCCTTTTCTCTACACCCTCTCCAGCATTTATTGTTTGTAGATATTTTGATGATGGCCCTTCTGACGGGTGTGAGGTGGTATCTCATTGTAGTTTTGATTTTCATTTCTCTAATAATGAGCAATGTTGAGCATCTTTTCATGTGTTTGTTAGCCATCTGTATGTCCCCTTTGGAGAAATGTCTGTTTAGGCATTTCCCCCACTTTTTGGTTGGGTTGTTTCTTTCTCTGGCATTGAGCTTGTGTATTTTGGAAGTCAATTGTTTGTCAGTTGTTTCATTTGCTATTATTTTCTCCAATTCTGAGGACTGTCTTTTCACCTTGCTTATAGTTTCCTTTGCTGTGCATAAGCTTTTAAGTTTAATCAGGTCCCACTTTTTTACTTTTGTTTTCATTTCCATTACTCTAGGAGGTGGGTCATAGAGGATCTTGCTTTGATTTATGTCTTCGAGTGTTCTGCCTATGTTTTCCTCTAAGAGTTTTATAGTTTCTGGTCTTACATTTAGGTCTTTAATCCATTTTGAGTTTATCATTGTGTGTGGTGTTAGGAAGTATTCTAGTTTCATTCCTTTACATGTAACTGTCCAGTTTTGCCAGCACCATTTATTGAAGAGGCTGTATTTGCCTCATTGTATATTCTTGCCTCCTTTGTCAAAACTAAGGTACCCATAGGCGAATGGGTTTATTTCTGGGCTTTATATCTTGTTCCCTTGGTCTATATTTCTGTTTTTGTGCCAGAACCATACTGTCTTGATGACTGTAGCTTTGTAGTATAATCTGAAGTCATGAACGTTGATTCCTTCAGCACCATTCTTCTTTCTCAGGACTGCTTTGACTATTCAGTGTCTTTTGTGTTTCCATATGAATTGTGAAATTTTTTGTTCTGGTTCTGTGAAAAATGTCATTGGGAATTTGACAGGGATCACATTGATTCTATAGATTGCATTTGGTAGTATAGCCATTTTCACAATATTGATTCTTCCTACCCAGGAACATGGACAATCTCTCCATCTGTTTGTGTCATCTTTGATTTCTTTTATTAGTGCCTTATAATTTTCTGTGTACAGTTCTTCTGTCTCCTTAGGTAAGTTTATTCCTAGATATTTAATTCCTTTTTTTGCAATGGTGAATGGGATTGTTTCCTTAATTTCTCCTTCTGATTTTTCATTGTTACTATATATAAGTGCAAATGATTTCTGTGTATTTATTTTGTATCCTGCAACTTTGCTAAATTCACTAATTAGCTCTAGTAATTTTTTGATAATATCTTTAGAGTTTTCTATGTTCAGTATCATGTCATCTATGTACAGTGAGAGCTTTACTTCTTTTCTGATCTGGATTCCTTTTATTTATTTTTCTTCTCTGATTGCTGTAGCTAGGACTTCCAGAACTATGTTGATTAATAGTGGTGACAGTGGACACCCCTGTCTTGTTCCTGATCTTAGGGGGAATGCTTTTAGTTTTTCATCATTGAGAATAATGTTTGTTGTAGGCTTATCATATATGGCCTTTACTATGTTGAGGTACCTTCCTTCTATGCCCATTTTTTGAAGAGTTTTAATCATAAATGGGTGCTGAATTTTGTCAAAGGCTTTTTCTTCACCTATTGAGGTGATCATAATGTTTTGATCTTTCAATTTGTTAATATGGTGTATCATATTGATTTGCATATATTGAAAAATCCTTGCATTCCTGGAATAAACCCAACTTGATCATGGTGTATGATCTTTTTGATATGCTGCTGAATTCTGTTTGCTAAAATTTTGTTAAGGATTTTTGCATCTATATTCGTCAGTGATATTCGCCTGTAGTTTTCTTTTTCTTTCTGTTGTCTTTGTCTGGTTTTGGTATAAAGGAGATGGTGGCCTCATAGAATGAGGGTGGAAGTCTTCCTTCCTCAGCAATTTTTTGAAAGAGTTTTAGAAGGATGAGGGTTAGCTCTTCTTTAAATGTTTGACAGAATTCTCCTGTGAAGCCATCTGGTCCTGGGCTTTTGTTTTTGGGGTGATTTTTGATCACAGCTTCAATTTCAGTGCTTATAATGGGTTGTTCATAATTTCTATTTCTTCCTGGTTCAGTCTTGGAAAGTTCAACTTTTCTAAGAATCTTTCCATTTCTTCCAGGTTATCAGTTTTATTGCCATATAGTTGTTCGTTACAGTCTCTTATAATCCTTTGCATTTCTGCATTGTCTGTTGTAACCTCTCCTTTTTCATTTCTAATTTTGTTGATTTGATTCTTCCCTCTCTCTCTTTTTCTTGATGAGTCTGCCTGAAAGCTTGTCAATTTTGCTTATCTTCTCAAAGAACCAGGTTTTAGTTTTATTCATCTCTACTATTGTTTCTTTAATTTCTTTTTCACTTATTTCTGCTCGGATCTTTATGGTTTCTTTCCTTCTACTAATTTTGGAATAGTTTTGTTCTTTTTCCAGTTGTTAGGTGTAAAGTTAAGTTGTCTATTCAATGTTTTTCTTGTTTCTTGAAGTAAGATTGTATTGCTATAAACTTCCCTCTTAGAACTGCTTTTACTGCATCCCATAGGTTTTTAGTTGTCATGTTTTCATTGTCATTTGTTTCTAGAAAATTTTTTTCCCTTTTGATTTCTTCAGTAACCTGTTGTTTATTTAGAAACATGTTGTTTAATCTCCATGTGTTTGTGTTTCTTCCAGTTTTTTTTATTGTAATTGATATCTAGTCTCATAGCATTGTGCTTAGAGAAGATGCTTGATATGATTCCAATTTTCTTAAATTTACTGAGGTTAGATTTGTGACACAAGATGTGGTCTATCCTGGAGAATGTTCCATGTGCACTTGAAAAGAAGGTGGATTCTTCTGCGTTTGAATGGAATGTCCTGAAGATATCAATGAGATCCATCTCATCTTATATATCATTTAAGACTTGTGTTTCCTTATTAATTTTCTGTTTTGATGATCTGTCCATTGGTGTGAGTGGGGCATTAAAGTCTCCTACTATTATTTTGTTACTGTCAATTTCTCCTTTTATGTCTGTTAGTGTTTGTCTTATGTATTGAGGTGCTCCTATATTGGGTGCATAGATATTTACAATTGTTACATCTTTTTCTTGGATTGGTCCCTTGATCATTATATACTGTCCATTTTTTTTTATCTCTTGTAATCTTCTTTATTTGAAAGTCTGCATTGTCTGATATGAGGATTGATACTCCATATATCTTTTGCTTCCCATTTGCATGGAATATATTTTTCCATCCTCTCACTTTCAGTCTATATGTGTTTTGAGGTCTGAAGTGGGTTTCTTGTAGACAGTATATATATGTGTGTTGTTTTTTATCCATTCAGCCTGTGTCTTTTGATTGGACCACTTAACCCATTTATACTTAAAGTAATTATTGATATATATGTTCATATTGCCATTTTCTTAATTGCTTGTGGTTGATGTCATAGATCTTTTTTCTTCTCTTGTATTTCTTGACTATATAAGTCCCGTTAATATTTGTTGAAAAGCTGGCTTGGTGGTACTGAATTCTCTTAACTCTTTTTTGTCTGAAAAGCTTTTTATTTCTCCATCAATTTTGAATGAGATTCTTGCCAGGTACTGTAATCTTCATTGTAGATTTTTTTTCCCTTTCAATACTTTAAATATATCCTGTCATTCCCTTTGACCTGCAGGGTTTCTGCTGAAAGATCAGCTGTTAACCGTATGGGGTTTCGCTTGTATGTTACTTATTGCTTCTTGCTTGCTGCTTTTAATATTCTTTCTTTGTGTTTAGTCTTTGTTAGTTTGATTAGTATGTGTCTTGGTGTGTTTCTCCTTGGGTGTATCCTGTATAGGACTCTGTGCCTCTTGGACATGATTTACGATTTCCCTTTTCATGTTGGGGAAATTTTCAACTATAATCTCTTCAAAAATTTTCTCATACCCTTTCTTTTTTTTCCCTTCTTTTGGGACTCCTATAATTCGATTGTTGGGTGTTTGATATTGTCCCAAAGATCTCTGAGACTATACTCAGTTCTTTTCATTATTTTTTACTTTATTCTGCTCTTCAGAAGTTATTTCCAACGTTTCATCTTCCAGCTCACTGATTCATTCTTCTGCTTCACATATTCTGCTATTGATTCCTTCTAAAATATTTTTAATTTCAGTAATTGCCATCTCTGTTTGTTTATTCTTTAATTCTTCTAGGTCTTTGTTAATTGATTCTTGCATTTTCTCCACTTTGTTTTCAAGGTTTTTGATCATCTTTACTATCATTACTCTTAATTCTTTTCCAGGTAATTTTCATATTTCCACTTCATTTATTTGGACTTCTGTGTTTCTAGTTTGTTCCTTCATTTGTGCAGTGTTTCTCTGCCTTTTCATTTTTTTTTTTTAAGTTACCGTGTTTGAGGTCTCCTTTTCCCAGGCTTCAAGGTTGAATTCTTTTTTCTTTTTGGTTTCTGCCCTCCTAAGTTTGGTCCAGTGGTTTGTGTAAGTTTCCTATAGGGTGAGATTTGTGCTGAGTTTTGTTTATTTTTCCTGATGGGCAAGGCTGAATGAGTTGGTACTCCTGTCTGCTAATGAGTGGGATTGTATTTTTGTTTTATTTTTTGTTTAGATGAGGCATCCTGCACAGGGTGTTACTGGGGGTTGGGTGATGCCGGGTCTTGTATTCAAGTGGTTTCCTCTGTTTGAGTTCTCACTATTTGATACTTCCTAGGGTTAATTCTCTGGTAGGTTAGGGTCTTGGAGTCAGTGCTTCCACTCCAGAGGCTCAGGGCTTGATCTCTGGAGAATTGCTGATTAGAATGCAGCAAAAGAACAAAACGTTTCCCTTTACTTTCTTAGGTTCTCTGCCTAGGGGGTCCTGGAAATTCAACTGTTTATCTTCTCTCTCTTCCTCCTCAGTTAGGCTGGCAGCTTTATGAAGGCAACTATCATGTATATTTGCTTCAACATTATATCTCCAGTGCCAGGTATTCAAAAGATCCTCCCTTTGCCCAGGCAAAGTGCTGGCATTGCATTCGTGCTCCTAGTTGTCACAACTACTGCTCCAGTGCCTCAAGCGACACAACACCACCTCTCTTCAATGATCCTCTACATAGAAAACCCTAAAGACTCTACCAGAAAATTATTAGGGCTAATCAACGAATATAGCAAAGTTGCAGGATATAAGATTAACACAGAAATCCCTTGCATTCCTATATACTAACAATGAGAAAAGAGAAAGAGAAATTAAGGAAACAATACCATTCACCATTGCAACAAAAAGAATAAAATACTTAGGAATATATCTACCTAAAGAAACAAAAGACATATACATAGAAAACTATAAAACACTGATGAAAGAAATCAAAGAGGACACAAACAGATGGAGAAACATACCGTGTTCATGGATTGGAAGAATCAATATTGTCAAAATGGCTATACTACCCAAAGCAATCTATAGATTCAATGCAATCCCTATCAAGCTACCAACAGTATTTTTCACAGAACTAGAACAAATAATTTCACAATTTGTATGGAAATATAAAAAACCTCGAATAGCCAAAGTAATCTTGAGAAAGAAGAATGGAACTGGAGGAATCAACCTGCCTGACTTCAGACTATACTACAAAGCCACAGTCATCAAGACAGTATGGTACTGGCACAAACAGAGAAATATATAGATCAATGGAACAGAATAGAAAGCCCAGAGATAAATCCACGAACCTATGGACACCTTATCTTCCACAAAAGAGGCAAGGATATACAATGGAAAAAAGACAACCTCTTTAACAAATGGTGCTGGGAAAACTGGTCTACCACTTGTAAAAGAATGAAACTAGAACACTTTCTAACACCATACACAAAAATAAACTCAAAATGGATTAAAGATCTAAATGTAAGACCAGAAACTATAAAACTCCTAGAGGAGAACATAGGCAAAACACTCTTCGACATGTATCACAGCAGGATCCTCTATGACCCACCTCCCAGAATATTGGAAATAAAAGCAAAAATAAACAAATGGGACCTAATGAAACTTAAAAACTTTTGCACAACAAAGGAAGCTATAAGCAAGGTGAAAAGACAGCTCTCAGATTGGGAGAAAATAATAGTAAATGAAGCAACAGACAAAGGATTAATCTAAAAAATATACAAACAACTCCTCCAGCTCAACTCCAGAAAAATAAATGACCCAATCAAAAAATGGGCCAAAGAACTAAACAGACATTTCTCCAAGGAAGACATACAGATGCCTAAAAAACACATGAAAAGATGCTCAACATCACCCATTATCAGAGAAATGCAAATCAAAACCACAATGAGGTACCATTACATGCCAATCAGGATGGCTGCTATCCAAAAGTCTACAAGCAATAAATGCTGGAGAGGGTGTGGAGAAAAGCTAACCCTCTTACACTGTTGGTGGGAATGCAAGCTAGTACAGCCGCTGTGGAAAACAGTGTGGAGATTTCTTAAAAAACTGGAATTAGAACTTCCATATGACCCAGCCATACCACTTCTGGGCATACTTACTGAGGAAACCAGATCTGAAAGAGACACGTGAACCCCAATGTTCATCACAGCGCTATTTAGAATAGCTAGGACATGGAAGCAACCTAGATGCCCATCAGCAGACAAATGGATAAGGAAGTTGTGGTACATAACACCAGGGAATATTACTCAGCCATTAAAAAGAATTCATTTGAATCAGTTCTAATGAGATGGATAAAACTGGAGCCCATTATACAGAGTGAAGTAAGCCAGAAAGATAAAGACCATTACAGCATACTAACACATATATATGGAATTTAGAAAGATGGTAATGATAACCCTATGTGCAAAACAGAAAAAGAGACACAGATGTACAGAACAGACTTTTGGACTCTGTGGGAGAAGGCAAAGGTGGGATGTTTGGAGAGAATAGCATTGAAACATATATATTATCTATGGTGAAACAGATCACCAGACCAGATTGGATGCATGAGACAAGTGCTTTGGCCTGGTGCACTGGGAAGACCCAGAGGGATCGGGCAGAGAGGGAGGTGGGAGGGGGGAACAGGATGGGGAACAGCCATGTAAATCCATGGCTGATTCATGTCAATGTATGACAAAACCCAGTACAATATTGTAAAGTAATTAGCCTCCAGCTAATAAAAATAAATTAAAAAAATCCACTGATGTGGTATCCTCCTGCATTTTTGTAGGCAGATTCTTTTCTATGGAGCCACAAGGGAATCCTTACAATGGAATGTTACTCAGCCATGAAAAAAAAAATGAAATAATGAGATTTGCAGTGATTAAGATGGACCTAGAGATTGTCACATGGAGTGAAATAAGTCAGACAGAGAAGGAGAAATAGTGTATGACATCCCTTATATGCAGAATCTAAAAAGAAATGGTACAAGTGAGCTTATGTATGTAACAGGAACAGACTCACAGACCTAGAGAGCAAACTTATGGTTGCCTGGGGAGATGGATGGAGGAAAGGATAGTAAGGGATTTGGGGAATAGACATGTATGCACTGCTACATTTAAAATGAATAACCAAAAATGTTTTACTGTATAGCACAGAGAAGCCTGCTCATTGTTATGTGGCAGCCTGAACGGGAGGGGCATCTGGGGGAGAATGAATACATGTATATGTATGGCTGGGTCACTCTGATGTTCGCCTGAAACTATCACATTTTTAGTCTGCTATACTCCAATACAGAATAAAAAGTTTTTAAAAAGAGTGAATATATATATATGTGTGTGTGTGTGTAACTGATTCTTTTTGCTATATAATTGAAATGAACATGACATTGTAAATCAGCTATACACTGATAAAATTTTTAAACAATATAGAGATAAATAAATAAATATTGCAAGGAATATACAGATTGTCTTCAAAGTCATAAACTTGCTTTTGATTGGTGACCAGTTTGGACACTAAATTATTTATTTTAGTGCTTCTATATCCTGGCTGCACAGTGGAAACACTTTTTTCAAAAAATGGTCAAATCTGTACCCCAAACTAGTCCATTTAAATGATCATCTCTAGAGTCATCATTGGACCGAGGGAAAACAATACTAAAGGACAGTTTTTTATTTTTATCATTGGGGGAAAGTCTACTCAGAATAGTTTGCATAGTGGATGTGATTGATTGGTCTGTTTATTTTAGAAAGGCTTAAGTTGAATGTGTAGGGACTGTGTGTAGCTTCTAAAAGCTTTAGATTTCAGGTTCACAGTCATCTGAGTAAGAAGAGAAGACATCAATGGATATGGCTGTGGTCCTAGTTGTCTGTCTCTCCTGTCTGCTTCTCTTCTTACTCTGGAAACAAAGCTCTGGGAAAGGCAAGCTCCTGTCCAGCCCCACACCTATCCCAATTCTTGGAAACATCCTACAGTTCGATGTTAAGAATATTGGCAAATCCTTATGTAATGTAAGTAGGCTTTAGGCTTCTCCACTCTCTTGTAAAAGGCAAGTAACGTAAGCTCAATTTAAAAAATAAGTGCATATACTTATGAGCACACTGTTAAAACAAGTCAGTGTGAAGCAAATTACTCCTTGTAAATTTTGATATTTGATAAATAGAGAAATAAAGTAATGTGTTTTGCAAGTAGAGAAATATTTAAGTCTTTTCACATACAGTAGAATAAAAATAATAAAGTGTCAAAAGCTGGGAGTGTTCTTTCCCTTTGTTTTACAAGCACTTGCTATGACTTTTGATTAAAGGTAAGTGGAGAGTTTTGTGATCAAAGGTTTCCTTGCAGAATTCTTTTATTATACAAGCAGTGTGTTTTGTTCAGATGGCCATGAAAGTAGAAGTTTTCTGTAGAAGCACGTTGTGCTTAATATTAAGGAAATAGCTCTACATTCAGGACCAACTTGAATGAATGAAAGAAAGAAGTAATCAGTCAGGGTCCTACTGGTGACAGCAGCATTCATTTGGATTCTTCAGGAAGCTGCCATCTGTACCCTGTGAATACTGTAGGATGGAAGGTGTTCTTTCATGAGATGCTGCATGCCCTGGTGCTGCCTCTATGATGCTTCCTCCCTTTCTGTGTTAGTGACACCAGTGCATCTCAAACTAAGATGGGCATTAGAGTTATCTGAATTTATTTTCTTTAATATGGAATTCTAGTATTCATCATAGGGCTAGCAAATATATTCTCCTGTGGGAAGAATCCTACAGCTGGTTCTGAAGTAGTCAGCTGGGTGATGTTGTTTAAATGTGGGCCCTGAGGATTGATATATTCATTGCTCAAGGATCAGAGGCTGAATAAGATTTCAAATACAAATCTTCTACGCAGTAGCCACAGAACATTAGAAAGGGAAATGAAATTCCCTGACCTTAGCTTCCTTATTTCAGTTCAGTTCAGTTCAGTTCAGTTCAGTCCCTCAGTCATGTCCGACTCTTTGTGACCCCATGAATCACAGCACGCCAGTCCTCCCTGTCCATCACCAACTCCTGGAGCTTACTGAAACTCATGTCCATCGAGACGGTGATGCCATCCATCCATCTCACCCTCTGTCGTCCCCTTCTCCTTCTGCCCCCACATCCCTCCCAGCATCACGGTCTTTTCCAATGAGTCAACTCTTTGCATGAGGTGGCCAAAGTAATGGAGTTTCAGCTTCAGCATCAGTCCTTCCAATGAACACCCAGGACTGATCTTTAGGATGGACTGGTTGGATCTGCTTGCAGTCCAAGGGACTCTCAAGAGTTTTCTCCAACACCACTGTTCAAAATCATCAATTCTTTGGTGCTCACCTTTCTTCACTGTCCAACTCTCACATCCATACACGACTAGTGGAAAAACCATAGCATTGACTAGACGGACCTTTGTTGGTAATGTCCCGGTTTTTTTTTTTTTTTTTTTTTTACACTCATCCCTTTGTTTTTAATAGTGTATTTTAACACCTAGCCAGCTTTTTTAATATCTATCTAGGTTGGTCATAACTTTCCTTCTAAGGAGTAAGCGTCTTTTAATTTCATGGCTGCAATCACCATCTGCAGTGATTTTGGAGCCCCCCAAAATAAAGTCTGACACTGCTTCCACTGTTTCCCCATCAATTTCCCATCAAGTGATGGGACCAGATGCCGTGTAATTAGTTTTCTGAATCTTGGGCTTTAAGCCAACTTTTTTACTCTCCTTTTTCACTTTCTTCAAGAGGCTTTTTATTCCATAGTGCATATGTACCACAGCTTCTTTATGCATTCGTCTGTTGGGTGGGCATCTAGGTTGCTTCCATGTCTTGGCTATTATAAACAGTGCTGCAATGAACATTGGGGTACATGTGTCTCTTTCAGATCTGGTTTCCTCGGTATGTATGCCCAGGAGTGGGATTGTTGGGTCATTTGAATCAGTTCTAATGAGATGGATGAAACTGGAGCCCATTATACAGAGTGAAGTAAGCCAGAAAGATAAAGATCAGTACAGTATACTAATGCATATATATGGAATTTAAAAAGATGGTAACAATAACCCTATATGCAAAACAGAAAAAGAGACACAGATGTACAGAACAGACTTTTAAACTCTGGGAGAAGGCGAGGGAAGGATGTTCAGAGAGAACAGCACTGAAACAAGTATACTATCAAGGGTGAAACAGATCACCAGACCAGGTTGGATGCATGAGACAAGTGATCAGGGCTGGTGCACTGGGAAGACCCAGAGGGATGGGATGGTGAGGAGGCGGGAGGGGGGATTGGGATGGGGAACACATGTAAATCCATGGCTGATTCATGTCAATGTATGGCAAAAACCACTATAATATTGTAAAGTAATTAGCCTCTGACTAATAAAAATAAATGGAAAAAAAGAGGCTTTTTAGTTCCTCTTCACTTTCTGCCATAAGGGTGGTATCATCTGCATACCTGAGGTTATTGATATTTCTCCCACCAATCTTGATTCCAGCTTGTGCTTCTTCCAGCCCAGTGTTTCCCATGATGTACTCTGCATATAAGTTAAATAAGCAGGGTGACAATATACAGCCTTGACATACTCCTTTTCCTATTTGGAACCAGTCTGTTGGTCCATGTCCAGTTCTAACTGTTGCTTCCTAACCTGCCTATAGATTTCTCAAGAGGTGGGTCAGGTGGTCTGGTATTCCCATCTCTTTCAGTTTATTGTGAAATTCAGTTTATCACGTTTATTGTGATCCACACAGTCAAAGGCTTTGGCGTAGTCAATAAAGCAGAAATAGATGTCTTTCTGGAACTCTCTTGCTTTTTCAATGATCCAGCAGATGTTGGCAATTTGATCTCTGGTTCCTCTGCCTTTTCTAAAACCAGCTTGAACATCTGAAAGTTCATGGTTCACATATTGCTGAAACCTGGCTTGGAGAATTTTGAGCATTACTTTACTAGGGTGTGAAATGAGTGTAATTGTGCAGTAGTTTGAGCATTTTTGGCATTGCCTTTGGGATTGGAATGAAAACTGACCCTTTCCAGTCATGTGGCCACTGCTGAGTTTTTCAAATTTGCTGTCATATTGAATGCAGCACTTTCACAACATCATCTTTTAGGATTTGAAATAGCTCAACTGGAATTCCATCATTTCCACTAGCTTTATTTGTAGTGATGCTTTCTAAGGCTCACCTGAGTTCATATTCCAAGATGTCTGGCTCTAGGTGAGTGATCACACCATCGTGATTATCTGGGTCATGAAGATCTTTTTTTGTACAGTTCTGTGTATTCTTGCCACCTCTTCTTAATATCTTCTGCTTCTGTTAGGTCCATACCATTTCTGCCCTTTATTGAACCCATCTTTGCATGAAATCTTCCCTTGGTATCTCTAATTTTCTTGTAGAGATCTCTAGTCTTTTCCATTCTGTTGTTTTTTCTATTTCCTTATTTAGAGTAGGACAAATAAATCAACTGAAGGTGCTGATATTGAGAGAGTCAATTCCTAGGGAGGTTAATAAGAACTCTGGGGCTCTGGAGGAGGAGATACGGGTCTGGAATATTCAAGGAGGTGGAAAGGACAAACATCTTTTTTTTTTCATCTCTACATTCCTTCCTTTTAGTTACATAAAACATTTTTTTTCTTTCAGCCTGGAACTGATGATTACACAACAAACAACTCAGTTTAAGCTCTGTACTAAGGATTATATTATATAAACAATGTATCCTGGCTGAGGACAGTTTCTCCTTCTTGAAAATCTTCTGACTAATCCTGTTATTTTAGAATGTATAAATGGGAATGGGTATGGTAAGATCTTTGTATTGTTAGTTCTAGTCCTGGGTCTAGTAAAATCTTTACAACCTTGAGACATTTTTAAAAAAATTTATTATAATAACCAATTATAGAATATATAACTAGGCTAACAAGGGAGGCACTCTCTGTCCCCCTTCTGATGTCTATGTTAGAAGCTGCCTCTGTCCCTTTTCATACTTAAAACTCTGCTATAAAAAAGCTCTTGAGTGAGCCAGCTTGGTCCCTTGTTCAGAAGATAAATTTTCTTCTTTGGAGATCACAGATAAGCTGTTAAATGAGGATTAATTGTAATCTGTGTACCAGTTACTTGGGCCATTGCTTGGCATCACAGAACATCCATAAGTGGAAATTGTAACATCACCAAATTTATGTATTAAATTTAGAAACATTAAAGCTATATGTGGCATAATAAAAGCATAATCAGTTCACTTCAGTCGCTCAGTCTTGTCTGACTCTTAGTGACTCCATGGACTGCAGCACACCAGGCTTCCCTGTCCATCACCAACTCCCAGAGTTTACTCAAACTCAAGTCCATCAAGTCGGTGATGCCATCCAACCAACTCATCCTCTGTTGCCCCATTCTTCTCCTGCCTTCAATCTTTCCCAGCATCAGGGTCTTTCACAATGAGTCAGTTCTTCGCACCAGGTGGCCAAAAGGTTGGAGTTTCAGCTTCAACACCAATCCTTCCAATGAATATTCAGGACTGATTTCCTTTAGGATGGACTGGTTGGATCTCCTTGCTGTTCAGGGGATTCTCAAGAGTCTTATCCAACACTGCGGTTCAAAGGCATCCATTCTTTGGTGCTCAGCTTTCTTTATAGTTCAATTCTCACATCCATACATGACCACTGGAAAAACCATAGCTTTGATTAGACATACCTTTGTGGGTAAAGTCAAGTCTGTGCTTTTTAATATGCTGTCTACATTGGTCATAACTTTTCTTCCAAGGAGTAAGCATCTTTTAATTTCATGAATGCAGTCACAATCTGCAGTGATTTTGGAGCCCAAGAAAATAAATTCTGTCAGTGTTTCCACTGTTTCCCCATCTATTTTCCATGAAGTGACGGGACCTTAATTTCATGAATGCAGTCACCACCTGCAGTGATTTTGGAGCCCAAGAAAATAAAGTCTGTCAGTGTTTCCACTGTTTCCCCATCTATTTTCCATGAAGTGACGGGACCAGATGCCATGATCTTAGTTTTCAGAATGTTGAGCTTTAAGCCAACTTTTTCACTCTCCTCTTTCACTTACATCAAGAGGCTCTTTAGTTCTTCTTCACTTTCTGCCATAAGGGTGGTGTCATCTTCATATCTGAGGTTGTTGATATTTTCCTAGGCAATCTTGATTCAAGCTTGTGCTTCATCCAGTCCAGAATTTCTCATGATGTACTCTGCATGTAAGTTAAATAAACAGGGTGGCAGTATACAGCCTTGATGTACCCCTTTCCTGATATGGAATCAGTCTTTTATTCCATGCTGAATTCTAACTGTTGCTCCTTGACCTGCATACAGATTTGTCAGGAGGCTGGTATTCCCATCTCTTTCAGAATTTTCCACAATTTGTTGTGATCCACACAGTCAAAGGCTTTGGCATAGTCAATAAAGCAGAAATAGATGTTTTTCTGGAACTCTCTTACTTTTTCAATGATCCAACAGATGCTGGCAATTTGATCTCTGGCTCCTCTGCTTTTCTAAATCCAGCTTGACATCTGGAAATTCTTGGTTCATGTATTGAAGACTTGCTTGGAGCATTTTGAGCATTACTTTGCTAGCATGTGAAATGAATGCAGTTGTGTGGTAGTTTTAACATTCTTTGGCATTGCCTTCCTTTGGGATTGGAATGAAGACTGACTTTTCCAGTCCTGTGGCCACTGCTGAGTTTTCCAAAATTGCTGACATATTAAGTGCAGTGCTTTCACAACATCATCTTTAAGGATTTGAAACAGCTCAACTGGAATTCCATCACATCCACTAGCTTTGTTCATCGTGATGTTTCCTAAGGCCCCCTTGACTTCACATTCCATGATGTTTGGCTGTAGGTGAGTGATCACACCATCATGGTTATCTGGGTCATGAAGATCTTTTTCGTACAGTTCTTCTGTGTATTCTTGCCACCTCTTCTTAATATATTCTGCTTCTTCTTGGTCCATACCATTTCTGTTTTTTATTGTGCCCATCTTTGCATTAAATGTTCCTTTGGTATCTCTAATTTTCTTCAAGAGATCTCTAGACTTTCCCATTCTATTTTTTCCTGTATTTCTATGCATTGATCACTGAGGAAGGCTGTCTTATCTCTCTTTGCCATTCTTTGGAAATCTGCATTCATATGGGTATATCTTTCCTTTTCTCCTTTGCCTTTCTAGTCTTTTCTTTTCTATTACAAATAGGAGGCTATTTGTATGGTCTCATCAGACAACCATTTTGCCTTTTGCATTTCTTTTTCTTGGGGATGGTCTTGATCACTGCCCCCTGTACAATGTCACGAACCTCTGTCCATAGTGCTTGAGGAACTCTATCAGATCTAATCCCTTGAATCTATTTCTCATTCCAATTTATAATCATTAGGCATTTAATTTAGGTCACATCTGAATGGTTTTCCAGTCAGTGGTCTCCCCTACTTTCTTCAATTTAAGTCTGAATTTGGCAATAAAGTGTTCATAGTCTGAGCCACAGTCAGCTCCTGGGTGTGTTTGCTGATTGTATAGAGCTCTCCATCTTTGGCTGCAAAGAATATAATCAATCTGACTTCAGTATTGACCATCTTTTGATGTCCATGTGTAGAGTCTTCTCTTGTGTTGTTGGAAGAGGGTGTTTGCTATGACCAGTGTGTTCTCTTGGCAAAGCTCTGTTAGACTTTGATCTGCTTCTTTTTGTACTCCAAAGCCAAATTTGCTTATTACTCCAGGTATCTCTTGACTTCCTACTTTTGCATTCCAGTCCCCTATAATGAAAAGGATATCCCTTTTGGGTGTTAGCTCTAGAAGGTCTTGTAGGTCTTCAAAGACCTACAGCTTCAGCTTCAGCTTTTTCAGCATTACTGGTCGAAACATAGACTTGGTTTACTGTGATATTCAGTGGTTTGTCTTGGAAATGAATAGAGCTCATTCTGTCGTTTTTGTGATTGCATCCAAGTACTGCATTTTGGACTCTTTTGTTGACTATGATAGCTACCCCATTTCTTCTAAGGGATTCTTGTCCATGGTAGTAGATATTATGGTCATCTGAGTTAAATTTACCCATTCCAGTCCTTTTATTTATTTATTTATTTATTTATTTATTTAGTGGTTTTTGTCATACATTGACGTGAATCAGCCATGGATATATATGTATTCCCCATCCCGATCCCCCCTCCCACCTCCCTCTCCACTCGATCCCTCTGGGTCTTCCCAGTGAACCAGGTCCGAACACTTGTCTCATGCATCTGCCAGTCCATTTTAGTTTGCTGATTTCTAAAATGTTAGTGTTCACTCTTGACATCTCCTGTTTGAAACTTCCAATTCGACATGATTCATGGACCTAACATTCCAGGTTCCTCTGCAGTATTGCTCTTTACAGCATCAGACTTTACTACCATCACCATGCACATCCACAACTCAGTATTGTTTTTGCTTTGACTCTGTCTCTTCATTCATTCTGGAATTATTTCTTCACTGGTCTCCAGTAGCATATTGGGCACCTACTGACCTGGGAAGTTCATGTTTCAGTGTCCTATCTTTTTTGCCCTTTCATACTGTTCACGGGGTTCTCAAGGCAAGAATACTGAAGTGGTTTGCCATTCTCTTCTCCAGTGGACCACGTTTTGTCGGAACTCTCCGCCTGGACACACCTGTCTTGGTTGGCCCTATATGGCGTGGCTCAGAGTTTCATTGAGTTAGACAAAGCTGTGGTCCATGTGATCAGATTGGTTAGTTTTCTGTGATTGTGCTTTTCATTCTGTCTACCCTCTGATGGAGAAGGAAAAAAGGCTTATGGAATCTTCCTGATGGGAGAGACTGACTGAGGAGAAACTGGGTCTTGTTCTATGGGTGGGCCATGCTCAGTAAATCTTTAATCCAATTTTCTGTTGATGGGGCTGTGTTCCCCCACCCTCTGTTGTTCGACCTGAGGCCAAACTATGGTGGAGGTAATGAAGATAATGGCCACCTCCTTCAAAATGTCCCAGGCACCCACTGCTGCTCTCAGTGACCCCAACCCTGTAGCTGGCCACTGCTGACCCATGCCTCCACCTGAGACTCCTGGATACTCACAGGCAAGTTGGGTCTGTCACTTGTGGGGTCACTTCTCCTTTCTCCTGGGTCCTAGTGTGCACAAGGTTTTGTTTGTGCCCTCCAAGAGTCTGTTTCCCCAGTCCTATGTAAGTTCTGGTGGCTCCATTGTAGGGTTAATGGTGATCTCCTCAAGAGGGCTTATGCCACACCCACGTCAATTGCATCCAGAGCCCCTGCCCCTGCAGTAGTCCACTGCTGACCCATACCTCTGCAGGAGACACTCAAACACAGTTCTGGCTCAGTCTCATGGCGTCTTTGGATCTTGGTACACACAAGGTTTGTTTGAGCCCTCTGAGCGTCTCTGGCAGGTATGGGGTTTGATTCCAAACGTGATTTTGCCCCTCCTACCATTTTTCTGTGGCTTCTCCTTTGCCCTTGGATGCAGGGTATCTGTTTTTGGTGAGATCCAACATTCTTCTGTTGATGGTTGTTTATCAGTGAGTTGTAATTTTGGAGCTCTTGTAGGGAAGATGAGCACATGTCCTTCTACTCCACCATCTAGGATGATAATACATTTTGTATCAGGCACAATATATTATCAAAGACTGACTTCTTTTGTTATTCATGCATCTCCATTTGCAGCTCTCAAAAGTCTATTGCCCTTCATATTTCAGTATGAAGCCCATTGAGGTCTTGCATGGGTATGAAGCAGTGAAAGAAGCCTGAATTGATCTGGGAGAGGAGTTTTCTGGAAGAGGCATTTTGCCTTTGGCTGAAAGATCTAATGAAGTACTTAGTAGGTGTGCATTTGTGTGTGTTCAGCATTGGTTCACCCATGGCTGGCTGTGGAGAGGATGGAAGAGAGGAATTTGAAGAACCCCCAAACATACCTCACTTCATCTCTAAGGCTGCCATGTGTGGCACGGCCTCCTTCCTAGTTTCTGTTTCCTCTCCTGGTAGGAATCACTTTCAGCAATGGGAAGATATGGAAAGAGACCTGGCATTTCTCCCTCCTGACCCTGTGGAATTTGGGGATGGGGAAGAGGAGTCTTGGGGATATAGTTCAAGAGGAAGCTGGTTGCTTTGTGGAGGAGTTGAGAAAAACCAATGGTGGGTGATGTTATACTCTAACTCTGATTTTAACAGACTACTCACTTCTCCAGTGATGCCCTTGGAAACATAATAAGAATGGCAATATCTTTACCATGAATAGTGGTTGTCAGCCCTCAGATGGAGGAATAGGGTGTGAAGCAAAGAACCAAGGGGGATTTTATGTATCTATGCTTATTGTATGTATGCTCCCAAGATTGCACATACTGTGTTGTTATAAAGGGTTATTTATTCATAGTCTCTCCTGGGCTTTATTTTAATAAACATAAATCACTAAAAATAGTTTTGAGTCATTTCCTTAAAGGGAGAACAGTGGTTTTCCTATCTCACAAATATATGGTCTATTCCAGAGCATTTCACCTGGGAATACTTTAAAGTGAACAGGTTGGGAATGATCTCCTCATATGGAGCTTGAAACAAGTGTCATATGTATTCACTTAATTAAACTAAATTTATATGTTCAGCCTCACAGAGAAATTTACTTCCAGGACCCAGGCCTACAGTTCTGGCCTATAGTTCTGTTCAGTCCATTAGGAATATCTTCATGCAATTCTCCTTAATCATGAGTTCTCTGTTTAGGCAGCACTATTTAGAAATACCAGCATTAATTATGTGTTGTTACTCAACACTCACTATATTTATATTTTAAAAATATATGCTATGTCATAATTCAGCAAAATATACAAAATGAAGTTATTAATATGAAATGTTTTATTTAACTAGATTTCAACCTAATCAATACCTTTTTACCCTGTCTCCTCTAAGTGAAATTTGACACTATTTTCAGTTTGATAAAATTTGCTTCATGTTTATTGAATTTTGATAATAAATTCCTGGTAATTATGTACCTCCCACTACTGGGTCTATAATGTTCATCACAATGACTCTGATAGGAGTTGCTAAATACACATGCTCCTTTTGTTCCATGCCCTACCATTTCTTTGAAACATTTGGAATTTTTTGTACTAAACAAACAAACAAAAAGCACATGTTATCAAGCCTCTTAACATGTTGTTAAGTGTACATGATACTATTCTTAACTATAATAATGCTCTTGTACAGCAGGCCTCTAGACTGTCATCCTGTCTGGCTAATACTCTATTGAACTCTCCTTTTCCTCCCCCCAAAGCCCTGTTAACCAGCATTCTACTTTATGTTTCTATGAATTTGGCTTACTTTGGCTACTTTATGTAAGTGGAATCATACAACATTAGTCCTTTTGTGATCAACTTTTTTCACTTAGCAAAATGTGCTTATGGTCATTCATACTGCAGCATGTGACAAGATTTCTTTCATGTTTATGGCTGAATAACATTTCAATGTTTGTATTTACACATTTTTAAATTCAGCAATTATTGTGAGATCATTAGGTTCTTTCCACATCTTGGCTATTGTGAACAAGGGAATGCAAATATCTCTGAGATCCCAAATCATACGTTTGGATAAAAACTCAGAGGTGGAACTTCTGGGTAATACAATAATTTTACTTTTAATTTTTTTTTCATTTATTTTTATTAGTTAGAGACTAATTACTTTACAATATTGTAGTGGGTTTTGTCATACATTGACATGAATCAGCCATGGATTTACATGTATTCCCCATCCCGATCCCCCCTCCCACCTCCCTCTCCACCTGATTCCTCTGGGTCATCCCAGTGCACCAGGGCCGAGCACTTGTCTCATGCATCCAATCTGGTCTGGTGATCTGTTTCAGCATAGATAATATACATGTTTTGATGCTAATTTCTCAAAACATCCCACCCTCACCTTCTCCCACAGAGTCCAAAATTCTGTTCTGTACATCTGTGCTTCTTTTTCTGTTTTGCATATAGTGTTATCATTGCCATCTTTCTAAATTCCATATAGATGTGTTAGTATACTGTATTGGTCTTTATCTTTCTGGCTTACTTCACTCTGTATAATGGGCTCCAGTTTCATCCACCTCATTAGAACTGATTCAAATGAATTATTTTTAATGGCTGAGTAATATTCCATGGTGTATATGTACCACAACTTCCTTATCCATTCGTCTGCTAATGGGCATCTAGGTTGCTTCCATGTCCTGGTTATTATAAATAGTACTGCAATGAACATTGGGGTGCACGTGTCTCTTTCAGATCTGGTTTCCTCAGTGAGTATGCCCAGAAGTCAGATTGCTGGGTCATATGGAAGTTCTAATTCCAGTTTTTTAAGAAATCTCCACACTGTTCTCCATAGCGGCTGTACTAGTTTGCATTCCCACCAACAGTGTAAGAGGGTTCGCTTTTCTCCACACCCTCTCCAGCATTTATTGCTTGTAGACTTTTGGATAGCAGCCATCCTGACTGGCGTGTAATGGTACCTCATTTTGGTTTTGATTTGCATTTCTCTGATAGTGAGTGATGTTGAGCATCTTTTCATGTGTTTGTTAGCTATCTGTACGTCTTCTTTGGAGAAATGTCTGTTTAGTTCTTTGGCCCATTTTTTGATTGGGTCATTTATTTTTCTGGAATTGAACTGCAGGAGTTGCTTGTATATTTTTGAGATTAATCCTTTGTCTGTGGTTCATTTGTATTATTTTCTCCCAATCTGAGGGCTGTCTTTTCACTTTGCTTATAGTTTCCTTTGTTGTGCAAGAGCTTTTAAGTTTCATTAGGTCCAGTTTGTTTATTTTTGCTTTTATTTCCAATATTCTGGGAGGTGGATCATAGAGGATCCTGCTGTGATACATGTCAGAGAGTGTTTTGCCTATATTCTCCTCTAGGAGTTTTATAGTTTCTGGTTTTACATTTAGATCTTTAATCCATCTTGAGTTTATTTTTGTGTATGGTGTTAGAGAGTGTTCTAGTTTCATTGTTTTACAAGTGGTAGACCAGTTTTCCCAGCACCACTTGTTAAAGAGGTTGTCTTTTTTCCATTGTATATCCTTGCCTCTTTTGTGGAAGATAAGGTGTCCATAGGATTTATCTCTGGGCTTTCTATTCTATTCTATTCTGTTCTGTTCTGTTCTGTTCTATTCTGTTCCACTGATCTATATATTTCTGTCTTTGTGCCAGTACCATACTGTCTTGATGACTGTGGCTTTATAGTATAGTCTGAGGTCAGGCAGGTTGATTCCTCCAGTTCCATTCTTCTTTCTCAAGATTACTTTGGCTATTCGAGGTTTTCTGTATTTCCATACAAATTGTGAAATTATTTGTTCTAGTTCTGTGAAAAATACCATTGAGGACACTACATAATGGTCAAAGGATCAATCCAAGAAGAAGATATAAAAATTATAACTATATATGCACCCAACATAGGAGCACCACAGTATGTAAGGCAAACGCTAACTAGTATGAAAGGGGAAATTAATGGTAACACAATAATAGTGGAAGACTTTAATACCCCACTCACAAGTATGGGTAGATGAACTAAACAGAAAATTAACAAGGAAACACAAACTTTACATGACACAATGGACCAGCTAGACCTAATTGATATCCATAGGACATTTCACCCCAAAAGAATCAACTTCACCTTTTTCTCAAGTGCACATGGAACCTTCTCCAGAATAGATCACATACTTGGCCATAAATCTAACCTTGGTAAATTAAAAAAAAATATTGAAATCATTCCAGTCATCTTTTCTGACCACAGTGCGGTAAGATTAGATCTCAATTACAGGAAAAAATTATTAAAAATTCAAACATATGGAGGCTAAATAACATGCTTCTGAAAAACCAAAAAATCATAGAAGAAATCAAAAAAGAAATCAAAATATGCATAGAAACGAATGAAAATGAAAACACAACAACCCAAAACCTATTGGACACTGTAAAAGTAGTGCTAAGGGGAAGATTCATAGCATTACAGGCCTACCTCAAGAAACAAGAAAAAAGTCAAATAAATAACCTAACTCTACACCTAAAGCAACTAGAGAAGGAAGAAATGAAGAATCCCAGGGTTCATAGAAGGAAGGAAATCTTAAAAATTAGGGCAGAAATAAATGCAAAAGAAACTAAAGAGACCAGAGCAAAAATCAACAAAGCTAAAAGCTGGTTCCTTGAAAAATAAACAAAAATGACAAACCGTTAGCAAGACTCATTAAGAAACAAAGGGAGAAGAACCAAATTAACAAAATTAGAAATGAAAATGGAAAGATCACAACAGACAACCCTGAAATACAAAGGATCATAAGAGACTACTACCAGCAGCTCTATGCCAATAAAATGGACAACTTGGAAGAAATGGACAAATTCTTAGAAAAATATAACTTTTGAAAACTGAAGCAGAAAGAAATAGAAGATCTTAACGGACTCATCACAAGCAAGGAAATCGAAACTGTAATAAAAAAATTTTCTAGGAAACAAAAGCCCTGGACCAGATGGCTTCACAGCTGAATTCTACCAAAAATTTAGAGAAGATCTAACACCTATCTTACTCAAACTCTTTCAGAAAATTGCAGAAGAAGGTAAACTTCCAAACTCATTCTATGAGGCCACCGTCACCCTAATTCCAAAACCAGACAAAGATGCCACAAAAAAAGAAAACTGCAGGCCAATATCACTGATGAACATAGATGCAAAAATCCTTAACAAAATTCTAGCAAACAGAATCCAACAACATATTAAAAAAATCATACACCATTACCAAGTGGGATTTATCCCAGGAATGCAAGGATTCTTTAATATCCACAAATCAATCAATGTAATACACCGCAGTAACAAACTGAAAGATAAAAGACATATGATTATCTCAATAGATGCAGAAAAAGTCTTTGACAAAATTCAACATCCATTTATTATTAAAACTCTCCAGGAAGCAGGAATAGAAGGAACACACCTCAACATACCAAAAGCTATATATGACAAACCCACAGCAAGCATTACTCTCAATGGTGAAAAATTGAAAGCATATCCCCTAAAATCAGGAACAAGACAAGGGTGACCACTCTCACCACTACTATTCAGCATAGTTTTGGAAGTTTTGGCCACAGCAATCAGAGCAGAAAAAGAAGTAAAAGGAATCCATAGAGAACAAGAAGAAGTGAAACTCTCTCTGTTTGCAGATGACATGATCCTCTACATAGAAAACCCTAAAGACTCTACCAGAAAATTACTAGAGCTAATCAACGAATATAGTACAGTTGCAGGATATAAAATTAACACACAGAAATCCCTTGCATTCCTATACACTAACAATGAGAAAACAGAAAGAGAAATTAAGGAAACAATACCATTCACCATTGCAACAAAAAGAATAAAATATTTAAGAGTATATATACCTAAAGAAACAAAAGACCTATACATAGAAAACTATAAAACACTGATGAAAGAAATGAAAGAGGACAGAAACAGATGGAGAAACATACCATGTTCATGGATTGGAGGAATCAATATTGTCAAAATGGCTATACTACGCAAAGCAATCTATAGATTGAATGCAATCCCTATGAAGATACTTTTAATTTTTTGAAGAAACTCCACAATCTAAATATGAATGCAAGGACCAGTCCAACCACAGCATTGGTTATTGATAAGCTGAGGCCAGAACAGAACTTAATGATTAGTGAGATTGAGCATTTTTTCAGATACCTGTTAACAAATCTTATTTATTTTTTAAATGAACACAAATTAAAGATACTATTTATTTCATTAATGAGGAAATCAGTTATAATCAGCTGCAACAAGGTGTTCCAAGTGGTTCAAAGAACATGGATGGAAAAGTTCAAATTTATTTAGTGTAAAAGAATGTTGATGTGAATGTGCAAATGAAGGCAAATTAGCTAGGAAAGTCGCTGAATCTGAAAGAACAGAATTTGTATGTCTATAGACAAGAATTATTCTGCATCACTATCTATTATTGAAAATTCAGAAAGCTGCACACTAGCTCCCATAAAATCACAGAAAGGTGAACTATAGACAATGAATAGTTTTCTGCTGAACTATACATTGTTCCTACACTGTAGCTTTAACTACACATACATATCCAGTTTTTAAAAAATCAACTTCCTGAATGAGTGTGGTCTGCATTCAATATTTTCTCCCAGTTTTATTAAGATATAATTGATATTGTGTAAGTTTAAGGTATACAATATGTTTATTCTATATATTCATACATGCAGATTATCACCTACATATAGCCTTGTTTAACACTTCCACCAAGTCGCTTAATTACCTTTTCTTTAGAAAACATATAAAATCTAATTTCTTGGCAACTTTCATAGTGATTATGTTAACTGTAACCATAATGCTGTGCATTAGATCTCCACGCTTGATTCATTTTCTAACTGGGTGTTTGTTCTCTTTAACCAACATCTCGTCATTTCCCTGACCTCCTAGCCCCTGGTAATCACCCTTCTACTTTCTATAAGTTAGTTTTTTTTTTTTTTTTTTTTTTTTTTAGATTCCACATGTATATTATATCCTGTAGTATTTGTCTTGCCCCTTTGTCTTTTTTCACTCAGCATAATGTGCTTAAGATACATTTGTGTTGTGACAAATGCAAGGATTTCCTTCCTCTCATGGTTGAATAGTATTCCATTGCATCTATGGATGTATATACAGTTGACATTTGAACAACATGGATTTGAACTCGTGGGTCCACTTATATGTGGTTATTTTTCAATAAATACTTGCTATAGTACTACATGACTCATGCTTGGTTGGATCCTGGAACATGTAACTGCACATATGGTGGTCCAACTCTAAAGTTATACATAGACTTGTCGACTGTATGGTGGGTCAGTGCCTCATCCCCATGTTGTTCAAGGGGGGGGGGATTGTGTGTGTGTGTGTGTGTGTGTGTGTGTGTGTGTGTGTGTATTTTTCTTTATCCATTCAACAGTTGATGGACACTCAGTTTCCATATGTTGGGTACTGTGAATAATGCTGGAATAAACATGAAATATAGAAACCTCTATAATATCCTATTTTCATTTAATTCAGAAATATATCCAGAAGTAGGAGTGCTGGATCATATGGTAGTCTTTTAAATATGTACAGGAACCTCCAGCCTATTTTACATAGTGACTGTACCAATTTACATTCACACCAACAGTGCATCAGTTCAGTTTAGTTCAATCGCTCAGTCGTGTCCGACTCTTTGCGACCCCATGGATTGCAGCATGCCAGGCCTCCTTGTGCATCACCAACTCTCAGAGTTTACTCAAACTCATGCCCATCAAGTTGGTGACGCCATCCAGCCATCTCATCCTCTGTTGTTCCCTTCTCCTCCTGCCCCCAATCCCTCCCAGCATCAGGGTCTTTTCCAATGGGTCAACTCTTCGCATGAGGTGGCCAAAATATTAGAGCTTCAGTTTCAGCATCAGTCCTTCCAATGAACACCCAGGACTGATTTCCTTTAGGATGGACTGGTTGGATCTCCTTGCAGTCCAAGGGACTCTCAAGAGTCTTCTCCAACAGTGCATAAGTGTTCTATTTTATCCACATCATAGGCAACCCTTATCTCTTGACTTTTTGATGGTAGCGATTTTATCAGTGGCTTCCCTACTAGCTCAAATGGTAAACTTGTGTTAGATCCCTAGATCAGGAAGAGGCCCTGGAGAAGGGAATGACAACCCAGT
>CM035275.1:57690888-57777751 GCA_020226075.1 Hydropotes inermis
CCAGTATTCTTGCCTGGAGAATTTCATGGACAAAGGATCCTGGCTAACTACAGTCCACAGGGTCGCGAAGAGTCAGACACCTCTGAGAAACTAACACTTTCATCCTATCAACAACATGTATTTTGTAATTTTGATCTGCATTTTCCTGACAACTGGTAATACCCAGTATTCTTGCCTGGAGAATTTCATGGACAAAGGATCCTGGCTAACTACAGTCCACAGGGTCGCGAAGAGTCAGACACCTCTGAGAAACTAACACTTTCATCCTATCAACAACATGTATTTTGTAATTTTGATCTGCATTTTCCTGACAACTGGTAATATTGACAACCTTTATATGCACTTGGCCATTTGCGTGTCTTTTTGGGAAAATGTCTATTCAGTTCCTCTGCCCATTTTTAATCAGGTTGTTGTACTTTTTATTGAGTTGTATGAGTTCTCTACATAGTTTAGCTGTTAACCTTTTATAAGATGTATGGTTTGCAAATATTTTCTCACATTTTATAGGTTGCCTTTAATATTTATTTTGTTGTTCAGTAAGGCTTTTTTTCTTTGATGTAGTACTATTTGTTTATTTTTACTTTTATTGTTTGTTTTTTTAGTGTCACATTTAGAAAGTCATTGATTTTGTTCATTCATTCAAGTAATATCTAGTAACTACTACATGACATTCAGATAAGAGGAATAAAGAGGGAATAAAAAAAAAAACTTGTTTCTTAGACCAATGTCAATGACTATTTTCTCTAAGTTTTATTCTAGTAGTTTTATGGTTTCAGGTCTTACACTGAAGTCTTTAATCCACTTAAAGTTAAGTTTTGTGAGTGGTAAAGATAGGGGTCCTGTTTCATTCTTTTGCATGTGAATCTTTAGTTTTCCTAACACTATTTATTGAAGAGACTATCCTTCTCCTTGAGTATTCTTGGCTTCCTGTCAAATATTAGTTGATAATATGTGTATGGTTTTATTGCTGGGCTCTGAATTCTGTTGCATTGGTTTATGTGTTTGTTTTTATGTCAGTACAATATTCTTTTGATAGCTTTGTAATATAATTTGAAATCAAATTTTAATGTGTTCAGCATTTTTCATTCTTCTTGGAACTTCTTTTGGTATTTGGGGTCTTTTTGTAATTACATGTGGATTTTTAGAATTATTTTTTCATATTTCTGTAAGAAATGCCATTAGAATTTGATAGAATTACAATGAATCTACAGACTGCTTTGGATATTATGGACATAATAATAATATTAATACTTTTGATTCATGGACACTAAATAGCTTTTCATTTATTCATGTGTTATTTAATTATTTTCATCAGTGTTTGTGAGAGATCAGTATTCAGCACTTTTTTTTTCATTGGTTAAATTTATTCCTAAGTATTTTATCATTTTATTGTGAGAAAAATTGGGATTATTTTCTTTGTTTCTTTTCCAGAGAGTTTGTTTTTAATGAACAGAAATGCAAATTTTTTTATGTTGACTTCATAGCCTGCAACTTTACTGAATTCACTGATTAGTTCTAACAGATTTTAGTAGGGTCTCCAGGGTTTTCCATATATAAGATCATAGCATGTGCAAGCAGACTTTTTTACTTCTTCCTTTTCCTTTGTGTGTGCATGAGTGCTCAGTTGTGTCTAACTCTACAACCCTAGGGTCTGTAGCCCATCAGTCTTTTCTGTCCATGTTATTTTCCAAGCAAGAATACTGGAGTGAGTTGCCACTGAGAGACTGCTGGGGCTAGGATTCCAGTACTATGTTGAATAGGAGTGGTAAGAGTGGGCATTCTTATTGTTCCTGATCCTAGAGGAAAAGCTCTCAATCTGTCACCTTTGAGTACAATGTTAGCTGTGGGGTTTCATAGATCGCTTTACTGTGCTGAATAAAGTAATATAGGAGTGTTTTTATCCTGAAATTTTGTAGTTGTTTAGTTGCTCATTCGTGTCCAACTCTTTGCAACCTCCTGGACTACAGCATGCCAGGTTTCCCTGTCCTTTACTACCTCCCAGAGTTTGCTCAAATTCATGTCCATTGAGTCAATGATGTCATCCAACCATCTTTTCCTTTGTTGTCCCCTTCTCCTCCTGCCCTCAATCCTTACCAGCATCAGGGTCTTTTCAAATGAGTCAGCTCTTCACATTCGATGGCCCAAGTATAGGAGCTTCAGTTTCAGGATCAGTCCTTCCAATGAATATTCAGGATTGATTTTCTCTAGTATCAACTGGTTTGATCTCCTTGCTGTCCGAGGGACTCTCAGAGTCTTTTCCAGCACCACAGTTCGAAAGCATCAATTTTTCAGTGCTCAGCCTTCTTTATGGTTCAACTCTCACATGTGGACATGACTACTTTAAAAACCATAGCTTTGACTATATGGACCTTGGTGGGCAAAGTGATATCTCCTGTTTTTAACACGTCTTCTAGGTTGATCATAGCTTTTCTTCCAAGGAGAAAGATTCTTTTAATTTCATGGCTGCAGTCACCATCCACAGTGATTTGACACCCCAAGAAAATAAAGCCTGTCACTGTTTCCATTTTTTCCTCATCTATTTGACATGAAGTGATGGGACAGGATACCATGATATTAGTTTTTTGAATGTTGAATTTTAAGCCAGCTTTTTCACTCTCCTGTTTGTTTCACCTTCATCAAGAGGAACCTCTTCACTCTCTGCCATAAGGGTGGTGTCATTGGTGTACCTGAGGTTGTTGATATTTCTGCCAGCAATCTTGATTCCAGCTCATGATTCATCCAACCCAACATTTCACATGATGTACTCAGGGTATCAGTTAAATAAGCAGTCTTAACCTACTCCTTTCCCCGTTTTGAACCAGTCCATTATTCCATGTCTCGTTCTGTTGCTTTTTAACCTGCATACAGGTTTTGCAAGAGGCAGCATAGGTGGCCTGGTATTCCCATCTCTTTAAGAATTTTCAAGTTTGTTGTGATCCACACCGTCAGGTTTTCATGTGGCCAATGAAGCAGAAGTAGGTGTTTTTCTGGAATCATCTTGCTTTTGCTATGATTCAATGGATGCTCACAATTTGACCTCTGGTTTCTCAGCCTTTTCGAAACCCAACTTGTACCTCTGGAAGTTCTTGGTTCAGTGCTGTTGAAACCTATCTTGAAGAATTTTGACAATCTATCTTGAAGAATTACCTTGACAACACATAGAATTAGGGCAATTGTGCAGTAGTTTGAATATTCTTTGGCATCACCCTTCTTTGGGACTGGAATGAAAACTGATCTTTTCCAGTCCTGTGGCCACTGCTGAGTTTTCCAAATTTGCTGGCATATTGAGTGCAGCACTTTAACAGCATCAACTTTTAGTGTTTGACATAACTCAGCTGGAATTCCATCACCTCCACTAGCTTGTTGATAGTAATGCTTCTTAAGACCCACTTGACTTCGCATTCCATGATGTCTGACTCTAGGTGAGTGATCACACCATCATGGTTATCTGGGTCATCAAGACCTTTTTTGTACAGTTCTGTAGATTCTTGCCACTTCTTCTTAACCATTCTGCTTCTCTTAGGTCCTTACCATTTCTGTCCTTATTGTGCCCATCTTTGCATGAAATGTTGTTTTGGTATCTCTAATTTTCTTGAGGAGATCTCTAATCTTTCCCATTAGATTGTTTTCCTCTATTTCTTTGTATTGTTCACTGAAGAAGGTTTTCTCATCTCTCCTTGTTGTTCTTTGAAACTCTGCATTCAGTTGAATGAACTTGGATATTTGTCAAATACTTTTTCTACATCTGTTGATATGATTAATTTTTGCTTTTCATTTTGATAATATGGTATATTGCATTTATTAATTTGCACATGTTCAAAAGAACTTTAGAAGGTGTGGCAATGTTTTTCTAATCCTTAAATGTTTGTAGAATTCACCAGTGAAACCATCTGATTCTGAGCTTTTTTGTTGTTGAGTTTTGACTACTGATTTGACAATCTTAACATTTTTGATTTGTCAGATTTTCTATCTATTCATAAATCAGTCCTAACTGGTTGTCTCTTTCTAGAAATATGTCCGCTTCTTCTAAGCTATACATTTTGTTGATGTATAATTACTCATAGTAATCTCCAACTTTTTTGTATTTCTGCGGCATCACAGAAATTATATGTGTCAGTTGTAATGTCTCCTCTTTGTTTCTGATTTTATTTATTTGAGTTTTCTCTTTTCTTCATAGATAATCTAGGTAAAGGTTTTCTAACCTCTTTTAACTTCTATACTAGAAGTAATGGTGGTTTATACACCACCTTCACATTAGTATGGCATTCTTGATTAGTTTATATATTTACATATATCAACAAGTTGTATACTTTTGTATGCTTTTGTGTTACTGTTCAATGTCCTATTGTTTGAACTTTAAGGACACCTTTTAGCGTTTCTTGTAAGACATGTCTAGTGGTGATAAACAGCTCCAGCTTTTGTTTATCCTTTTTTTTTTTTTTTTGAGAATTGCTTACCAGATATAGTATATTTGACTGGCAAATTTTTTCTTTCTTTTCTTTGAATTTATCATCCCACTCATTTCTGTCCTGCAACATTTCTGCTTAGAAATCTGTTGTTATTGTATGATGCTTTTGTTGTAAGTGACAAGTCACTTTTTTCTTGCTGTTAACCATAATTCTCTCTTTATCTTTGGCTTTTGACAATTTGATTTTCATATATCTCAGTTTAGATTTCTTTTGCTCGTAGTTAGAGTGTGTTGGTCTTCTAGAATTAGTGTATCAGTTTTCCCCTTGATATGGAAAGTTTTTTGCCATTAATTCTTCAAATAAGCTTTATGCCCTCTCTCTCTCTCTTTCCACATGATGAGCATATTGATAGAATTATTGGTGTCCCATAAGTCCCTTATGCTTTCTCCACTTTTTTTCATGTTTTTCCTTTAGTTCTTCTGATTGAATAACACCAGATGACCAGTATATATTTGAGTATATTTTTAGGTGAATTATTGTGTTCTTTAGCCCAACAAATTTTAGCTGCTGGTTCTTTTTTATGTGTCCTACCTCTTTGTTAACATTTTTACTTTGTTCATGGATCATCTTAACCTTATGGAGTATCTTTATCACATTTAAAAAAGTTCTTTGTTCATGTCAGTGATATTCTCCATTTCTTTAAGACCAATTTCTGTAGATTTATTTTCTACCTTTATTTGAGACATGTTTCCTGCCTCTTTTTGTGTTTTATGACTTTGTGTTGGGATTCAGGTTTTTGAAAAAACTGCCACCTCTCCCAGTCTTTGTGGGTCAACCTAATATAAAGCAAAACACCAGCAATCATGGTCAGGGCCTCTGAAGGCCTTTGAAGCATTTTTCTTTTGTGGATGCTACTTCTCTGGCCTTTCACAATTAAGGATGCTTATCAAATTAATTTCAGGTAATCTCTTGTTCCCTTTGTTGTCTGTCTGCAGCACTGTGATTTCTCTAGTTCAACAGAAGCAAACGATTCCACTTTCCCCTATCTCAATGGCATCTAAAGATTGCACGCTCCCCCTTAATGCCCTGAATCAGATGTGACAGATACTATTCCCTTGGGTAGCCCTCCAAAAGATCAGAGCACCAGATGCAAGCTCTACTCCTCTCCCATCCCCTTCAAACAAAAACCTGAAGTGGTTTAACTTCTCTAGATTGTGCCAAGCCACGCTGGCCCTAACAAACTAGTGTCCTCACTTTCCTTTATCCTCAGTGCTCCCAGACATCTGTATTGTGCTAGTTCTGAGAGCTTTCTAAGTGAGGTAAGAAAGAAAAGCATTTCTTCAAGCAGCCACTGAAAAGCTGTTTTTTTTTTTTCTTAATGCATGCTTCATCCTTCTTTTTCCTGCATTGCTCTTCTTAGCTGTCTACTCACATACAGTACTGCAATTACTTAACTGAATTCTGAAAATATCAAATTGTTTTAGCTCATTCATCATCACTAAATTAGTGTTTCTTTGGGAGGACAAGGGCTGGGGCTTCCCATTTCACCATCTTCTTGATGTCACTCTGTCGTAGTTTTGTTTTTGTTTGTTTGTTTGAACATTTATTTATTTGGTTGGGTCGGGTCTTAGTTGTGGCTTGTGGGATCTTTCACTGTGGTGCACAGATTCTCTAGTTGTGGCACACAGGCTTAGCTGCTACACAGCATGTGGGATCTTAGATCCTGATTGAGAGTGAACCCACATCCCCTGCATTGCAAAGTGAATTCTTAACCACTTAACCACTAGGGAAATCTCTTATTTTTCATTCAAGTAGTTCCTAATTACTTCTTTAGATGTGAATTTCTTTATCTCTCTCTGTGTAACAAATTTTCATTGATCATTTGATGGCAGAAATTTTATTTTATAGATCTCCTACCAAAAAAGAAAACCTTTCCTCTATGTAGTTTCTTTACTGGAAGCATGATAATGTTGATTTAGATGATAATTTAAAATTTATTGAAATGTGCTGTTCTGTTGATGACTACATAGAACAATATTCCAAATGTTTGCATAGGGCAGTTTTACCAAAATAAATTAGTTTTTGATCATTAATAGAAAAAAAATGAACTTTTAATCCCAAGGAGAGAATTTTTTAACATTGAAAGTTAAAAAATTCATCAATTTATCTTTTTGTTTCAGTTACCTGAGATGTATGTTCAAAATAAAAATTTTATATTTTATTCATATTTTAGAAAGGTAAACCATCTTATAGAAATCTTTTACTCGTATTAGTTTTTCTTCTCATGCATCATGGTTATTTGTTGCTTTTAAAAATCTGTTCCTTCAGATACATGAATTCACCCAAATCTCTCTCTGTTTAGCTTCCCTGTTGATTCTAGAGATGATTCTTTTAACTATTCATTATATAAAAAGCATTTTGCAATCCCTAACTATTTTATTTCTTTCTTTATCAGTGCTTAATTTTCTATAGGCTTTGCAAACAGGTAATATTCAGCCTGATAAATCTAAGTTATTATTAATAAATGACATAAAAATGGCCTTTGGAACTGTTTTGCTTTTTTTCCCTTCAACTTAACAGGCACCTTGGGTGAAAAGGACACAGGTAAAGGCAGTGGATAGGAAATAATTCCCCCCCCCAAAAAAAAAAACTGTTATGAGCTAGCTAGGGTGAAGTGATCTACCTAGGTTAAGGTAAAAGTGATGTGCTGATTTTGCACATGTGGAATTCTTTGTTGTTAAGGAGTTTAGTAGGTAAAATATTGTGTTAAAGTTTCTAAAATTAGTTTTATCTCAAAGACAAGGTATTTCATGTGTATCTTTTAATGATGTATTTAAATCATTTATTATTCTTTAAGGTTGGCCTGTGATCCCACTTTCATTCTGGGCTGTGCTCCCTGCAATGTGATGTGATCCATTATTTTCCAGAACCATTTTAATTATAAAGATCAGATTTTTCCAAATCTAATGGAAAGATTGAATGAAAACATCAGGATTCAGGGCATGGGTTCAGGTGAGCCCAGGGTCCTTTCTTCTTCTTTTTTTTCTTCTTGAGAAATCATTTCTGCTCTTTTCTCCATGAGGTCCAGGTCTCTATATAGTAAGCTGTGAGCTGTGAGGTGAATGCGTGAGCAGCACAGTCCTGCCCAGAGCTTAGCATCATGAAGTGTTCATCTGGGGGCAATGGCAGAGCCCGATATGATAGACAGGCAGATGCATGCCCAGAACTGTTGTTGTTGTTGTTCCCTCACTAAGTCATGTCCAACTCTGCAAGCTCATGGACTACAGCACCCCAGGCTCCTCTGTCCTCCACTGTCTCCCAGGGCTTGCTCAAATTCATGAGCATTGAGTTGGTGATGCTAACTAACCATCGCAAATTCTGCCTCCCCCTTCTCCTTTTGCCTTTGATCTTTCCCAGCATCAGGATCTTTTACAATGAGTTGACTCTGCGTCAGATACCCAAAGTATTGGAGCTTCAGCTTCAGCATCAGTCTTTCTGTTGAATATTCAGGGTTGATTTCCTTTAGGATTGACTGCTTTGATATCCCTGCAGTGAAGGGACCCTCAAGAATTTTCTCTAACACCACAATTCCAAAGCACACTGTTCAGTGGTTTTTGTTTGTTTGTTTGTTTGTTTTAACCAATTTCCAAAGCCCAATTCCCATAAACTACAATAGTGACTTCCTCAAAGCATGCCCACAGCAGTAGGACTTCCAGGCCTTTCTGGAAAGGCTTCCATTGCCCACAAGTCTTGTTACCCAGTCACCACTCATTGCTTCTTTGTCACATCAGTTGGCAGAAATATCTGTGTTTGGCAAGGAAGAGAATGTCTCCTTCAAGGGGGAGAGTGATGCTTCAGGTCACTGACTAGGATAGGAGTGTTTGATACTTCAGTTGGCATTCTAACTGACAAGGTAATTGCTTTGAGGATGACAAAACGATTGTGTTTTGTGTGTGTGTGCGTGTGAGTGAAGGAACCAAAAACAAACATTGCAGGTGTACCCTCTACTTTGTTGACATGTTCTGCCTCTGTCTAAAAGACAATGGTGTGGTATTAGAGAAGTCACTTAATTCCTCTGCTGCCTAATTACTTTACCTATAAGATGTTTAGTTGTGTTTCATAGTTCTTAGGATGCTTTCAGTCTTAAAATAACTGATCTTATGTTTGAGTCTATGTGACAGAGGTAGAAACATCAGGGACCAGCTATGGCTTGCTTATCAGGTTGTCCAAACTCTCTTAACCCATATTGTCATCTGCAGAATATGAGTCAGTTTTTCATGCCGTTCCATATTTCATGATTGTAGGGAAGAATTGATGTAAGAAAATGAGATCATTTTTGTAATGATAATTTTATTCTATAAAAATGTTGTATGAGTATAGGAAATGATTATCATCTTTAATTCTTGGTCAGTATGTTCTCCCTCATGGAGACATCTATCAGCATGCAAAATTAAGTACCTGTAAAGTAAGAATTCCCCTTAATACAGAGACTGTATTATATTAATATTTATAATACCATTTCTGACCTGAGCTTGGCATAGGGTATACAAGCATTCATAGGGGTTCTTTATTTAATAAACTATTTTTCCCTCTTCTAGGTCTGCAGTAATTTCCCTATGTTCATTGATTATTTCCCAGGGAGTCAAAACAATGTACTTAGAAATATTGCCAATTTAAGAAGTTATATTTTGGAAAACACAAGCGAACATCAAACATCTCGGGACATTAACAACCCTCAGGACTTTATTGATTGCTTTCTCATAAGAATGAATCAGGTTCAGTTATCTGGTTGATTGTGCATCCTCTCATTCATTGAATAGTTCTGTATTTACCAGGGTTATTTTCATGGTTGGGCAAACAAAGCTGTCAAGCAGTTTAAGTACCTATTGTGTGCAGGAATATACAATGAATATAATGGAAGACATAATATTTGATTCTTAAATAAGTGAAAGAATTGATCCTGCTCATTGGGGACAAGAATCTCTCCAAGGAGAGACTGAATGACACCTCGTATGAAATGCAAACAATTATAAGCAATTTAGTAAGTCACAAGGCTTACTCTGATCAACTTTCAAATATACAATATATATGAACTGTAGTCATCATGCTCAGGAATTATTTGGACTTCCCTGGTGGGTGGCTCAGATGGTAAAGAATCTGCCTGCAATGCGGGAGACCCAGGTTTGATCCCTGAGTTAAGAAGATCCCCTGGAGAAGGGCATAGCAACCCACTCTAGTATTCTTGCCTGGAGAATCCCATGGACAGAGGATCCTGGTGGGTTACAATCCATAGGGTCAAAAAGAGTCAGACACAACTGAACCAACTCGAGGGGTGGTCCTAAGATGGCAGGGGGATAGGATGGGGAGGCCACTTTCTCCCCCACAAATTCATCAAAAAATCATTTGAATGCTGAGCAAATTCCAGAAAACAACTTCTGAACGCTGGCAGAGGACACCAGGCACCCAGAAAGGCAGCCCATAATCTTCAAATGGAGGTAGGGAAAGATATAAAAGATAAAAAGAGAGGCAAAAGAGTCAGGGATGGAGATCCATCCCAGGGAGGGAGTCGTGAAGGAGGAGAAGTTTCCAAACACTAGGAAACCCTCTCACCGGTGGGTCTGTGGGGAGTTTTGGAATCTCAGAGGGCAACATACCAGGGAGGAAACAAACAAACAACAACAACAACAAACCCCCACAGATTACACGCCTAAACTCAACTCCCATTGGAGAAGTAGCTCAGATGCTCCTGTCCGTCAAAAGCCACAGGGGGCTGAACAGGGAGATGCAGGCTGCATGCTTAGGGTAAGGACCAGGCCTGAATGCCCTAAGGATAATCAGAGGGAGCTAACGTGAGATAGCAACCCAAGCTGTAGGATAGCCAGAAAGGGGGGGGGGAGAAAGAGAGAAAGAACTTTCCTACAAAAAGCTATAAGGCACAACTTGGCCCGCTCACAGAATAAGGATTGAGTGAATACCAGAGGAGAGCTATCTGGCTGTGGACTGGTCCCTGCCCCTATCAGAGGAAGAGAGACAGGTGGGTGACAGCCAGAGCCAGAAGGCAAGGGGCAATCTCAGCCCTGGAGAGGGCATCTTCCACCAAACTATGAGCAGGCTCCCAGTTGCTAACCAAGTTTTCCTGGGATCCTGGATGGTTGTTGCATTTGCCAGGAGGGTCACAGGCAGAGATCAGTGCACTAGAGGAGACACTCAGCACACCTGAGATGGTGCTCCTGATGAGCACCCAGGAAACTGAGGGGCTAGGACTAGGGAGGTGATAAGACACAGTACACATCTGGGGAGACTGCGCTTGCCATCACCTGGCCGTCTGAGCTGCTTGGACCTGGGAAGGGCACAAAACGCAGGCCCAGCTGAATCTGTGCCTCTGTGGAGTACCCAAGAACCTGAACATGAGCATCTTAGTTGTGGGAAAGGGCTCGCTTTGGACAGTTCCCCTGCAGAGCAACCTGGACCCTGAGCAGTGTAGACCAGGAAAGCACACACGCTATGAGTGGGGGCAAACCCAGTGTGGCCCAGACACTGCTTGTTTGCAGTGTTCCTTCCTCCCCACACCACAACTGAACAAGTGAGCCTAAATAAATGACCACATTCTCCACTGTGTGTCATGGCAGTAATTAGACACTAAAGAGACTTGCAAACTGAGGAAGCCAAAATAAACAAAGAACAGGCGCGCGCTGGGGCCTCAGAGGGAAAAGGCGCGCTGCATCCGGGGAGAGTGTGCTCAAGCCTCTGGCTGCCTGAGCCGCTTGCCGTGGAGGGAAAAGGCGCACCGCATCCGGGGAGAGTGTGCCCAAGCCTCTGGCTGCCTGGGCCGCTCGCCGTGAAGGGAAAAGGTGCACAGTACCTGGGGAGAGTGTGCCCAAGCCCCTGGCTGCCTGAACCACTCAGGCCGGGGAAGGCACAAAACGCAGGCGCAACCAAATCCACGCTTTTGTGGAGTACCCGCAAACTGGAACCGCACTCGATGCAGGGCCCGCTCCATATAGAACAGCCGGGAGCCTGAGCAGTGTAGACTGGGAAAGCACAGACACCCCTGTACAGGGCAAACCCACTGTGGCCGGAACTCGGTGAGTGCTATCCACACACAGTGATATCTGTCTGCAGTGCTCCGCCCTCCCTGTAGCAGGACTGAACTGAACTAGTGAACCTAAATAAGAGATCACCTCCACTCGCCTGTGTCAGAGCAGAAATTAGACACCAAAGAGACGGCAAACAGAAACCAAATAAACAAAGGGAACCACTTCAGAAAGGACCGGTGCAACAGATTAAAATCCCTGAAGGTAACACCAACTACACCAGAAGGGGCCTATAGATATCGAGAAGTGTAAGCTGGAAAGAGGAGCTATCTGAAATTGAACTGAACCTACACTGACCGCAACAGCTCCAGAGAAATTCCTAGATATATATGTATATTTTTTGTTAAATTAAAAAAAAATTTTTTCTTACTTTTAAAAAAAAATTTTTTTCTCTTTTATTTTCTTTTAAAATCCGCTCTTACTCTCCCATTACTCCTCAACTTTCGTTTTCATATAGTTTTATGATTTTTTTAATTAGGGAAAAAATTTTTTTTCTTCTTTCGTTTTTTTCTTTTTCTTGTTTTTCTCTCCTATTTCCTTTTAAAGTCCTATAACACTTCTTTATTATTCCTTAGTTTTCATTTTCATTTCACTATAACCTTGCAAAAAAAAGAGAGAAACCCTATTTTTAAACTGAACTTCATATATATTTCTAAATTTTGTGTTTTTGTTTTTAAATATTGTATTTAACCTCTATGCTAGATTTTTAATCTTTGTTTTTCAGTATGTGATATAAATTTTGGACATTTAAGAATCCAATATACAGTTCCCATTTCTATTCAGGAGTGTGTTGATTACTCTCTCCAACTTTTGACTCTCTGTTTTCTACCTCAGAACACCTCTATTTCCTCCTTTCCCCTTGTCTTCCCAATCCAATTCTGTGAATTTTTGTGGGTGTCTGGGCTATGGAGAACACTTTGAGAACAGATAACTGTGTAGAACTGTCTCTCTCCTCTTGAGTCACCCTTTCTCTCCTCCTGCTCACCTCTATCTCCTTCCTCCCTCTCCTATTCTTCATGTAACTCTGTGAATCTCTCTGGTTGTCCCTCATGGTGGAGAATCTTTTCACCATTAACCTAGAAGTTTCATTATCAGTGCTGCATAGTTGGAGAAGTCTTGAGACTATTGGAAGAATAAAACTGAAATCCAGAGGCAGGAGACTTAAGCCCAAAACCTGAGAAAACCAGAAAACTCCTGACTACATGGAACATTAAGGAATAAGAGTCCATCCCAAAGCCTCCATACCTACATGAAAACCAACCACCACCCAAGAGCCAAGAAGCTCCAGAACAAGACATACCATGCAAATTCTTTAGCAACACAGGAACATAGACTGGAGTGTCAACATACAGGCTGCCCAAAGTCAAACCTAACACATAGACCCATCGCAAAACTCATGACTGAACACTCCATTGCACTCCAGAGAGAAGAAATCCATTTTCACTCACCAGAACACTGACACGAGCTTCCCTAACTGGGAAACCTTGACAAACCAATCGTCCAACCCCACCCACTGGGTAAAATCTCCACAATAAAAGGAACCACAGACCACCAGAATACAGAAAGCCCACTCCAGATACAGCAATCTAAACAAGATGAAAAGGCAGAGAAATACCCAACAGGTAAAGGAACATGAAAAATGCCCACCAAATCAAAGAAAAGAGGAGGCGATAGGGAATCTACCTGAAAAAAAAATTTAGAATAATGATAATAAAAATGATCCAAAATCTTGAAAACAAGACAGAGTTACAAATAAATAGCCTGGAGACAAAGATTGAGAAGATGCAAGAAATGCTTAACAAGGACCTAGAAGAAATAAAAAAAAGAGTCAATGAATAATGCAATAAATGAGATCAAAAACACTCTGGAGGGAACCATGAGTAGAAGAACAGAGACAGAAGATAAGATAAGTGAGGTAGAAGATAAAATGGTGGAAATAAATGAGGCAGAGAGGTAAAAAGAAAAAAGAATCAAAAGAAATGAGGACAACCTCAGGGACGTCTGGGACAATGTGAAACGCCCCAACATTCAAATCATAGGAGTCCCAGAAGAAGAAGACAAAAAGAAAGGCCATGAGAAGTTACTCGAGGAGATAATAGCTGAAAACTTCCCTAAAATGGGGAAGGAAATAGCCACTGGAGTCCAAGAAACCCAGAGAGTCCCAAACAGGATAAACCCAAGGCGAAACACCCCAAGACACATAATAATCAAATTAACAAAGATCAAACACAAAGAACAAATATTAAAAGCAGCAAGGGATAAACAACAAATAACACACAAAGGGATTCCCATAAGGATAACAGCTGATCTATCAATAGAAACCCTTCAGGCCAGAAGGGAATGGCAGGACATATTTAGAGTAATGAAAGAGAATAACCTACAACCTAGATTACTGTACCCAGCAAGCATCTCATTCAGATATGAAGGAGAACTCAAAAGCTTTACAGACAAGCAAAAGCTGAGAGAATTCAGCACCACCAAACCAGCTCTTCAATAAATGCTAAAGGATCTTCTGTAGACAGGAAACACAGAAAGGCTGTATAAACATGAACCCAAAACAACAAAGTAAATGGCAACGGGAACATACCTATCAATAATTACCTTAATGTAAATGGATTAAATGTCCCAACCAAAAGACAAAGACTGGCTGAATGGATACAAAAACAAGACTCTTATATATACTGTCTACAAGAGACCCACCTCAAAACAAGGGACACATACAGACTAAAAGTGAAGGGCTGGAAAAAAAATATTTCACGCAAATGGAGACCAAAAGAAAGCAGGAGTCACAGTACTCATTTCAGATAAAATAGACTTTCAAATAAAGGCTGTGAAAAGAGACAAAGAAGGACACTACATAATGATCAAAGGATCAACCCAAGAAGAAGATATAACAATTATAAATATATATGCACCCAACATAGGAGCACCAAAATATGTAAGGCAAATACTAACTGTGAGGCTGTCACAGCTAACGCCATGACAGGCAGCCTAGATTAGGAGTAGGCCTGCTTTCCCGGGGTAACATAATTATCAGGCCCCCTGGAGCTAGCCAATCAACATATGCCTAGTAAGAAAAAAGGAACCTACCAGGGGAAAGCTGAAAACCCCACGTTAGACCAACAAAAACTGCCTTGCAACTGTGTAACCAATCCGCTTGCGCCAACTACCCACTGTGTAACCAATCCACTTGCGCCAACTAATAATTGTACCCAATAAATACCTGAGAGAACTGGGGCTCGGGGCCTTTCGTCCTCACACCGTTGGTGAGGGCAGGAGGCCCTGGCTCGAGTCAGTAATAAATTCCCCTATTGCAAGTTACATTGTTTCGAGGAGTCTTCTTTCCCGACTGGGGACTCGGACTATGGGCAGAACATTTGGGGCTCTTCCGGGATCCCTTGACCGGGGAAGAACGCTCTTTGGAACAAAGGGGAAAAGGACAGGTAATAGCACCGGTGCTCAGGCACATCTAGAAAAGTCCAGTGTAAATCCGGGGCCTGCTGTGAAGCAGGAAGGTGTCTGGTGCAGGAAGTGCAGTGTAAATCCGGGGCCTGCTGTGAAGCAGGAAGGTGTCTGGCGCAGGAAGTCCAGTGTAAATCCGGGGCCCTGCTGTGAAGCAGGAAGGTGTCTGGCGCAAGAGAAAGCTCTCTATCTGGTGAGAAAACTCAGGGGGTCCCATCCCCCAGTTCTGTGTTGTCAGCCTATGTGTGTCTGTCTATGTGTTTTTCTATGCCCTTTCACGTCTGTATAACTGCCGGCATTGTCTCCTGTCTTGTTGTTCTCTGGTGTGTCATTGCCTACTTCCTCCTATAAAGCCTTGGAGCCTGGCCTCCCAACAAGTCAGCCCCAGAAACGGGAGGCTGAGAGGGTGAAACTCTTTTCTTTTTTCTCATATTCTAAACCGAGAATCTGGCCAAATAAAAACCCGTCTGTGTGGGCGAAGGACAGGCACTTAAGAGCCGATAAGGCGCCTGCCACTGGAAGACTCCCATGAAACGATAAGGGGGTCACAGAACGGGCTAGAAACCCTTAGGGTGCCCACCCCCAACAAGAAAACTTCCGTGCAACGACTAAGGCACTCAAAGAGTTCCACGACGCATACCACAAGCCCAACCTCCTGGCCGCCACCACTCCCGATAGGATTTTTTGGTGTTAATTCTCGGTGACCTTCTTCTGACTCTCGCTATGGGGCAAGAAAATCTACCCCACTCTCTTTCATGACTGATCATTTCTCGGATGTCAGGGCTAGAGCAAATGATCTATCACTACTGGTTACAAAGAGTTAATTAATAACCTTTTGCTCTGCAGAGTGGCCCACCTTCCAAGTTGGATGGCCTCCAGTGGGAACTTTTCAAACTTCTATTATTCAGGTGGTGAAAGGAAAAGTTATGGCTCCTGATCCCTGGGGCCACCTGAGCCAAGTCCCATATTTATGGTCTGGCAAGGTCTAATAGAAGATCCGCCCGAATGGTTAAAACCTTTTGTTCACAAACTCCCTGATTCTCCTAATGTACAAGCCCTGGTTATGAAAACCCCCACTCCCCCAGAGGAAGCCAAGAAGAATAAGGGCCCAAAACTGGTCTTGCAAGAATCCTCGTACAGGAACCTGACTGACTTGGAGACGAAAATTAGGCCCCCACCTTATGCCCCTCCTCTGTTGCAGGTTCCCCCAGGGGGAAAAGCCCCCCCCCCCCGCCAGAATCAGAAGGGATAAGGAAACCCCGACCCCGGAGAAGGAATAGAGGAAATAGCGGTGGACAAGATCATGGGGACACAGAGTTACCTTCATCTACTGTACAAGCACTTCCCGTCCGAATGGGACCAGCTAACTTGGACGGAGAGCGAACCTACCAGTACTGGCCCTTTTCCCACCTAAGATGATTGCCAGCAGCTGTTGCAGGTGCTCTTTGCCACAGAAGAACCAGAGCGAATCCTGGCAGAGGCACGGAAATGAGTCCCAGGGGTCAACAGGAGACCAACTGCCCAGCCTCATCTTGTGGATGAGGGGTTTACTCTGTTGCGGCCTAACTGGGATTTTGAGCGAGTGAAAGGTAGGGAGCGTCTCCAAGTGTACCACCAGACTCTAATGGCTGGCCTGCAGGCTGCAGCTAGGAAGCCAACAAATTTGGCAAAGGTAAATTTAGTAAGGCAAGAGCCCACTGAGAGCCCATCAGCCTTCCTAGAAAGGCTAATAGAAGCCTTTAGACAATATACACCTATGGACCCCCAGGCTGAAAAATCACGCCCTGCAGTTCTGTTACCATTTGTGAATCAGGCAGCCCCAGACATTAGGAAGAAATTACAAGAGATAGAGGGGTTAAGAGAACAGATAATACAAGACTTACTGAAAGCAGCTGAAAAGATTACTGCAAAGAATGGGGGCACTAGAAAAATGAGTACCCTAAGAGGGACCCGAAGAGAGGAACAACCCAGAGAGAGAGAATTTCCCCTGGAACTCGAGTTCTATATGTGGGGGAAGACAGTGACTAGGGGGGTCAAGACTCAGCACCCCTCCCCAAGTCCTGGGTAACTATACATGGGGGGGGGGGGAACCCATTGGCTTCATGGTGGACACTGGCGCCCAACATTCTGTTTTAAATCAAAAACTGGGAACAATGTCTAAGAAAACCAGCTTGGTGCAGGAAGCCATGGGGACAAAAAGATATTGTTGGACCACGGAATGGAAAATAAATCTGGGGACCCACCAGGTGTCCCATTCATTTTTGGTGATACCAGAATGCCCAGCCCCTCTACTTAGACGGGACTTGTTGACTAAAGTTAATGCTCAGATCCATTTTGACCCTGGGGGAATTTCAGTCACGGATGGACTTGGACAGCTGATACATGTCTTGTCTCTAGCTTTAAGAGATGAATACAGACTTTTTGTGCCTAAGCCCTCAGAGGTTATAGCACCAGATATACAACCGTGGGTCCACAAATACCCATTGGCATGGGCAGAAACAACAGGAATGGGACTGGCTAAACAGAGACATCTGGTCGTCATCGAACTAAAAGCTGAGGCGACTCCTGTGAGGATGAGGCAATACCCTATGAGCCAGGAGGCTCTGCGGGGGATCACTCCCCACATTCGACAGCTCATGGATGCCAGAATTCTCAAGTGGTGCCAATCCCCTTGGAACACCCCCTTACTACCAGTGAAGAAGCCAGAGAGTATGGACTACAGACCTGTCCAGGACCTACGAGAAGTCAACAAGCGGGTGAGTGACATACACCCTACTGTCCCCAACCTGTATACCCTCCTGAGCAGTCTGCTGCCTGAGTACACTTGGTACACTGTGTTAGACTTGAAAGATGCTTTTTTCAGCCTACCCCTGGTGGCCCAGAGCCAGGAGATATTTGCCTTTGAGTGGACTGAGGGGGGAGGCCAACCGGTAGTACAACTAACTTGGACCTGCATCCCACAAGGGTTCAAAAACTCCCCTACCTTGTTTAATGAGGCTTTGAGTGAGGACCTCTATGAATATCAGACTCACCATCCAGAGGTCATCCTGCTGCAATATGGGGATGACCTTATGTTGGCTGGAACCACAGAGGAGGCATGCAGCTGTGCCACCGGTGACCTCTTACAGACTCTAGGCACCTTGGGATATCGTGCTAGCACAAAGAAGGCACAAATATCCCGGCAAGAGGTCACCTATTTGGGGTATAAGATCAGGCAGGGGCAAAGGTGGTTAACTCAGGCCATGAAGGAAACAATACTGCAGATACCAGAGCCCAAGACCCCCCGCCAGGTGAGAGAGTTTTTGGGGACTGTTGGATATTGTAGACTGGATTATGAGGTTTGCTGAGAAGGCCCGGCCCTTGTATGAGAGAAGTAAAGAGACCCCAAACTGGACTTGGATGGAGCCAATGAAACAGGCTTTCCAGACACTCAGACGGGCCCTACTAGAAGCCCCAGCCCTTGCCCTGACTAACCCAAATAAGCCATTCTAGCTGTTTGTAGATGAAAAGCAAACAATAGGAAAGGGGGTCTTGACGCAACAATGGGGACCATGGAAGCAGCCGGTGACATACCTTTCAAAGCAATTAGACCCACGCTGGGTGGCCCCCTTGCCTCCGCATCATTGCAGCCACTGCCCTCCTCGTCCGTGATGCTGACAAGTTGACGTATGGACAACTCTGGGTTTACACCCCCCACGCTATCGAAGGGGTTTTAAAGCAGCCACTGGTGAGATGCTGGCTGAGGCCCTGGCGGCTCGAAAACCTGATATTGCCTGCCATCCTGGGTCATCACCTATGTGGACACCTGCACACAACTACACACTTAGGGGAGAAAAAGACATTGACACTTCTCCAGATGGCCTGCCTGAGGTTCCCTCGACAAAATGTAACTGTAAGAGAAATAATCCAGGCTTGCAAAGCATGCCAGCTGATGAGGACAGGAAAAAGGCAGCACACTGGAACGAGGTACTGAGGAGAAGAGCCAGGGCAACACTGGGAGATAGATTTCACTGAGGTAAGACCAGGCAAGTACAGGTATCGCTATCTGTTGGTTCTGGTAGATACCTTCTCAGGGTGGGTAGAAGCCTTCCCCACTAAGGGAGAGACAGCAACAGTGGTTGCTAAAAAAATCTTAGAGGAGACACTGCCTAGGTACGGGCTGCCAGTGACTATGGGCTCTGATAACGGACCTGCTTTTGTGAGCCAGACTGTACAAGGGCTGGCCCAAGCTCTGGGGACAAAATGGAAGTTACATTGTGAATATAATCCCTAGAGCTCAGGACAGGTTGAGAGAATGAATCGGACCCTAAAAGAAACTTTGACAAAGTTGGCAATAGAGACTGGAGGGGACTGGGTGACCCACCTTCCCTTTGCACTCTTTCAAGCGCGTAACACCCTATATAAGCTGAATCTTATCCCTTTTGAGATTCTGTATGGAAGACCCCCTCCTGTGTGTCCTATATTCGAGGGAAAATGCTTACCACCCCCTACCTTGGGACAATTCCAGCAAACACTGATGACATTAAGTAAGGTGCATAGCCATGTTAAGAAATTAATTTGATAGATACATGAAGGAACAAGCAAGGGGACCATCCCCTCACATAATATTGGCCCAGGTGATTGGGTTTGGGTAAAACAACACCAATCTAAAGCATTAGAACCTAGATGGAAAGGCCCTTATGTTGTTCTCCTTACTACTCCTACTGCTCTTAAGGTCGACGGGATCAGGCCCTAGGTTCACTGCAGTCACTTGCAGCAAGCCACCCCAGAAGAACAGGAAAAGGCGCAAGCAGAATGGGAGGCAAGATCTCACCTGTCAAATCCTTTGAAACTGAAACTCATATGACGGGAGCCCTCTTAACTCTCCTGCTGATAACAGTTTTCATCGGCCCAGGAGCAACCAGCCACAACCCCCATCAGCCAGCTAACCTGACTTGGGTGATCTACAATCCTGAGACTGGAGAAGTGCTTAATTCGAGCTCCAATGTGGCCCCCAAAGGGACATGGTGGCCAGTACTGACCTTTGATTTGTGCATGCTGGCAGCTGACGGTAATGGGTTTGGTCCCCACCAACTGACCAAGTCCTTTGCCCACGGCTCTTTCAGTCTGTTCACCCGTAACTGTGAGCAAAAAGGCCCACAGTACTACGAACAGGTGCCTGTCTATGGCTGCCCAGGGGGAAGAAAAGATCAGAATCAAGTTGAAAAATGTGGGGGAGTTAACTCTTTTACAAAAATCTCTCCAGAAAGTAAGAGAGAGGCTAGCCCAGCAGAAGAGAGAATGAGAAGCCCAACAAGGCTGGTTTGAATCTTGGTTTCAGCGCTCCCCCTGATTAACCACTTTGATTTCCACCCTCCTGGGTCCACTCACAATATTAATATTGTTCACAGGGTGAAGAGAAAGATTCCTCTACAAAAGTACAAAGACGGGGGCGAAATGTGAGGCTGTCACAGCAAACGCCATGACAGGCAGCCTAGATTAGGAGTAGGCCTGGTTTCCCGGGGTAACATAATTATCAGGCCTCCTGGAGCTAGCCAATCAACATATGCCTAGTAAGAAAAAGGGAACCTACCAGGGGAAAGCTGAAAACCCCACGTTAGACCAACAAAAACTGCCTTGCAACTGTGTAACCAATCCGCTTGCGCCAACTACCCACTGTGTAACCAATCCACTTGCACCAACTAATAATTGTACCCAATAAATACCCGAGAGAACTGGGGCTCAGGGCCTTTAATCCTCACACCATTGGTGAGGGCGGGAGGCCCTGGCTCGAGTCAGTAATAAATTCCCCTATTGCAAGTTGCATTGTTTCGAGGAGTCTTCTTTCCCGACCGGGGACTCGGACTAAGGGAAGAACACTAACGAGTATGAAAGAGGAAATTAATAGTAACACAATAATAGTGGGAGACTTTAATACCCCACTCACAACTATGGATAGATCAACTAAACAGAAAATTAACAAGGAAACACAAACTTTAAAGGACACAATGGACCAGCTAGACCTGATTGACATCCATAGGACATTTCACCCCAAAACAATCAACTTCACCTTTTTCTCAAGTGTACACGGAACCTTCTCCAGAATAGATCACATCCTGGGCCATAAATCTAGTCTTGGTAAATTCAAAATAATTGAAATCATTCCAGTCATCTTTTCTGACCACAGTGCAGTAAGACTAGATCTCAATTACAGGAAAAAAAATTACTAAAAATTTAAACATATGGAGGCTAAATAACACGCTTCTGAATAACCAACAAATCATAGAAAATATAAAAAAAGAAATCAAAATATGCATAGAAATGAATGAAAATGAAAACACAACAACCCAAAACCTATGGGACACTGTAAAAACAGTGCTAGGGGAAGATTTATAGCATTACAGGCCTACCTCAAGAAACGAGAAAAAAGTCAAATAAATAACCTAACTCTACACCTAAAGCAACTAGAGAAGGAAGAAATGAAGAACCTCAGGGTTAGTAGAAGGAAAGAAATCTTAAAAATTAGGGCAGAAATACATGCAAAAGAAAATAAAGAGACCAGAGCAAAAATCAACAAAGCTAAAAGCTGATTTTTTGAAAAAATAAACAAAATTGACAAACCATTAGCAAGATTCATTAAGAAACAAAGGGAGAAGAACCAAGTTAACAAAGTTAGAAACGAAAATGGAGAGATCACAAAAGACAACCCTGAAATACAAAGAATCATAAGAGACTACTACCAGAAGCTCTATGCCAATAAAATGGACAACTTGGAAGAAATGGACAAGTTCTTAGAGAAGTATAACTTTCCGAAACTGAACCAGGAAGAAATAGAAGATCTTAACAGACCCATCACAAGCAAGGAAATCGAAACTGTAATCTGAAGTCTTCCAGCAAACAAAAGCCCAGGACCAGATGGCTTCACAGCTGAATTCTCTACAAAAATGTAGAGAAGAGCTAACACCTACATTACTCAAACTCTTCCAGAAAATTGCAGAAGAAGGTAAACTTCCAAATTTATTCTATGAGGCCACCATCACCCTAATTCCAAAACCAGACAAAGATTCCACAAAAAAAAGAAAACTACAGGCCAATATCACTGATGAACATAGATGCAAAAATCCTTAACAAAATTCTAGCAAACAGAATCCAACAACATATTAAAAAAATCATACACCATGACCAAGTGGGCTTTATCCCAGGAATGCAAGGATTCTTTAATATCCACAAATCAATCAATGTGATACACCACATTAACAAATTGAAAGATAAAAACCATACGATTATCTCAATAGATGCAGAAAAAGCCTTTGACAAAATTCAACATCCATTTATGATTAAAACTCTCCAGGAAGCAGGAATAGCAGGAACATACCTCAACATAATAAAAGCTATATATGACAAACCCACAGCAAGCATTACCCTCAATGGTGAAAAATTGAAATCATTTCCCCTAAAATCAGGAACAAGACAAGGGTGCCCACTCTCACCACTCCTATTCAACATAGTTTTGGAAGTGTTGGCCACAGCAATCAGAGGAGAAAAATAAGTAAAAGGAATCCAGAGAGGATAAGAAGAAGTGAAACTCTTGCTGTTTGCAGATGACATGATCCTCTACATAGAAAACCCTAAAGACTCTACCAGAAAATTACTAGAGCTAATCAACGAATATAGTAAAGTTGCAGGATATAAAATTAACACACAGAAATCCCTTGCATTCCTATACACTAACAATGCAAAAACAGAAAGAGAAATTAAGGAAACAATACCATTTACCATTGCAACAAAAAGAATAAAATACTTAGGAGTATATATACCTAAAGAAACAAAAGACTTATACATAGAAAACTGTAAAACACTGATGAAAGAAATCAAAGAGGACACAAACAGATGGAGAAATATACTGTGTTCATGGATTGGAAGAATCAATATTGTCAAAATGGCTATAGTACGCAAAGCAATCTATAGATTGAATGCAATCCTTATCAAGCTACCAATGGTATTTTTCACAGAACTAGAACAAATAATTTCACAAATTGTATTTAAATACAGAAAACCTCGAATAGCCAAAGTAATCTTGAGAAAGAAGAATGGAACTGGACGAATCAACCTGCCTGACTTCAGATTATACTACAAAGCCACAGTCATCAAGACAGTATGGTACTGGCACAAAGACAGAAATATAGATCAATGGAACAGAATACAAAGCCCAGAGATAAATCCATGAACCTATGGTCACATCTTTGACAAAGGCGGCAAGGATATACAATGGAAAAAAGACAACCTCTTTAACAAGTTGTGCTGGGAAAACTGGTTAACCATTTGTAAAAGAATGAAACTAGAACATTTTCTAACACCATACACAAAAATAAACTCAAAATGGATTAAAGATCTAAATGTAAGACCAGAAACTATAAAAGTCCTAGAGGAGAACATAGGCAAAACACTCTCCGACATAAATCACAGCAGGATCCTCTATGACCCACATCCCAGAATAATGGAAATAAAAGCAAAAATAAACAAATGGGACCTAATGAAACTTAAAAGCTTTTGCACAACAAAGGAAACTATAAGCAAAGTGAAAAAACAGCCCTCAGATTGGGGGAAAATAATAGCAAATGAAGCAACAGACAAAGGATTAATCTCAAAAATATGTAAGCAACTCCTCCAGCTCAACTCCAGAAAAAAAATGACCCAATCAAAAAATGGGCCAAAGAACTAAACAGACATTTCTCCAAGGAAGACATACAGATCGCTAACAAACACATGAAAAAGTGCTCAACATCACTCATTATCAGAGAAATGCAAATCAAAACCAAAATAAGGTACCATTACACGCCAGTCAGGATGACTGCTATCCAAAAGTCTACAAGTAATAAATGCTGGATAGGGTGTGGAGAAAAGGGAACCCTTTTACACTGTTGGTGGGAATGCAAACTAGTACAGCTGCTGTGGAAAACAGTGTGGAGATTTCTTTAAAAAATGGAAATAGAACTGCCATATGAACCAGCAATCCCACTTCTGAGCATACACACTGAGGAAACCAGATCTGAAAGAGACACGTGCACCCCAATGTTCATCCCAGCACTGTTTATAATAGTCAGGACATGGAAGCAACCTAGATGCCCATCAGCAGATAAATGGATAAGGGAGTTGTTGTACATAACACCATGGAATATTACTCAGCCATTAAAAATAATTCATTTGAATCAGTTCTAATGAGATGGATGAAGCTGGAGCCCATTATACAGAGTGACATAAGCCAGAAAGATAAAGACCATTACAGTATACTTACACATATGGAATTTTGAAAGATGGTAACTATAACCCTATATGCAAAACAGAAAAAGAGACACAGATGTACAAAACAGACTTTTGGACTCTGTGGGAGAAGGCGAGGGTCGGATGTTTCAAGAGAACAGCATTGAAACATGTATATTATCTATAGTGAAACAGATCACCGGCCCAGGTTAGATGCATGAGACAACTGCTCAGACCTGCTGTACTGAGGGATCCCAGAGGGATCAGGCAGAGAGGGAGGTGAGAGGGGGGATCGGGATGGGGAATACTTGTAAAACCATGGCTGATTCTTGTCAATATATGACAAAAACCACTATAATATTGTAAAGTAATTAGCCTCCAACTAATAAAAAAAAAAAACTGAAAGAAAAAAAAATCCAAAAAAGCCTAAGAACAGGGAACCACTTTGGAAGTGACAGGTGAAACAGATTAAAACCCTGTAGTTAGCACTGGCTACATTGGAAGTGGCCTAGAGACCTAAAGAAGAAGTATAAGCTGGAACAAGGAACTATCTGAAACTGAACTGACCCCACACTGCATTCAACAGCTCCAGAGAAATCGCTAGATACATATTACTATTATCATACTTTTTTTACATTTTTTAATTTTTAAGTTCTTTATTACTCCTTTAATTTTCATTTTTATAACCTACTATTATCTGCAAAAAAGATCCTATTTTTAAAGCATATTTCATATATATATAATAATTTTTGTGATTTTGTTTTGTTTTTTTAATATTTTATTTTTGACAGTCTAACCACTACTCTAGATTTTTAATCTTTGCTTTTTGACATTTGTTATCAATTTTATACCATTAAGAATCCAATCTTCAGTACCCATTTTTACTTAGGAGTGTCATTACTGGCTTGATTGCTCTCTCCCACTTTTACCCCTCCTTTTTCTCCCCCAGGTCACCTCTATCTCCTCCCTCCCCCTTCTCTTCTCTACTTAACTCTGTGAATCTCTCTAGCTGTGGAGAACACTTAGGGAACTGATTACTGCCTAGATCTGTCTGTCTCCTTTTGACACCCCCTCTTGTCCTCCTAGTCACCTCTATCTCCTTCTTCCTTACTCCCTTCCCTATGTAACTCCATGAACCCCTCTGAGTGTTCCAGACTGTGGAGAGCACATAGGGAATTGATTAGTGGCCAGATTGCTCTCTCCTCTCTTGACTCCTCCTCTTCTCCTCCTGGTTACCTTTATCTCCCTCCACCCTCTTCTCTTCTCCATGTAACCCTGCGAACCTCTCTGGGTGTCCTTCACTGTGGAGAATCCTTTCTCCATTAACCTAGATGTTTTATCATCAGTGCAGTATGGATGGAGAAGTCTTGAGGCTGCTGTAAGAATAAGACTAAAAGTCAGAGGCAGGAGGCTTAAATCCAAAACTTGAAAACACCAGAAAACTCCTGACTCCAGGAAACATTAATTAACAAAGCTCATCCAAAAGCCTCCATACCTACACTGAAATCAAGCTCCACCCAAGACCCAAGTTATAGAGCAAGATATACCAAACTAATTCCCCAGCAATGCCAGAACATAACCCTGAGCATTAAAATACATGTGGCCAAAAGTTACACCAAACCCATAGACACCTCAGAACTCAATACTGGACACTTCACTGCACTCCAGAGAGAAGAGATCCAGCTCCACCCACCAGAACACTGATGCAAGCTTCCCTAACCAGGAAACCTTGACAAGCCACTTGTCCAACCCCATCCAGAGGGAGCAATCTCCACAATAAAGAAGAACCACAAACTTCCAGCAAAAGAAAGACCCCCTCAAACACAGCAATCTAAACAAGATGAAAAGGCAGAGAAATATTCAGCAGGTAAAGGAACATGATAAATGTCCACCAAGCCAAACAAAAACGAGGAGATAGGGCGTCTACCTTAAAAAGAATTCAGAATAATGATAGTAAAAATGATCCAAAATCTTGAAAACAAAATGATTTGCAGATAAATAGTCTGGAGACAAAGATGGAGAAGATGCAATAAATGTTTAACAAAGCCCTAGAAGAAATAAGAAAGAGTCATTCAATGATGAATAATGCAATAACTGAGATCAAAAGCACTCTGGAGGGAACCAACAGTAGAATAACTGAGGCAGAATATAGGATAAGTGAGGCGGAAGAGAAATGGTGGAAATAAATGTAGCAGAGAGGAAGAAAGAAAAAAGAATGAAAAGAAATCAGGACAACCTTAGAGACCTATTGGACAATGTCAAATGCCCAAACATTCGAATCATAGGAGTCCCAGAAAAAAGAAGACAAAAAGAAAGGCCATGAGAAAATACTTGAGGAGATAATAGTTGAAAACTTCTCTACAATGGGGGAGGAAATAGCCACCCAAGTCCAAGAAACCCAGAGAGCCTAAACAGGATAAACCCAAGGCAAAACACCCCAAGACATGTAGTAATCAAATTAATGAAGATCAAACACAAAGAGAACATATTAAAGCAGCAAGGGAAAAGCAACAAATAACACACAAGGGGATTCCCATAAGGATAACAGCTGATCTTTCAATAAAAACTCTTCAGGCCAGAAGGGAATGGCAGGACATACTTAAAGTGATGAAAGAGAAAAGGCTTCAACCCAGATTACTGTACCACTAAGGATCTCATTCAAATATGAAGGAGAAAACAAAAGCTTTACAGACAAGCAAAAGCTGAGAGAATTCAGCACCACCAAACCAGCTTTTCAACAAATTCTAAAGGATCTTCTCTAGACAGAAAACACAGAAAAGGTGTATAAACTCGAACCCCAAACAACAAAGTAAATGGCAATGGGATCATGCTTATCAATAATTACCTTAAATGTAAATGGGTTGAATGCCCCAACCAAAAGACAAAGACTGGCTGAATGGATACAAAAACAAGACCCCTATATATGCTGCCTACAAGAGACCCACTTCAAAACAAGAGACACCATACCGACTGAAAGTGAAGGGCTGGAGAAAGATATTTCACACAAATGGAGACCCAAAGAAAGCAGGAGTAGCAATACTCATATCAGATAAAATAGACTTTGAATTAAAGACCATGAAAAGAGACAAAGAAGGACACTACGTAATGATCAAAGGATCAATCCAGGAAGAAGATATAACAATATATATGCACCCAACATAGGAGCACCACAATATGTAAGGCAAATGGTAACAGGTACAAAAGGGGAAATTAACAGTAACACAATAATAGTGGGAGATTTTAATACCCCACTCACACCTATGGATAGATCAACTACACAGAAATTTAGCAAGGAAACACAAACTTTAAGTGATATAATGGACCAGTTAGACCTAATTGGTATCTATAGACATTTCACCCCAAAACAATGAATTTCACATTTTACTCAAGTGCACACAGAACCTTCTCCAGGATAGACCACATCTTGGGGCATAAATCTAGCCTTGGTAAATTAAAAAAAAAACTGAAATCATTTCAAGCATCTTTTCTGATCACAATGCGGTAAGATTAGATGTCAACTACAGGAAAAGAAATGATTAAAAATACAAACATATGGAGGCTAAACAACGTGCTTCTGAATAACCAACAAATCACAGAAGAAACAAAAAAAGAAATCAAGACATGCATAGAAATGGGTGGGAAATGAAAACACAGCCCCCCCAAACCTAAGGGATTCAGTAAAAGCAGTGCTAAGGGAAAGATTCATAGCAATACACACTTACCTCAAGAAACAAGATAAAAATCAGATAAATAACCTTACTCTAACCTAAAACAACTAGAAAAAGAAGAAATGAAGAACCCCAGGGTTAGTAGAAGGAAAGAAATCATAAAAATTGGGGCAGAAATAAATGAAAAAGAAACAAAGGAGACCATAGCAAAAATCAACAGAGCTAAAAGATGGTTCTTTGAGAAGATAAATAAAATAGACAAACCATTAGCCAGACTCATCAAGAAAAAAATGGAGAAGAGTCAAATCAACAAAATTAGAAATGAAAATGGAGAAATCACAACAGACAACACAGAAATACAAAGGAGCATAGAAGACTACTATCAGCAACAATATGCCAATAAAATGGAAAACTTGGAAGAAATGGACAAATTCTTAGAAAAGCATAACTTTTTGAAACTGAACCAGGAAGAAATAGGAAACCTTAACAGACCCATCACAAGCTTGGAAATCAAAACTGTAATCAGAAATCTTCCAGCAAACAAAAGTCCAGGACCAGATGGCAGCATGGGAGATGCCATATATCAGACACTTTTATTTAAGTACATTGGTTGTATTAGACTAGTGTCTGACTAGTCTCTAGAGTACCAACATAATTTCTCACTCTGTCCATAGACAAGTTTCGGAAACTTCCTCTCTGCCTTCTTTGTGACATTAATCCAGTAATATTATCATAACAATACTGACTTTTGATCTATGTCAAGAAAGGTTTTTTTTTAATTTATATAAGTTTTCTTTAATTTCTTTCAACACTGTTTTTACAATTCCTTTCAGCAGTGTTTTGTGTAATGTAATAATGATGGGCTGTGTACACATAACCACCTTATCTCCAAATCCAATTCAAGAAATAAAAATACTAATATTGTTTTATGAGTGCACTGCTTTTCTTACTGACTTTAGATTAATTTTGAATTGATTAGCTCATAGCTTGTGTGAGGCCAAGGGCAATGATTCTTTTTCTAACAAGTACACACATTCAGAGTGTTTAGTCTGCCTTGATTACATTTATTACTTAATATTAGACATGGCACTGGACCCCTGGAGATTGCAAATGCATCCCCAAATTAATACTGGTCTAAGGATGCTTTTGCAAAAATATACTTTTTTGCATGTTAATAATCCCTTCTATTTAGTATTTGAAACTGTCTTGTTGTTGTCTATTCTATGTGCCATCATCTCCTCAGTCCTAAACCAATATTACTTGTACTTATCAAGTGCTTTTTCTCTCCCAGTTTCCAAGTGACAAGAACTCCATTCCATTAGTCTGTCAGTCTTTGCATTTGTGTTATCCCCATCTGTCCTTTTGCCTTAAGGACAGTGAAGGTCCCAAATTTTCATCTTCATGAATGTGGTGACAATTCAGATTGCATGTTTCAATTCATTCTGTATTTGTTTCCTAGATCAAGCTGCTCATTGCACTGCATGTGGAACACAATCATGATGGCCCTGTATTGTCTTTGTGAATCCATTCATTCACTATCATTCATTTTAAGTTGTGCTTCAATTTTAGCTTTAGCAAAATTTCAATTTCATAGTGAATGTACAGACAATTTGGGGTTCATATACATTTTTAACAAAGAAAAGAATTATGAAATGTTGATTCAGGCTTATAACGTATTTCATAACATGGCCCTAAGTCATCTATTTCTACTAATTAAGATTGTGTTCATCTAAAAAATAAGAGAAAATTTGTTAATAGTGGCTTTAAAAAATAGTGGGTTTAATTGCCTCATATACAGGAGTGTTGTCATGTGTCAATATAGGGATACTATAGTAGCCCTGAAACATGAGTTCTAAATGCTTTCCAGTTTTCTTTACACATAACTTAATATATACCCCTCTTTTGATGGTAACATTCTCCTGTCCCCAAATCATGTGTACTCTATCAGTTCAGTCACTCAGTCGTGGCCAACTCTTTGTGACCCCATGAACTGCAGCACTCCAGGCCTCCCTATCCATCACCAACCCCCAGAGTCGACCCAAACCCATGTCCATTGAGTTGGTGATGCCATCAAACCATCTTATCCTCTGTTGTCCCCTTCTCCTACTGTCCTCAATCTTTCCCAGGATCCCAGTCTTTTCCAATGAGTCAGCTCTTCGCATCAGGTGGCCAAAGTATTGGAGTTGCAGCTTCAACATCAGTCCTTCCAATGAACACCCAGGACTGAGCTCCTTTAGGATGGACTGTTTGAATCTCCTTGCAGTCCAAGGGACTCTCAGGAGTCTTGTCCAACACCACAGTTCAAAAGTAACAATTCTTCAGCACCCAGCTTTCTTTACAACCCAACTCTCACATCCATACATGACCACTGGAAAAACCATAGCCTTAACTGGACGGACCTTTGTTGGTAAAGTAATGTCTCTGCTTTTTAATATGCTGTCTAGGTTGGTCATAACTTTCCTTCCAAGGAGTAAGCGTCTTTTATTTATTTATTTATTTATTTATTTTTCTCTTTCTTTCTTTCTTTCTTTTTTTTTTTTTTTCATTTATTTTTATTAGTTGGAGGCTAATTACTTTACAATATTGTAGTGGTTTTTGTCATACATTGACATGAATCAGCCATGGATTTACATGTATTCCCCATCCTGATCCCCCCTCCCACCTCCCTCTCTACCCGATTCCTCTGGGTCTTCCCAGTGCACTAGGCCCAAGCACTTGTTTCATGCATCCAGCCTGGGCTGGTGATCTGTTTCACCCTAGATAATATACATGCTTCAGTGGAGTAACAGTCTTTTAATTTCATGGCTGCAATCACCAACTGCAGTGATTTTGGAGCCCAGAAATAAACTCTATCAAATCTTGTTTTTTAAAAATTTTTATTGTAATATAATTGATTTGCAATGTTATGCTAGTTTCAGGTGAACAACAAGGTGAATCAGTTATGAATATACATATATCTACTCTTTTTAAGATTCTTTTCCCATATAGGCCATTACAGAGTATTGAATAGAATTGCCAGTACTATACAGCAGTCCTTATTAGTTAACTATTTTATACATAGTAGTGTGTATGTATCCATCCCAATCTCACAATTTATCCCTCTCTCCCACCTCCTGCCTCAACCCCTGGTAACTATAAGTTTATTTTCTGCATCCATGGCTCTATTTCTGTTTTGTAGATAAGTTCATTTGCACTCTTTTATAGATTCCAAATAAAAGCAATATCATATGATATTTGTCTGTCTCTGACCTACTTCACTCAGTATGGTGATCTCTGGGTCCATCCATGTTGTGCACATGGCACTATTTCACTCTTTTTAACAGCTGAATAATATTCCATTGTATATATTTACCACATCTTCATTATCCTTTCTTCTGTTGATAGATATTTAGGTTACTTCCTGTCCTGGCTATTGTAAATAATGCTGCAATGAACATTATCTTTTGGAATTGTGGTTGGTTTTCTGCAGGTATATGCCCACGAGTGGGGTTGCTGGGTCATATGGTAGTACTATTTTTAGTTTTTTGAGGCACTTTCATACTGTTCTCCATAGCATATATAGCAATTTGCATTCTTACCAATGGTGTAAGAGGGTTCCCTTTTCTCCACACCCTCACCAGCCTTTATTGTTTGTAGGTTTTTTCTGATGATGTCCATTCTGACTGGTGTGAGATGATACTCCACTGTAGTTCTGAGTTACATTTCTCTAATAATTTGTGATGTTGAGCTTCTTTTCTTTTACATATTGACCATCTGTATATCTTCTTTGGAGAAATGTCTCTATATTTTGTGCCCAGTTTTTTAATTTGTTTTTTGATACTCAGTTGCATGAGCTCCTTGTGCATTTTAGAAATTAATCCTTTGACAATTGCTTCATTTGCAAATGTATTCTGCCATTCTGAGGGATACCATTCCATTTTGTTTATGGTTTCCTTTGCTATGCAAAAACTTTTAAGTTTCATTAGGTCCCAATTGTTTTTGTTTGTTTGTTTTTATTTCCGTTACCCTAGGAGGTAGATCAAAAAAATATCTTGCTGCAATTTACATCAAACAATGTTCTACCTATGTTTTCCTCTAAGAGTTCCATAGTATCTGGCCTTATGCTCAGATGGTAAAAAATTTGCCTGCAATGAGGGAGACCTGGGTTCAATTTCTGTGTAGGGAAGTTCCCCTGGAGAAGGCATGGCAACCCACTCCAGTATTCTTGCCCACAGAATTCCATGGATAGAGGAACCTGGTGGGCTACAGTCCATGGGATCACAAAGAGTCAGACAGGACAAAGTGACTTACACACACAATCCATTTTGAGTTTATTTCTGTGTATAGTATTCTAATTTTATTCATTTACATGTATCTGTACAATTTCACCAGCACCTTTTAATGAAAAAGCTGTCTTTTCTCCATTGTGTATTCTTGCCTCCTCTGTAATAGATTAGTTGGCCATCAGTATGTGGTTTTATTTTTGGACTTTCTACCCTATTCCACTGATATATCTATTTCTGTTTTTGTACCAGTACTATACTGTCTTGATTACTGTAACTTTGTAGTTAGCCTGAGGTCAGCGTGCATGACTCTTCCAGTTCTGTTGTTCTTCCTCAAGGTTGCACTGGCCACTTGGGGTCTTTTGTGTTTCCATACAAATTGTAAAATTTTGTTCTGATTCTGTGAAAAATGCCTTGTTAACTTGGCAGGGATTGCATTGAATTGTAGATTGCTTTGGGCAGTAAAGTAATTTTCATAATACTGATTCTTCCAACCCATGATCATGGTATATTTTTCCATCTGTTTGTGTCATCTTTGATTTATTTCATCAGTACCTTATAGTTTTCTGAGTACAGGTCTTTTGCCTCCTAGGGTAGGTTTATTCCTAGGTATTTTATTTTTTGATGTGATGGTAAATGAGGTTTGTTCCTTGATTTCTCTTTCTGATCTTTTGTTGTTAGTGTATAGGAATGCAGGATATTTCTGCATATTAATTTTGTATCCTGCAACTATACCACATTCATTGATGAGCTTTAGTAGTTTTCTGGTAGCATCTTTAGGGTTTTCTATGTAGAGTGTCATGTCATCTACAACAATGACAGTTTTACTTCTTTCCAGTTTGGATTCCTTTTATTTCTTTGTCTTCTCTGATTGCCCTGGCTAGAACTTCCAAAACTATGTTGAATAGTAGTGCCAAGAGTGGACATCCTTATCTTGTTCCTGATCTTAGAGAAAATGCTTTCCATTTTTCACCATTGAGAATGATATTTGCTGTGGATTTGTCATGTATAGCCCTTATAATGTTGAGGTAGGTTCCCTCTATGCCAACTTTTTGGAGAGTTTTTAATCATCAATGGGTATTGAATTTTTAAAAAATCTTTTTTCTGCACCTATTGAGATGATTGTGTGGTTTTTATTCTTCAGTTTTTTAATATGATGCATCACACTGATTGATTTGTATATACTGAAGAATCCTTGCATCCATGGGATAAACCCCATTTGATCATGCAAGGTATATGATCCTCTTAATGAGTTGGATTCAGTTTACTGTCAGGACAATGGTGGCCTCATAGAATGAACTTGAGGAATTCCTTCCTCTGCAATTTTTTGGAAGAATTTCAGAAGTGTAGATGTTAACTCTTCTCTGAATGTTTGATAGAATTCAGCTGTCAAGTCATCTGGTGCTGTACTTTTGTTTGTTAGAAGATTCTTAGCCGCAGTTTCAATTTCAGTACTTGTGTTGATCTGTTCATATTTTCTGTTTCTTCCTTGTTCAGTCTTGGAAAGTTGTACTTTTCTAAATATTTGTCCATTTCTAGGTTGTCCATTTTATTGGACATACAATTTCTGATAGTAGTCATTCTGATCCTTTTTGTGTTTCTATGATATCACATGTAACATCATTTTATTTATAATTTTATTGATTTGAGTTTTTTCTTGTTTTTTTTCTTGATAAGTTTGTGTAAAAGTTTATCAATTTTGTCTATCTTCTCAAAGAATCAGCTTTGGTTTCATTGGTCTTTGTTATTCTTTTATTCACCTCTATTTCATTTATTTCTGCTCTAATTTATGATTTCTTCCCTTCTACTAATTTTCATTTTTGCTTGTTCTTCTTTCTTTAGTTACTTTAGGTGTAAAGATAGGTTGTTTATTTGTGATTTTTCATGTTTGTTGATGTAAGACTGTATTGCTATAAACTTCCCTCTTAGAACCGCTTTGTTGCATTCCATAGATTTTGGATTGTCATTTTTTGAGGTCATTTGTCTCCAGGCATGTTTTATTTCCTCTTTTATTTCTTCAGTGATGCATTGGTTATTTAGTATTATATTGTTTAGCCTCCATGTGTTTGTGTTTTTTTCCAGTTTTTCCTGTGATTGATTTCTGATATTGATTGCTGATTGATTGATTGATTGATTTCTGATTGCTGCCTCGTGGTCAGCAAAAATGTTTGATATGATTTCAGTTTTCTTAGATTTACTGAGTCTTGATTTGTGACCCAAGGTGTGATCTATCCTGCAGAATGTTCTATGTGCTTTTAGGAAGAAAGTGTATACTGTTGCCTTTGGATGGATTGTCCTATAAGTATCAATTAAGCCTATCTGGTGTAATGGTTCATTTAAAGCTTGTGTTTCCTTTTTAAATTTCTGTCTGGATAATCTGTCCATTGCTGTAAGTGGAGTGTTAAAGTCCCCCAATATTATTGTGTTACTGTCGAATTTCCCTTTTATGACTATAATCATTTGCCTTATATATTGAGGCTCTCCTATATTGAGTTCATATATGTTTACAATTGTTAGATCTTCTTCTTGGTTTGATCCCATGATCATTGTGTAATATCTTTCCTTGTCTCTTGTAGCAGTCCTAGTTTAATTTATTTTTTGTTTGTTTGACTGCTCCAGGTCTTAGTTTTGGCACAAGGATTCTTTGGTCTTTCTTGTGGCATATGAACTCTTAGTTGCAGCATATGAGGTCTAGTTCCCTGACCAGGGATCAAACCCAAGCCCCCTGCATTGGGAGTGTGAAGTCTTAGCCACAGGACCACCAGGGAAGTTCCAGTCTTTATTTTAAAGTCTATTTGGTCCAATATGAGTATTACTACTCCAGTGTTCTTTTGATTTCCATTTGTATGGAGTATGTTTTTCCATCCCTTCACTCTCATTCTGTCAAATACTTGTTTTGAGTAAGAAGAAGAGAAAGTGCACCTTCTACTTATATTTTACTGGCAAAAACTAAACTTCATAATTTTCCTAAATGCAAAAGAGGTTGATGAGTGCAACTTTTTAGGCAAGTGAGGAATAAGATAGGAGAAAATGATGTCTGAGTCAACAGATCTCCAGTAGTTTTATTTTACTGTACAGTAGTTTTTTCTTGAGCTTCCCTAGTGGCTGAGTGGTAAAGAATCTGACTGCTAATGCAGGAGATACAGGTTCGATCCTGGGTTGGGACAATCCCCTGGAGAAGGAATTGGCAACCTGCTCTAGTATTCATGCCTGGGATAACCCACAGATCGAGGAGTCTGGTGAGTTATAGTCCATGGGGTCACAAGGAGTCAAACATGACTTAGTGACTAAAAAGCAGCAACATTTTTTTTTCTATAAATGCATCTTGTGTTTATATGTTGCTTTAACTTTAAAGGGCTTCCCTTGTGGCTCAGCTGGTAAGGAATCCACCTGCAATGCATGAGATCTGGGTTCTATCCCTGGGTTGGGAAGATCCCCTGGAGAAGGGAAAGGCTACCCACTTCTGTATTCTGGCCTGGAGAATTCCATGGACTGTATGTATATTCCATGGGGTAGCAAGGAGTTGAACACAGCTAAGTAACTAACTCTCGCTTTCACTTTCTTTAACTTTAAAACACTTATGAGCTATTTTGGACTAACTGCAATAATGGTAAATTAAGTTGTCAAACAGTTTTATCAAATCATTCCTAGGAAAAACACAATCAAGAATTGGAGTTTACTGTTGAAAACTTGATGATCACTGTATCTGATTTGTTTGCAGCTGGGACAGAGATGACAAATGTCATCAGGCACTACCACTGCCTGGAGTGCTAAGTCTGGTACTTGCCCCTATAGTTGGGTACTAATGTCTGTTGTCTATTGCAGTGGTGTGGGCAGACTAGCAATCAGAGTACTCTCAGAAAATCAGACCAGAGTGTGTTGGACAAGTGAGAAACTATAAAATGGAGCTTTAGTCCTATCTTCTGGAAAACAGAAAAGAGGTTTCCACCAGCAAGTCTGGTTAGTTTTTTAAGAACAAGAGAAAACAGAAGATTAAGAATTCTGCCATAAGAGAGAGCAAAGAAAGAGTGTGAGTTTTCAGTACAAAATGTAGGACACCTCAGATAAACACCAATAAATAATACCACTATCTGTAGACAACCAGTTAAGATTTAAGAAGGCATCTGCTATTTCAAATGTGAAAGCAACAAAACAAAACTACAAGAACATGAAAAATGAAGGCAACAGGCCATTGCCAAAAGAAATCAATGATTCTCTAACAACTATGGAGAAGGCACTGGTGACTCACTCCAGTACTCTTTCCTGGAGAATTTCATGGAAGGAGAAACCTGGTAGGCTGCAGTCCATGGGGTCGCTAAGAGTAGAACACGACAGAGAGACTTCACTTTCACTTTTCATTTTCACGTGTTGGACAAGGAAATGGCACCCACTCCCGTGTTCTTGCCTGGAGAATCCCAGGGACGGGGGAGGCTTGGTGGGCTGCCGTCCAAGGGGTCGCACAGAGTTGGACACGACTGATGCAACTTAGCAGCAGCAGCAGCAAACACCTAGGCACAAATTCATGGACTATTATGATCTAGTCACTAAAGAATTCAGTATAGCTGTTTGGAAAACAGCAAATAGAATTCAGGAATATATAAAAAGATTTATAGCCTATGACCAAATGGGATTTACTTTATGTATGCAAGATTGATCCATCATTTGGATCAATTAAGGTTCAATAGCAACAGGTTAAAGAAGAGAAATCAACATGATCATACTAATAGATGTAGAGAACAATTTGGCAAAATCAAAGTCATTCAGGATAAAAATTCTCTGGAAAGCTGGAATAAGGAGGGAACTTCCTTGACTTGATAAACAGCAGGACACTTACATGCAAAAACAAAAAAGAAGGTCTACACACAGATGTTATATATTTTACAAAAATTAACTCAGCAATGGATCATAGAACTCAGTGTAGAATGCAAAACTTTTAAAGGGCAACATAAGGAGAAAATCTGATTACTTTGAGTTTGGTAATTATCTTTTAAATACATTATTAAAATCGTCATCCATTAAAGAATTGATAACTTGGATTTCATTAAAGTTAAAAACTTCTGCTTTGTGAAACACAGAGCCAAGGGAATAATAAGATAAGCAACAGACTGGATAGAATGTTTGCCTAATGCATATGTGATTTGTTGTTGTTCTGGGACATGCCAGGCTTCCCTGTCCTTCACTATCTCCCACAGTTTGCTCAAACTTATGTCTGCTGAGTCAATGATGCAGTCCAACCATACATCCTCTGTTTCATCCTTCTCCTGCCCTCAGTCTTTCCCAGCATCATGGTCTTTTGCAGTGAGTTGGCTCTTCACATCAGGTGGCCAAAGTATTGAAGTTTCAGCTTCAGCATCAGCATCAGTCCTTCCAATGAATATTCAGGGTTGATTTCTTTTAGGATTGACTGGCTTGATCTCCTTGCAGTCCAAGGGACTCTCAAGAGTTTTCTACAGCACCACAGTTCGAAAGCATCAATTCTTTGGCCCTCAGCCTTCTTTATGATTCACCTTTCACATCCATACCTGACTACTGGAAAAACCGTAGCTTTGATCTTTTTAATATGCTATCTAGATTTGTTACAGCTTTTCTTCCAAGGATCAAGCATCTTTGAATCTCATGGCTGCAGTCACCATCTGCAGTGATTTTGGAGACCAAGAAAATAAAGTCTGTCAGTTTCCATTTGGCATGGCATCCGCTGATGCCATGATCTTCATTTTTTGAATGTTGAGTTTTAAGCCAACTTTTTCACTCTCCTCTTTCACTTTTATCAAGAGGCCCTTTAGTTCTTCTTCTAGGGTGGTGACATCTGCGTATCTGAGGTTATTGATTTTTCTCCAGGCATTCTTGATTCCAGCTTGTGATTAATCCAGTCCAGCATTTCCCATGATGTATTCTGCATATAAGTTAAATAAGCAGGGTGACAATCTACAGCCTTGTCATACTCTTTCCCCAATTTTGAACCAATCAATTGTTTCATGTCTAGCTCTAACTGTTGCTTCTTGACTCTCATACAGGTTCCTTATTATTAACCAAACTGATATATTTGGAAAATCATTACTGGAATGAATAACAAAATATTGAGTCATAGTACATAATCAGTAAATGCAGTGCACCTGGAGAACTGAATGTTTTCTTGTAGAGAAGCATGAGTGTCTCAGGAAGAGGTAATTGAAAGAATCCAAAGAGTTATCACAGGTATGCCAATTCTCAGTTACATGAGGAATAAAACATGAATCCATGTAAACATTAGGAACAAAACATTTTGTAATTAGGTCTTGACAAAAACTTATTATTTTCCTTATAAAGTACTTAGCAATAAATACACTTATCACCTTAAACTAATATGAAGATATCTTTCTAGAACATATGTTTGTAAAGTACCAGCATTAGTGATCTAGTGATGTTTACCATCCCAGTGATATTTAGATCTTCATGACCACTAACTATCCTCTCCTGTCAGGTCTTCATGTCTGGTAGTTCTGTGCTGAGCATCTGTTTAATGAAATCCTTGTCTCCCATCCTCCACAGAATCCACACCTGTTGTTCTATGTAAAAACTCCCTTCCTTGCTCTTGATGACAAATTGATATTATAAAGAAGTAATCACAGCTCAGACATACACAAATGGTCAGTGGGCCTTTGAGGATGTGGTCTTAGGTGTGTCTTTATATCACTGAGAGCTTGGTATTTCTTTGACATGATCCAGACCCAAGGACAGGACCAGCCCTATTCAGAACACATACCAGCTGCATCTTCATATTCTCAAGGTCCCCCTTTTAACTGTACAGCCATTTGAGACACCAACCAATACTTACTCAATAAGAACACTCCTTTCCACCATCAATAATACTTCTTGATAAACAACTCATGTTACTAACTGTAACCTTGCAATCTTTGCACTTATAAGCTTCCCCCATTTTGTAGTCCAGGGAAGCACAATTCAAGTGTTTCTTGAGTATTTGTCTCCTAGGGTACAGTATAACAAACCTCCAATAAACACCTTTTTATTTTAACCAGGTCTTCATTTTCTAGAATTTTGGTTGACACTGTGAATACTTCATTCTATTATTTTTGACAAAGAGAGACTTCAAAAGAACAGAAGCAATTGTGTGTCTGAAGGCAGCTAGGAGGCTTGAGCCATAGTTTTTCAAACTTTCCCCACTAAAATCTTGAGATTGGTTCTTTCCTAAGTACCTGAGCAAGTTTCACCTCTGCAGTGATGGAGAGGGGAGAATTCCTGTCTTTTATTTACTCTCTTAAGAATCTATGGCCCTTTAATCCTTGGAGTCAAGAGGTATCTATGCAGTCTAATTTTTGTGAACAGTCAGTGGGATGTACATTCAGAGTAACATGTTTGGAGATGATTGAAGAAATTATCATGAATTGAGACACAGGGAAGCCATTCTGCTTACACATGATTTAACCTGAGGTTTATGATAACTAGAAGAGCCTGTCTTATGGCTTTAGTTTATCATACATTGTACATCGACTTTAACCATTAATGAAAAGAAGATAAAATTCAGAAGCAAAGAATGTTCACTTTGAAAATGGGGGTAAAATACCTCCCTTCCTATGGTATACTAGTAGTCCTTTGAAGATAAGATTTCATCTCTGATGCCGAGGTCACACAACCTCGTTGTGTAATGCTAATCTGTCTCCTTTCAAACCTTGAAGGTATGTACCCCTGTCATGTTTGATGCATGACCTTTCCTCTGATGAGATATAAAACTGTGATGAAGCCATCCTTCTCTGGAGCAGTTTATAAGGCTACTGAGAGACTGTCTCCTGTGCTATAGTTATCAGTTTGACTCAGATAATGCTCTTTTCTATTGTGTGTTATGGGCTTCCCTTGTGGCTCAGTTGTTAAAGAATCCACCTGCAATGTGGGAGACCTGGGTTCGATCCCTGGGTTGGGAAGATCCCCTGAAGAAGGGATTCAGTATTCCAGTATTCTGGCCTAGAAAATTCTAAGGACTGTATAGTCCATGGGGTTGCAAAGAGTTGGACATGATTGAATGACTTTCACTTTTGCTTTCATTCTTTCATAGACTGCTTATTGCTTGTTGGTTATTATGAACTCCCCAGGTTGGTAGGTGCCAAAAATGCTACTGAGAAGTGTGGAGAAATAACTCCAGAAAGAATGAAGGGATGAAGCCAAATCAAGAACAATTCCCAGTTGTGGATGTGACTGGTGATGAAAGTAAAGTTTGATGCTATAAAGAATAGCAATTTATGCAAAGGAACTGCGATTGTTAGAACCATGAAACAAGGTAAATTGGAAGTGGTCAAATAGGAGATGGCCAAAGTGAACATCAGCATCTTAGAAATCAGTAAACTAAAGTGGACTGGAATGGATGAATTTAATTCAGATTATCATTATATCTACTACTGTCAGGAAGAATCCCTTAGAAGAAATGGAGTAGACCTCATAGACAGCAAAAGAGTCCGAAATGCAGTTCAGTTCAGTTCGATCACTCAATCGTGTTCGATTCTTTGCCATCTCATGAACCGCAGCATGCCAGGCCTCCCTGTCCTTCACCAACTCCTGGAGTTTACCCAAACTCATGTCCATTGAGTTGGTGATGCCATCGAACCCTCTCATCCTCTGTCATCCCCTTCTTCTCCTGCCCTTAATCTTTCCCAGCGTCAGAGTCTTTTCCAATGAGTCAGCTCTTCGCATCAGGTGGCCAAAGTATTGGAGTTGCAGCTTCAACATCAGTCCTACAAATGAACACCCAGGATTCATCTCCTTTAGGATGGACTGGTTGGATCTCCTTGCAGTCCAAGGGACTCTCAAGAGTCTTCTCCAACATAACAGTTCAAAAGCATCAATTCCTCAGTGCTCAGCTTTCTTCATAGTCCAACTCTCACATCCATACATGACTATTGGGAAAACCACAGCCGTGACTAGATGGACCTTTGTTTGCAAAGTAATGTCTCTGCTTTTTAATATGCTGTCTATGCTGGTCCTAACTTTCCTTCTATGGAGTAAGCGTCTTTTAATTTCATGGCTCAATCACCATCTGCAGTGATTTTGGAGACCCCCAAAATAAAGTCTGACACTGCTTCCACTTTTCCCCATCTATTTCCCATGAAGTGATGGGACCAGATGTCATGATCTTAGTTTTCTGAATGTTGAGCTTTAAGCCAACTTTTTCACTCTCCTCTTTCACTTTCATCAATAGGTTTTTTAGTTCCTCTTCACTTTCTGCCATAAAGGTGGTGTCATCTGCATATCTGAGGTTATTGATATTTCTCTGGAATTTTTCACAGTCTTGATTCCAGCTTGTGCTTCTTCCAGCCCAGCGTTTCTCATGATGTACTCTGCATATAAGTTAAATAAGCAGGTTGACAATATATAGCCTTTATGTACATCTTTTCCTATTTGGAACCAGTCTGTTGTTCCATGTCCAGTTTTAACCATTGCTTCCTGACTTGCATACAGGTTTCTCAAGAGGCAGGTCAGGTGGTCTGGTATTCCCATCTCTTTCATAATTTTCCACAGTTTATTGTGATCCACACTGTCAAAGGCTTTGGCATAGTCAATAAAGCAGAAATAGATGTTTTTCTGGAACTCTCTTGCTTTTTCAATGATCCAGTGGATGTTGGCAATTTGATCTCTGGTTCCTCTGCCTTTTCTAAATCCAGCTTGAACATCTGGAAGTTCACAGTTCATGTATTGCTGAAGCCTGGCTTGGAGAATTTTGAGCATTACTTTACTAGTGTGTGAAATGAGTGCAATTGTGCAGTAGTTTGAACATTCTTTGGCACTGCCTTTCTTTGGGATTGGAATGAAAACTTACCTTTTCCAGTCCTGTGGCCACTGCTGAGTTTTCCAAATTTGCTGACATATTGAGTGTAGCACTTTCACAGCATCATCTTTTAGCATTTAAAATAGCTCAACTGGGATTCCATCACCTCCACTAGCTTTGTTCATAGTGATGATTCCTAAGGCCCACTTGACTTCACATTCCAGGATGTCTGGCTCCAGGTGAATGTTCACATCATTGTGATAATCTGGGTGCAATCTCACAAATGAGAGAATGATCTCTGTTCACTTCCAAGGCAAAACATTCAATATTACTGTAAGTCTATGCCAAACCACTAATTCTGATTAAGCTGAAGTTGAATGGTTCTATGATGACCTAAAAGACCTTCTAGAACTAACACCAAAAAACGATGTCCTTTCATCATAGGGGGCTGGAATGCAAAAGTAGAAAGTCAGAAGATATCTAAAGTAACAGGCAAGTTTGGCAAGGTAGTACAAAATGAATTAGGGCAAAGGCTAATAGAATTTTGCCAAGAGGATGCACTGGTCATACCAAACCCTCTTCCAACAACACAAGAGACGACTCTAGACATGGATAACACCATATGGTCAACATGGAAATCAGATTGATTATATTCTTTGCAACCAAAGACAAGAAACTCTATACAGTCAGCACAAATAAGACCAGGTGCTGACTGTGGCTCAGATCATGAACTCCTGGTCACAAAATTCAGACTTAAAGTGAAAAAAGTAGGGTAAACCATTAGACCATTCAGGTATGACCTAAATCAAATCTCTTATGATTATACAGTGGAAGTGACAAATAGATTCAAGGGCTTAGATCTTCAGAGTGCCTGAAGAACTATGGATGGAGGTTTATGACACTGTACAGGAGGCTGTGATCAAGACCACCCCCAAGAAAGGAATGAATTTAGGCAAAATGGTTGTCTGAGGAGGTCTAACAAGAGCTGAGAAAAGAAGAGAAGTGAAAGGCAAGGGAGAAAAAGAAAGATATAGTCATCTGAATGCTGAGTTCCAAAGAATAGCAAGGAGTGACAAGAAAGTCTTCCTTAGTGATGAATGTAAAGAAATAGAAGAAAGAAATAGAATGGGAAAGATTGGAGATCTCTTCGAGAAAATTAGCAATACCAAGGGAACATTTCATGCAAAGATGGGCACAAAAAGAACAGAAATGGTATGGACCCAACAGAAGCAGAGGATATTAAGAAGAGGTGACAAGAATACACAGAAAAACTATACAAAAAAGATCTTCATGACCCAGATAACCACGATGGTGTGATCACTCACCTAGAGCCAGACATCCTGGAATGTGAAGTCAAGTGGGCCTTAGGAAGCATCACTACAAACGAAACTAGTGGAAGTGATGAAATCCCAGTTGAGCTATTTCAAATCCTAAAAGATGATACTGTTAAAGTGCTGCACTTAATATACCAGCAAATTTGGAAAACTCCACAGTGGCCACAGGACTGGGAAAAAACTGGTCACAAGTCAGTTTTTATTCCAATCCCAAAGAAAGGTAATGCCAAAAATATTCAAATTACTGCACAATTGCACTCATTTCACATGCTAGCAAAATAATGCTCAAAATTCTCCAAGCCAGGCTTCAACAGTACATGAACTGAGAACTTCCAGCTGTTCAAGCTAGATTTAGAAAAGGCAGGGGAACCAGGGATCAAATTGCCAACATCCATTTACATAAAAGAAGCAAGAGAGTTCTAGAAAATCATCTACTTCTGCTTTATTAACTATGTCAAAGCCTTTGACTGTGTGGATCACAATAAACAGTTGGAAATTATTTAAGAGATGTGAATACCAGAACACCTGACCAGCCTCAAGAAATCTGTATGCAGGTTAAGAAGCAACAGTTAGAACCAGAGATGGAACAATGAACTGGTTCAAAATTGGGAAAGCAGTAGGTCAAGGCTGTATATTGTCACCCTGCTTATTTAACCTACATGCAGAGTTCATCATGCCAAATGCTGGATTGGATGAAGTACAAGCTGAAATCAAGATTGCTGGGAGAAATATCAATAACCTCAGATATGCAGATGACACCACCCTTATGGCAGAAAGTAAAGAGAGACTAAAGAGACTCTTGATGAAAGTGAAAGAGGAGAGTAAAACCTGGCTTAAAACTCAACATTCAAAAAACTAAGATCATGACATCTGGTCCCATCACTTCATGTCAAATAGATGGAAAAATAATGGAAACAGTGATAGACTTCATTTTGGGGGAACTGCAAACTCACTGCTGATGATGACTGCAGCCATGAAATTCAAAGAGTAGGATGAGAACCTAGACAACCTAAACAGCATATTCAAAAGCAGAGACATTACTTTGCCAGCAAAAGTCTGTCTAATCAAGGCTATGATTTTTCCAGTGGTCATGTATGGATATGAGAGTTGGACCATAAAGAAAGCTGAGTTTTGAAAAATTGATGCTTTTGAACTGTGGTGTTAGAGAAGACACTTCAGAGTCCTTTGGGTTGCAAGGTGATCAAACCAGTCAATCCTAAAGGCAATCAGTCCTGAATATTCTTTGGAAGGACTGATGCTGAATCTGAAGCTTCAATACTTTGGCCACCTGATGTGAAGAACTGACTCATTGGAAAAGAGCCTGATGTTGGAAAATAGTCTGATGCTGGAAAAGATTGAAGGCAGGAGGAGAAGGGGACGGCAATCAGATGGCTGGATGGCATCACCAACTTGATGAACGTGAGTTTAAGTAAGCTCCAGGAGTTGGTGATGGACAGGGAAGCTTGGTGTGCTGCAGGCCATTTTGTTGCAAAGAGTCAGACATGACTGAGTGACTGAACTGAGCTAATTGATTATTTGTTTTGGCAGCAGTTTATTTTGATTTCTACTAAAGCTTTTCTTCCTTGGTAATAACTGAGTGCAAGAAATGGGCATCAGAAGATCTCAGTTTCAATCCTAGTTTTATTTATTTATTTTTCCATTTATTTTTATTAGTTGGAGGCTAATTACTTTACAATATTGTAGTGGTTTTTTGTTATACATTGACATGAATTAGCCATGGATTTACATGTATTCCCCATCCCGATCCTTCCTCCCACCTCCCTCTCTACCCGCTCCCTCTGGGTCTTCCCAGTGCACCAGGTCTGAGCACTTGTCTCATGCATCCAACCTGGGCTGGTGATCTGTTTCACCCTAGATAATATACATGTTTTGATGCTGTTCTCTTGAAACATCACACTCTCGCCTTCTCCCACAGAGTCCAAAAGCCTGTTCTGTACATCTGTGTCTCTTTTTCTGTTTTGCATATAGGGTTATCATTACCATCTTTCTAAATTCCATATATATGTGTTAGTATACTGTAATGGTCTATTAATTATGTGTGACCCTGGAAAGCTCTCCTGCTTTCTCAGAAGCTTCGTTTCCCTCATTTGAAAACTATGAAATAATAATCTCTGCTTTCCAGAGTTTATTATTTTTTTTTTAGAGGAAAGGGGAAGATTTTATGATAAAAAGCATGCAAATTTAGTTAGTTAATTACTCAATTTGGTTTGGTCATTTAAGATATTTGAATTATGTTAGTGTTAACCAAGTACTACAAGAACAGAAACCTGGTTGAAATAAAGATGTGTCTAATTGAGTTTTATTAGGACTGGAGCCCAAGGGACACATTTCAAATAAATAAACACTTGAATTGAGTCCCACCAGATTACCAAATGGAAGAAGTTTATAAAGGCAAAAAACTGCATGGCTACATAAATTGTAAGTAAAGAATTATTATTGGTGGGAATTCCCTGGCGGTCCAGTTGTTAGGTCTCCGTTCTTCCACTGCAGGGGACACAGGTTCCATCCCTGGTCAAGGATCTAAGATCCTGCATACCTCACAACTCAGCAAAGAAAAAAAAAAGGAGCTCAAGAAAAATCAGGTGTTTTTGTTAAGAAAAAAAAAAAATTGGTTGAGACTTGGGATGATTACTTACTTGTGAGATTGGAGGCATTGGAATCTTTTGCACAGCAAAGCTACTCATAAACAAAACAAAGACAACCTACAAAATAGGAGAAAATATTTGCAAATGAAGCAACAAACACGCGATTAATCTACAAAATATACAAATAATTCATGCAGCTCAATTTAAAAAAAATCCAAAAGTGAGCACAAGATCTAAATGAACATTTCTCCAAAGAAGACATACAGAAGGCCAAAGAACACATGAAAAGATACTCAACATCACTAGTTATTACAGAAATGCAAATCAAAACTATCATAAAGTGTTACTTCACACTGGTAAAAAGGGCCATTATCAAAAATCTGCAAACATTAAATGGTGGAGAGGGTGGAGAGAAAAGATAACCCTCTTATACTGTTGATGGAAATATAAATTGGTACAGGCACTATGGAGTACAGTAGGGAGGTTTCTTAAAAATATAAAAATAGATATGTCATATGATCAAGCAATCCCCCTCCTGGGCATATACTCAGAGAAAATAATTTAAAAAATAGCATGCACCCCAGTGTTCACTGCAGCACTATTTACAGTAGCCAGGACATGGAATCTACCCAAATGTCCATCAACAGAGGAATGGACAAAAGCAATATGATACATATATATAATGGGCTATTACTTAGCCATAGAAATAACAAAATAATTCCATTTGCAGCAACATAGATGGACAGGGGCAATGGTAGCAGCAGTCCTGGGAGGTGCCTCTTGGCAAGTTCCCTTTTGAGAGGTTGTTATTAACCCTATCATTCAGTTCAGTTCAGTTCACTTTAGTTGCTCAGTCATGTCCGACTCTTTGTGACCCCATAGACTGCAAGCACCAGGCCTCCCTATCCATCACCAACTTCTGGAGTTTAATCAAACATGTCCTTTGAGTCAGTAATGCCATCCAATCATCTCATCCTCTGTCGTCCCCTTCTCCTCCTGCCTTCAATCTTTCCCAGCATCGGGATCTTTTCAAATGAGTCATTTCTTCACATGAAACGGCCAAAAGTATTGGAGTTTCAGCTTCAGCATCAGTCCTTCCAATGAATGTTCAGGACTGATTTCCTTTAGGATGGACTGGTTAGATCTCCTTGCTGTCCAAGTGACTTGTAAGAGTCTTTTCCAACACCACAACTGAAAACATCAATTCTTCTGTGCTCAGCTTTCTTTATAGTCCAACTCTCACGTCCATACATGACTACTGGAGAAATAATTGCTTTGACTAGAAGGATCTTTGCTGGCAAGGTAATATCTCTGCTTTTTAACATGCTGTCTAGTTTGGTCATAACTTTTCTTCCACAGAGCAAGCATCTTTGAATTTCATGGCTATAGTCACCATCTGCCGTGATTTTGGAGTTTCACCCCCCCAAAAAAAAAAAAAAATTGGTCACTGTTTCTATTATTTCCTCATCTATTTTCCATGAAGTGATGGGACCAGATGCCATTATCTTAGTTTTCTGAGTGTTGAGTTTTAAGCCAACTTTTTCACTCTCCTCTTTCACTTTCATCAAGAGGCTCTTTAGTTCTTCTTCACTTTCTGCCATAAGGGTGGTGCCATCTGTGTGTCTGAGGTTGTTGATATTTCTCCCCAAAATCTTGATTCCAGCTTGTGGTTCATCAAGTCTGGCATTTCTCATGAGGTACTCTGCATGTAAGTTAAATAAGCAGGGTGACAATATACAGCCTTGATATACTCATTTCCTGATTTGGAACCAGTCTGTTGCTCCAGGTCCAGTTCTAACTGTTGCATCTTACATGCATACAGATTTCTCATGAGGCAGATAAGGTGGTCTGTTATTCCCATCTCTTTCAGAATCTCCACAATTTATTGTGATCCACACAGTCAAAGGCTTTGGCATAGTCAATAAAGCAGAAATAGATGTTTTTCTGGAACTCTCTTGCTTTTTCAATGATCTGCGGATATTGGCAATTTGATCTCTGGTTCCTCTGCCTTTTCTAAATCCAGATTGAACAGCTGGAAGTTCATGGTTCAGTGCCTTTGAAGCCTGAATTGGAGAATTTTGAGTGTTAATTTGCTAGCATGTGAAATGAGTGCAATTGTGTGGTAATTTGAGCATTCTTTGGCATTGCCTTTCTTTGGTACTGGAATAAAAACTGACCTTTTCAGTCCTGTGGCCACTGCTGAATTTTTGAAATTTGCTGTCATATTGAGTGCAGCACTTTCACAGTATCATCTTTTAGGATTTGAAATAGCTCAACTGGAATTCCATCACCTCCACTAGCTTGGTTCATAGTGATGCTTCCTAAAGCCCACTTGACTTTGTATTCCAGGATATCTGGTTCTTGGTAAGTGGTCACATCATCGTGGTTATCTGGGTCATGAAGATTATTTTTATATAGATATTCTGTGTATTCTTGCCACCTCTTCTTAATATCTTCTGCTTCTGTAGGGTCTATACCATTTCTATACTTTATTGTGCCTATCTTTGCATGAAATGTTCCCTTGGTATGGCTAATTTTCTTGAAGAGATATCTAGTCTTTCCCATTCTTTTGTTTTCCTCTATTTCTTTGCATTGATAACTGAGGAAGGCTTTCTTGTCTTTCTTTACTACTCTTTGGAGCTTTGCATTCAAAAGGATATATCTTTCATTTTATTCTTTGCCTTTTGCTTTTCTTCTTTTCACAGTTATTTGTAAGGCCTTGTCAGACAACCATTTTGCCTAATTGCATTTCTTTTTCTTGGGGATGGTCTTGATCACTGTCTCTTGGACAATTTCATGAACCTCCATCCATAGTTCATTAGGCACTCTGTCTATCAGATCTAGTCCCTTGAATCTATTTGTTACTTTCATTGTATAATCATAAGGGGTTTGATTTAAGTCATACCTGAATGGTCTATTGGTCTTCCCTACTTTCTTCAATTTAAGTCTGAATTTGGCAATAAGGAGTTCATGATTTGAGCCACAGTCAGCTCCCAGTCTTGTTTTTGCTGACTGTGTAGAGCTTTTCCCTCTTTGGATGCAAAGAATATAATCAATCTGACTCGGTATTGACCACCTGGTGATGCCCATGTGTAGAGTCTTCTCCAGTGGCTGAATGGCACTGGAGTGGTGGCTGCTGGCGCTGGAGCAACTTTGAGGAGATATCCTATGACCAAGGGCAGAGAAGCCCTAGCAAGAGGGTAGACATTGTAGTGGTAGCTGCGTGGTGCTGGAGCAACTTTGAGGAGATACCCCATGTCCAAGGGCAAAGGAAAAGCCCAAACAAGACAGTTGGAGGGGTAAAATCAGTTTAGAATCAAACCTCATATCTGCCAGAGATGCTCAGAGGGCTTAAACAAACCTTGTGTGCAACAGGACCCCCAAATCCCCAGAGACTGACAGAACTGTGTTTGAGTGTCTCCTGTGGAGATACAGGTCAGCAGAGGACTGTTGCAGGGGAAGGGACTCTGGGTACAGTAGACCTGGGTATGGCATAAGCTCTCCTAGAGGTCACCATTAACCCCACCATAGAGCCACCAGAACTATCACAGGACTGGGGAAACAGACTTGGAGGGCACAAACAAAACTTTGTGTGCACCAGGACCCAGGAGAAAGCAACAGTGACTCCACAAGAGACTGACTCAGACTTGCTCATGAGTGTCCAGGAGGTTTGGGTCAGCAGCAGCCTGCTGCAGAGTTGGGGGCATTGAGTGCAGCAGTGGGTGCATGGGACCTTTTGAAGGAGGTGGTCACTTTCTTCATTACATCCACCATAGTTTGGCCTCAGGTCAAATAACAGGGAGGGAACAAAACCCCACCCATCAACAGAAAATTTGATTAAAGGTTTACTGAGCATGGCCCTGCCCATTAGAACAAGATCCAGTTTTCCCCTCAGTCAGTCTCTCCCATCAGGACGCTTCCTTAAGCAGCCTCTTATCCTTCTTCATCAGAGAGAAAACAGAATGAAGACCCTATCATAGAGCCTGTAAACTCCAAGACTGGATATAATAGTGCAGATGGTTCAGGATCTCTGAAAAAGAATGGAGAAAATGCAAGAAATACTTACCAAAGACCTAGAAAAATAAAAAACCAAGTAAACAGAGATGAACAATACACTGGAAGGAATTAATAGCAGAATAACAGAAGCAGAAGAACAGATAAGTGACCTGGAAGACAGAAAGGCAGAAACACTGGTATGAAACAGAATGAAAAAAAAAAAAGAATGAAAAACAAAACGAAGATAGCCTGAGTCTTCTGTGACAAAATTAAACACACCATCACTTGCATTATAGGGGTTCCAGAAGGAGAAGACAGGAAGACAGGTTCAAGAAGGGAGCGTATAAGGATGTGCACTCATCTTCTCCTGTGAGAACACCAAAATCACAAAAAGCTGCTGAATAACCATCTACAGGAGAATGCTGGAATCCACTAAAAGAAGATACCCTATGTAAAAGGACAAAGCAGACACTGCAACAAGATGGTAGAAGAGGTGTGATCATATTTAAAATCAAACCTCATACCCACCAGACATGCTTGGAGAACACATACAAAACCTTGTGCACATCAGGACCCAGGGAAAGGAGCAGTGACTCCCACAAGAAACTGAGCAAGACCTGTCTTTAAGTGTTTGAGGGTCTCCTGCAGAGGCATGGATCAGTAGGACCTGCTGATCAAGAGGCCTGCCAGAGGAACAGGGTAGCAACAGTGGGAGGTGTGGCATGTGGCATAAGTCCTCTTGGAGGAGGGCACTATTAATAATATAGAGCTGCCAGGTGGGTGATCCAGAAACTGGAAAACAATTATGCAAAAGAAGTTCTCACAGTGTTACAAAATTTCTAGGCCCCCAACAGACTTCCCAACCTGGGGATCCAGCAAAGGGACTGAGAATCCCCAGGGAATCTGACCTTGAAACTAGTGGGACTTGATTATGTAATTTATCAACAGGACTGGAGAAACAGAGAGTCTTGGAGGGCACAAACAAAACCTTGTGCACACCAGAACCCAGGGGAAATGAGCAGTGACCGCACAAAAGACTAAGTCAGACTTGCCTCTGAGTGTCCGGGAGTCTCCAGCAGAGGCATGGGTTGACAGTGGTCAGCATGGGGTCAGGGACACTGACAGCAGCAGCCCTAGGACATGCTTTCATAATTCCTTTTGGGGGAGGTCACAATTTTTGCCACCATAGTTTGGCCTAGGACAAACACAGCCCCATTGATTAGCAGAAATCAGATTAAAGATTTACTCAGCATGACTCTGCCTATCAGAGCAGACCTAGTTTTCCCCACAGCCAGCCCCTCCCGCCAGGAAGCTTGCACAAACCCCTTATCCTCATCCATCAATGGGCAGACAGAATGAAAACCATAGTCACAGAGAACTAGCTAAAATGATCACATGGATCACAACTTTGTGTAACTTAATGAAACTGTGAGGCATGCCATGTAGGGTGACCGAAAGATGGTTGGGGTCATGGTGGAGAATTCTGAGAAAACGTGGCCCACTGGAGAAGGGAATGGCAAACCACCTCAGCACTCTTATCTTGAGAACCACATGAATAGTGTGAAAAGGAAAAAAAGATATGACATGGAAAGATGAAAACCCAGTTTGGTAGGTGCCCAATATGCTACTGGAGAAAGAGTGGGGAAATAACTCCAGAAGGAATGAAGAGCCTGAGCCAAAGCAGAAATGACACCCAGTTGTGGATGTGACTGGTGGTGAAAGCAAAGCCCAGTGCTGTAAAGAACAGTATTGCATAGGAACCTGCTATGTTAGGACCATGAATCAAGGTAAATCAGAAGTGGTCAAGCAGGAGGTGGCAAGAGCAAACATTTTAGTAATCAGTGAACTAAAATGGGCAGAAATGGGCAAATTTAATTCAGATGACCATTATATCTACTACTGAGGGCAACAACCCCTTAAAAGTAAAGGAGTGACCCTCATAGTCAACAAAAGAGTCTGAAATGAAGTACCTAGGTGCAATCTCAATAACAACAGAATGATCTCAGTTCATTTCCAAGGCAAACAATTCAATATCTCAGTAATCCAAGTCTATGCTCCAACCACTAATGCTGAAGAAGTTGAAGTTGAATGGTTCTGTGAAGACCTACAAGACCTTCCAGAACTAACACCAAAAAATTATCTCCTTTACATCATAGGGAACTGGACTGCAAAAGTAGGAAGTCAAAAGATACATGGAGTCACAAGCAAGTTTGGCCTTGGAGTACAAAATGAAGCAAGGCAAAAGTTAACAGTGTTTTGCCAAGAGAACACACTGGTCATAGCAAACACCCTCTTCCAATGAAACTCTACACACGGATGTCACCAGATGGTCAATACCAAAATCAGACAGATGCTATTTTTGGCAACTGAAGATGGAGAAACTATATACAGTCAACAAAAAACAAGACTGGGATCTGACTGTGTCTAGATCATGAGCCCCTTATTGCAAAATTCACACTTACATTGAAGAAATTAAAGAAAACCACTAGACCATTCACATATGATCTAAATCAAATCCCTTATGATTATACAGTAGAAGTAACCAATAGATTCAAGGGATTATATCTGATAGAGTGCCTGAAGAACTATGGACAGAGGTTCACAACACTGTACAGGAGGCAGTGATCAAAACCATTCCCAAGGGGGGAAAAATGCAACAAGGCAAAATGGTTGTCTGAAGATGCCTTCCCAATTGGTGAGGAAAGAAGAGAAGTGAAAGGCAAAGGAGAAAGGAAAGATATAACCATATGAATGAAGAGTTTCAAAGAAAAGCGAGGAGAAATAAGAAAGCCTTCCTAAATGAACAAAGCAAAGAAATAGAGGAAAACAATAGGATGGGAAAGACGAGAGATCTCCTCAAGAAAATTAGTTATACCAAGGGAATATTTCATGCAAATATGGGCACAATAAAGGATAGAAATCATATGGATCTAACAGAAGCAGAAGATGTTAAGAAGAAGTGGCAAGAATACACAGAAGAACTATACAATAAATGTCTTAATGACCCAGATAATCACGATGGTGTGATCATTCACCTAGAGCCAGACATCCTGGAGTGTGAAGTCAAGTGGACCTTAGGAAGCATTGCTATGAACAAATCTAGTGGAGGTGATGGAATTCCAGTTGAGTTATTTCAAATCCTAAATGATGAAGCTTGTAAAAGTGCTGCACTCATTAGGCCAGAAAATTTGGAAAGTTCAGCAGTCACGGGATTGGAAAAAGGTCAGTTTTCATTCCAATCCCAAAGAAAGGCAATGCCAAAGAATATTCAAGCTACTGCACAATTGCACTCATTTCACATGCTAGTCAAGTAATGCTCAAAATTCTCCAAGCTAAGCTTCAATAGTATATTAACAGAGAACTTCCAGATGTACACACTGGATTTAGAAAAGTCAGAGGAACCAGAGATCAAATTGCCAACACCCATTGGATCATAGAAAAAGCAAGGGAATTCCAGAAAAACATCTACTTCTGCCTCATTGACTACACTAAACCCTTTGACCACATGGATCACAATTAACTGTGGAAAATTCTTAAAGAGATGGGAATACCATAGCAGCTTACCTGCCTCCCGCAAAACCTGTATGCAGGTCAATAAACAACAGATAGAACCGGACATGGAACAACAGACTGGTTCAAAACTGGGGAAGGAATATGACAAGGCTGTATATTGTCATCCTGCTTAATTAACTTATGTGTAAAGTGCATCATTCAAAATGTTGGGCTAGGTGAATCACAAGCTGGAACCAAGATTGCAGGGAAAAATACCAATAACCTCAGATGTGCAGATAATACCACCTTAATGAGAGAAATAAAGAGGAACTAAAGAGCCTACTGATGAAGGTGAGTCCTTCATTGGAAGGACTGATTCTGAAGCTGAATCTCCAATACTTTGGCAACCTGATGTAAAGTGCTGATTCATTGGAAAATCCTGATGCTCAGAAAGATTAAGGGCAGGAGGAGAAGGGGGAGACAGAAGGTGAGATGGTTGGATGGCATCATCAACTCGAAGGATATGAGATTGAGCAAACTCCAGGAAACAGTGAAGGACACGGAAGCCTGGTGTTCTGCAGTCCGTGGGGTTGTATAGAGTCAGACATGACTGAACGACTCAACAATGAACAAGAAGGTGAAGAGAGAGTGAACAGAACTGAGAAAACATTCGAAAAGATAATAGCTGAAAACTTCCCTAGCATAGGAAAATAAATACTTAGCCAAATCTAGGAAGCACAGAGAGTCCTAGGCAGGATAAACCCAAGGATGAACACACCAAGACACGTAGTAATCAAATGGACAAAAATTAAAGACAAAGATAAAATATTTGAAAAACAAGGGAAAAATGATAAATAGCATACAAAAAACTCCCATAAGTTTATCAGCTGATTTCTCAACAGAATCTCTACAAGCCAGACGGGAATGGCACAATATATTTGAAGGGATGAGAAGGAAGAAGATATAACCAAGAATACTCTACCCATCAAGACTGTCATTCAGATTTAAACGAGAAATCAAAAGCTTTACGAAAGCAAAAGTTAAGAGAATTCAGCACCACCACTCATTTGCTTTACAACAAATGAAAAAGGGACTTCTTTAGGCAGGAAACACAAGAGAAGGAAGAGACCAACCTACAAAGAATAAACTCCAAACAATTAAGAAAATGGTAATAGTAGCAAATATATTGATAATAACCTTACATATAAATGGATTAAATGCACCAGCCTAAAGACAGGCTGACTGGGTGGATGAAAGATGAAATATATGCGTGTATGCATTTCCACTTATGCATTTCCGCATCACTCTACTTAAGCTTCCAAAATGTAATTATTTTTTTTCATGTTTCCATTATGGCTTGCAATGGCAATTATGCATTTTTTGTCTGGCTATTAATTGTGAAAGCTGATAAACATCTTTCATTATTGTGATTACGTGACTAGTGTTCATTTAATACCATTGTGTCATGATTGCTCAACAGAAAATAATAGAATTCTATATCACTAAAACTACCATTTAATAGAAAAACCTGTAATTACTTTTTCAAATCCAGATACATGTTAGAATTGTCTTTGAATTTTTTAAAAAATACAAATGCTTAAGTATTGTTTTTTTCTCCAAAGTTCCAGATGTGATTCTAGTGAGCAGCCATGTTTAAAAGTAACTGGATCATATGATAATCTTTTGTTTTTATCTAGTTTGTTTCACTTTTTCTCTTTCATATTCAGTGCCCCCATTTTATTTAGTTTGTTTTCCAATTTCTCTGTCTCTTTCTGTTGTTGTTCTTTCTCAAACCTTTATCAAGTGTAGCAGAAAAGCTTTCACTTATATATGTGTAATACAATTTGTAACTTTAGAAAAGTTATGAATTTTTGCTGAGCTAAAAAATGTATGACATTTTCATTCCACTCGTTTTACTATGTATGAATAGAATGCAAGAATGCTAGAATTCTAATTTATATTCACTCAAACCATTGCTATAATTCCATTTATTCTGGCATCAAGTATTACTGCTGAAAGTCTAGAAAGCTTATTATCTCAGTGATTTTTAAAAATTTTTGAATGAGGCTTGAAACTTCTAATCCAATTCTGAAAAATAGTAAAGAGATACTATGTTGTAAAACAAAAACAAAAATAAAAACAGGAAATTAACATGTGGTACAGTATTAACTGGGCTTCCCTGGTAGCTCAGCTGGCAAAAATTCTGCCTGCAATGCAGGAGACCTCAGTTCATTCCTGGGTTGAGTAGATCCCCTGGAGATAGGCTACCCACTCCAGTATTCTTAGGCTTCCCTGGTGGCTCAGACGGTAGAGAATCTGCCAGCGGTGCAGAAGACCTGGGTTTAACACCTGGATTGTGAAGATGCCCTGGAGAAGGGCATGGCAACCCACTCCAGTATTCTTGCCTAGAAAATCCCATGGACAGAGAGGAGACTGGTAGGCTACAGTCCATGGGATCGCAAAGCAACTCGGAGACGACTGTATTAGTATTTAGTATTAACTGAAGTACAGATTTTGTTCAAATTTCACAAAATTTTATGCTAGTGTCCACTGTTTGTTTTCATACCTTATTCAAGATTCCACATTGTGTTTAGTTGCACTGAGCTGCTTCAGCTTCATGCAGCAAATTCTGATAAATGCTCTTTTCATTTTTATTCCATTACAAATATTTTCTAATTTCCCTTGTTATGACTTCTTAGATATACCCATCATTTAAAAGTGGATATTTAGTATACCTGTGTCTTTTTCTCTGTTTTGCATATAGGGTTATCATTACCATCTTTCTAAATTCCATATATGTCTTAATATATACCATATATATGCTGTAATGTTCTTTATATTACTGGCTTACTTCACTCTGTATAATGGGCTCCAGTTTCATCCATCTCATTAGAACTGATTCAAATGAATTCTTTTTAATGGCTGAGTAATATTGCATGGTGGAGGGGTGGTCGGGATAGGGAATACATGTATATCCATGGCTGATTCATGTCAATGTATGACAAAACCCACTGAAATGTTGTGAAGCAATTAGCCTCCAACTAATAAAAAATAAATGAAAAAAAAAAAAGAAATTGAAACTGAGGAAAAAAAAATAAAACTGAATATTTAATTTCCAGATACCTGGAGTTTTTAAATTATCCTTGATATTAATTTCTCATTTAGATTCTTTCTTCTCTTCAATCACCCTCTGTGTTTTTTCTTTTAACCTTTTTAAGGTTTTCAATGTCTAAGTCAAAGATCTGTCTTGATAAATATCACATTGCACTTGAAAATATATGGGTTATTTAAAAATATATTTTGATATTGATTTCTGACATAATCCACAGTGGTAAGAGAACACACACTGTATGATTTCAATATCTTTAGATCATGGAATTTTTGCACCTTGTTTTATGTCTCTGGATATGTTCCAGTGTCTCCTTGTTTATAGTATATGGGAACTTGAATAGAATTTGTATCTTGCTATTGTGTGAAAATTGTATAAATCTAGCTATGTTGAATTGGTTCATAGTGCTTTTCAGATGTACTGTATATTTCTATTTTCTTTCTATTCATTCTACTAATTTTTGAGAATTTGATATTGAAACTCCAACTAAAAACCATAATTTATCTACTTAAAAATATAATTGCAATACACAGTGGAACTATATGCAAATTTGTTCTATATTTTCCAAGTCGCCTGTAAATGTGGTATCATACTTTCAGAATTTAAAGATTAAAAATATTTAAAAATGAAAAATAGATAACTAATTATGACTTACTGTATAGCAAGAGGGTCTACTCAATATTCGAGAATTGTCTATATGGGAAAATAAAGGATAAAAAGAATGGATATATTTATATGTATAACCTATTCACTTTGCTGTATACTTGAAGCTAACATTTATAAACCAAGTATACTCCAATAAAAATTTAATTTGGTAATAAATAAATAAATAAAAATGGCATAGAATATACTGATTGTCTTCAAAGTCATAAGTTTGCAACTGATCATTGACTTGAATCCAGAGTTTTGAGCTGTTTTGGGGCATCAAATTATTTCAGTGGTTCTCAATCCTGACTGCACAGTGAGAAAATTTTTTTTTTTAAATTATCAAACATGGATCCCAGCCCAGTACATGTAAATGACAATCTCCAAAATTATCACTGGACAGAGGGAAAACAAGACTAAAGGACACTTTAATTTTATCTTTATCAGTGGCCAAAGTCCATTCAGAATAGTGTATAAAGTGGATGTGATTGACTGATATCTTTAGTCCTCAGAGAGACCAGTGTTGAATCAGCAGGGACTTAGGTTTCAGGCTCACAATCGTCTGAGTGAGAAGAGACAGCGTCAATGGATCTGGCTGTGGCCCTGGTGCTCTGCCTCTGCTCTCTGCTTCTCCTGTCACTCTGGAAACAGAGCTCTGGGAAAGGGAAGCTCCCGCCGGGCCCCACTCCTCTCCCGATTCTTGGAAACATCCTACAGTTAGATGTTAAGAACATCAGCAAATCTTTAACCAATGTAAGTAGACTTCATGTTCCTCCAGTGGTTTGAAAAGGGTAAAATTATATATATTTCTCTGGGCACATTGTTTTTTTTTTTTTTTTTTCTTTTACTTTTTAGTTTGTATTTATTTATTTTTGAGTGCATTGGGTCTTCCTTGCTGCACACAAGCTTTCTTAAGCTGTAGCAGATTGGAGCTACTCTCTAGACATGGTGCACAGGCTTCTCATTGTGGTGGCTTCTCTTGTTGTGGGGCATGGGTTTTAGGGCACATGGGCTCAGGAGTTGTGGAAAACAGGCTTAGTTGCCCTGTGGCATAAGTAATCATTCTTCACTAGGGATTGAACTTTCATTAGCAGGTGAATTCTCAACCACTGGACCACCAGGAAAGTCCTGGGCATGTTGTTAAAACAGATCAGCAAATTACTCCCTGTAATTTCTAGTATTTCTTTTGCCTTTTCTGGCCTGTCATTGTCATAAGTAAGAAACAAAGTAATGTGTTTTGTAACAGGGAAATATTTGTCTTTGCATAATGTAATACAATCAAAATAATAAATTGGCAAAAGCTGCAAGTGTTACTTCCTTTGTTTCACAGCCATTTGCTGTGGTTTGGGACTGAAAGTAAATGATAAGTGTTTTGTGATTAGAGATTTCCTTGCAGAAGTCTTTTACTATATAAGCTGTGTGTTTTGTAAAAAATGGCCATGAAAATAAAACTTTTCTGAAGAAGCACATTGTACTTGTTGTTAAGGAAATAGCCCTGCATTCAGCATAAGCATGAGTGAATGAGAGGAAGAAGTCACCATTCAGGGTCCCACTGGGAGCAGCAGCACTCATTTGGATTCTGCAGGAAGCTCCTGTCTGTACCCTGTAAATACTGCATGATGGAAGGTTTTGTTCCTCCATGAGATATGCATGTCCTGAGGCTGCCTCTATGATGCTTCGTGACACCAGTGGATCTCAAACTAAGCTGTGCATTAGAGTTATCTGAATTTATTTTTTAAAATATGGAATTCTAGTATTCATCATAGGGGTAGGGAATATGAATTCCCATTGGAAGAACACTACCCGTGGTTCTGAAGAAGTCAGCTAGATGATGGTTTAAAGGTGGGCCTTGGGGATTGATGCATTGCTCCTTAAGGATTAGAAGGTGAATAAGAGTTTTACATTTAAATCTTCTATGTAGTACCCATGGGACGCTGGAAAGGAAATGGAATTCCCCAACCTGTTTCCTTATTTATTGTTGTTGTTGTTCAGTTGTGTCTGACTCTGCTACCCAGTGGACTGCAGCACACTAGGCTTCCCTGTCCATCACCATCTGCTGGATCTTGCTCAAATTCATGTCCATTTAGTCAGTGATGCCATCCAACCATCTTGTCCTCTGTTGTCCCCTTCTCCTCCTGCCTTCAGTCTTTCCCAGCATCCGGGTCTTTTCAAATGAGTCACCTCTTCCCATCAAGTGGCCAAAGCATTGGAGCTTCAGCTTCAGCATCAGTCCTTCCAATGAATAGTCAGGGTTGATTTATTTTAGGATTGGCTGGTTTGATCTCCTTGCAATCCAAGGGACTCTGAAAAGTCTTCTCCAACACTACAATTCAAAAGCATCAGTTCTTCAGCACTCAACCTTCTTTATTGTCTAACTCTCACATCCATACATAACTACTGGAAAAACCATAGCATTGACTAGATGGACTTAGGTTGGTCATAGCTTTCATCCAAGGAGCAAGCGCTTTTCATTTCATTGCTGCAGTCACCATCTGCAGTGATTTTGGAGCCCAAGAAAATAAAGTCTGTCACTGTTTCCATTGTTTCCCCATCTATTTGCCATGAAGTGATGGAACCAGATGCTATGATCTTAGTTTTTTGAATGTTGAGTTTTAAGCCAGCTTTTTCACTCTACTCTTTCACTTTTATCAAAAGGCTCTTTAGTTCCTCTTCACTTTCTGCCATAAAGGTGGTATCATTGTGTTTCTGAGGTTATTGATATTCCTCCTGACAATCTTGATTCCAGCTTGTGTTTCATCCAGCCCAGCATTTCTCATAATGTACTCCTTATTTATAAGCTGGGCAAATAAACCTGCTGAAGTTGCTAATATGAGGATTAATTATAATCTGAGTACCAGTTACTTGGGCCATTGCCTAGCATAACAGATCATCTGTAAATGGAAACTGTAACAATTGCCATCATATTTATGTATTAAATTCAAAAATATTTAAGCTGTATGTAGCAGAATGAAAGCATAATAGTAGGATGATAACATTCTGCCTCAGGCACAATATAGTTTCAAATATTGACTTCTTTTGCTCTTTTGTGCGCCTCCTTTCACAGCTCTCAAAAGTCTATGGCCCTGTGTTCACTGTGTATTTTGGTGTGAAGCCTTTCGTGGTCTTGCATGGATATGAAGCAGTGAAAGAAGCCCTGATTGATCTGGGAGAGGAGTTTTCTGGAAGAGGCATGTTTCCATTGGGTGAAAGAACTAATAAAGGAAATGGTATGTATCAAGCATTGGCAATGGAAGTGGGCAGGAGGGAAACAGGAATTTGAAGAGCTCTCGAGCAGAACTTTGTCCATGTGGGAAGCTGCCAAGTGTCAGCTTTCTTCTCCTTCCCTGGGACCTCCCTCTTAGTCTCTGTTTGTCCTCCTGGTAGGGATCATTTTCAGCAATGGGAAGACTTGGAAGGAGATGCGGCGCTTCTCCCTCATGACCCTGAGAAATTTTGGGATGGGGAAGAGGAGCATTGAGGACCGAGTTCAAGAGGAAGCCCGTTGCTTGGTGGAGGAGTTGAGAAAAACCAATGGTGGGTGATTCTATGCTCTGTAACTCTATCATTAAGTCTTCTCTCTCTCCAGTGATGCCCCTTGGAAGCATTTCAGGATGGGCCACATCTTTCCTATGGGTCATGACTGTCAGCCCTCATGTGGAGAGAGGGTTTGAAGCAGAGAATCAAGTGGGCTTTTGTGTATCTATGCTTGCTATGTGTGGACTTCTATGATTACACATACTATGTGGTTACAAAAGGTCATTTACTCATAATGTCTCCTGAGCCTTGTTTTAATATCAGAAATTGCTAAGAATAGTTTTGAGTCATTTCATGAAAGAAAGAGCAGTGGTTTTACTGTATCATAAATGTGGTTATCTGTTTTGGCACATTTCACCAGGGAATACTTGTTAAGTGGACAAAGTGGGAATGACCTCCTTATGCCCTTATGGACCATGAAACAAGTGTCTTATGTGTTTACTTAAATGAACTATATTCTTATAGTCAGTCTCACAGAAATAACTGACAGTTACTCCAGGATCCAGTCCTACAGTTCTGGCCAATAGTTATGTCATCTATGATTTCAGTCCATTAGGAATATCTCAGTTCAGTTCTCCTCAATCGTTGAGTTCCTCTGTAAAAGCATGAGTGCATGCTAAGTCCCTTCAGTCATGTCTGACTCTTTGTGACCTTATGGACTGTAGTCCACTAGGCTCCTCTATCCATAGGATTCACCTAGCAAGAATACTGGAGTGGGTTGCTGTCCCCTCCTCCAGGGGATCTTCCTGACCCAGGGCTTGAACATGTGTCTCCCTCTTAAGTCTCCTGCATTGGCAGGCAGGCTCTTTACCACTAGCTCCACCTGGGAAGCCCTCTCTGTAAAGGCAGCACTATTTAAAGATATCAGCATCAATGATTTCTTGCTACTCAATACTCACTATATTAATATTTTGAAAAAGTATATGCTACATCATGATTCAGCACAATACACCAAACCAAGTGATTAATATGAAATGCTTTATTTAACTAGATTTCAACCTAATGAATACCTTTTTACCCTGCCTTCTTGAACTAGAATTTGACTCTGTTTTCAGTTTACCAAACTTTGTTTCATTGTTATTGGATTTTGATAACAAATTTATGGTAATTATTTACTTCCCACTACCAGGCACAAAGTGTTTGTCATAATGACTGATTTTTCAGCTTATATTACAGATTACACTTTTAATTTTTTTATTAAATAAAATAATTAAAGAATTAAATAAAAGTAAAGACTGAAAATCAGATTTCATGTGAATCACATATAGATGAAATTTCCCAAAGTTTTCATAATCACCCTCTACCTATAAAGTAAAATAAACTTTATTTTAACCTTACAAGCCTGGAATATAAAGGAGATTGGCATAGGAACCACTAAGTATACATGCTCCTTTTGTTCCATGCCCAATCTTTCTTTACAACACTTGAAAATTTTTTTATAGTAAACAACATATAACATGAGACCTATCCATTTAACATTCTATTGTGTGCAGGAGAGTATTATCAACTATAATCACACAGTAGTCCTCTAGAGCTTTCATCCTTCATGACTGTTATTCTCTACCCACTGGATTCTCCATTTCCTTTCCCCAAGGCCCTGCTAACCAGCAATCTACTTTCTATTTCTGTGAGTTTGACTTCTTTGGCTACTTCATCTAAGTGGAATTATGCAACATTGGTCCTTTCATGACTGACTTTTTTATTTAGCAAAATATACTCATGGGTCATCTATATTGTAGTATGTGACAAGATTTCTTTCATGTTTATGACTGAATAGTACTCCAGTGTGTGTATTTGCATATTTGATTTTTTGCTAATTATTGAGGGATATTTAGGTTCTTTCCACCCCATGGCTATATCTATTTGAGATCCCAAATCAGTTCAGTTCTTTTGGATAAGAACTCATAAATGGGACTTCTTGGTAATACAGTAATTGTATTGAATATTTTTTATATTTGAGGAGCCTCCACAGTCAAAATATGAACACAAGGGCTGGTCCAACCACACCTTTGGTTATTGGTAAGCTTAGACAAGAGCAAAACTTAATGATTAGTGATGGTGGCATCATTTCAGATACCTATTGACCAATCTTCTTTATTTTTTTAAATGAACACAAGTAAAAAATATTATGTAACTCATTAATGAGGAAATCAGTTACAAAAAGTAGTAACAGAGTGTTCCAATCAGGTTATAGGACAAGGATGGGAAAGTACGGATTTATTTAGAGTGAAAAAATGTTGATGTGAATGTGCAAATGAGGACAAAACTAGGTAGGAAAATCAACTGAATCTCTACTCTACAGAACAGAGTTTGTATGTCTAGAGATAAGAATTATTTTGTGTCACTATCTATTGTTGAAAATTGGAAAAGTTGCAAAATAGCTCCCATAGAATTATAGAAGGGTGAACTATAGATAGTGTATAGTTTCCTACTGAACCATACATTTTCCCTATTTGGTAGCTGTAACCACACCTACATAACCATGTTTTTTAAAAAAAATCAACTTCTCAATATCTGCCTCCTTAGCACAGTAGGCAGTGCATCAGTCTCATAAATAATCAGCTTCCTGAATGGATGTGGTCTACACTCAATATTTCCCCCCAGCTTTATTGAGATATAATTGATACTGTGTAAGTTTAAAGTATACAATATGTTGATTTTATATACTCATATATTGAAATAGATTACTACCATAGCATTGTCTAGCACCTCCATCAAGTCCCATAATTACCTTTCTTTAGACAACACATAAAATCTAACTTCTCAGTAATTTTTAAGGATGTAATATGGCTATGTTAACTCTTAACAATATTGTTGTGCTTTAGATTCCTCAGAACTGACTCATTTTCTAACTGGAAATCTGTACTCTTTGAGCAACATCTCCTTATCTCCCCAACCTCCTGCCCCCTAGAAACCATCCTCCTCTGTTTCTATGAGTTAGTTTTGTTTTTTTTAGATTCCACCTATAAGTGATTGCATAAAGTATTTGTCTTGTCTGTCTTATTTCACTCAGCATAATATGCTCATGATATATTCAGTAGTAGCAAATACAAGGATTTCCTTCCTCTCATGGCTGAATAATATTCCACTGTGTGTGTGTATATGTATATATCACTCAAGTGCTGCACTTAAAGTGATGTATATACAGTAGACACTTGAACAACATGGATTTGAACTCATTGGACCACATATATGTGGATATTTTCCAGTAAGTACTTGCTACAGTACCACATGACTTATGCTTGCTTGGATCCTGGAACATGTAACTGCAGATGTGGAAGGCCAACTGTAAAGTTATGTATGGATTTTGAACTGTGGCCAGGTGGAATGGGGGTCAGTGCGCCATACATGTTGTTCAAGAGTCAACTCTGTGTGTATATTTATTTTTTCTTTATCCATTCAGCAGCTGATGGAGACTTCTTTGCATATCTTAGATATTGTGAAAAATGCTGCAATAAACATGAAGTACAGAAACCTCTGATATTCTGTTTTCATTTCATTCAGACGTAGCAATGCTGAATCATATGGTAGTTCTATTTTTAATAGATAGAGGAACTTCTACTCTGTTTTACATAGTGACTGTAGAAGTTTACATTCACACCAATAGTGTTTAAGTGTTCACTTTTCTCCACATCCCAGTCAACCCTTGATATCTCTTGACTTTTGATGGCAGCCATTCTAATGTGTGTTTTGTGGTTTCGATCTCCATTTTCCTGACAATTGGTAATGTTGAGAACCTTTTATGCACTTGTTGGCCATTTGCATGTCTTTTGGAATAAATGTCTGTTCAGTTCCTCTGCCCATTTTTAACCAGGTTGCTTTTCTTTTTATTGTGTTCTATGAGTTCTTTATATATTTTGGATATTAACCCCTTATAAGAAATATGGTTTGCAAATATTTTCTCACATTTTGTAGGTTTCCTTTCATACTTATTTTGCTGTAAGAAAAGCTTTTTACTTTGAGGTAGTCCCATCAGTGTACTTTTGATTTTATTGCTTGCGCTTTTGGTGTCACATTAAAAAAATCACATTGCCAAAACCATTCTCAAGGATTATTTTCTCAAAGCTTTATTCTAGTAGTTTTTTGCTTTCATGTCTTAAATTGAAGTCTTTAATCCACTTAAAGTTAACTTTCGTGAGTGGTAAAGATAAGGGTCCTGTTTCATTCTTCTGCATGTGAATTTCCCATTTTCACAACACCATTTATTGAAAAGACTATCCTTCCCCCTTTAAGCATTCTTGGCTCCCTTGTCAAATATTAGTTGATAATATATGTATGGGTTTATTGCTGGGCTCTGAATTCTGTTGCATTGGTTTATGTGTTTGTTTTTATGCCAGCACAGTACTATATTGATATCTTAGCTTTGTAATATGATTTGAAATCAGAAATTTTAATGTGTTCAGCATTTTTCATTCTTCTTGGGACTTCTTTGGGTATTTGGGCTCTTTTGTGATTCCATGTGGATTTTAGAATTATTTTTTTGTATTTTTGTAAGAAATGCATTAGAATTTGATAGAACTTGATAGAATTACAATGCTACAGACTGCTTTGGATATTATGGACATAATAATAGTATTAATACTTCTGATTCATGGGCACTAAATAGTTTTTCATTTATTCATGCCTTATTTAATTATTTTCATCAGTGTCTTTGAGAGATCAGTATACAACACTTTTATTTTTTTTGGTTAAATTTATTACTAAGTATTTTATCATTTTATTGTGAGTAAAAATGGGATTATTTTATTTCTTTTTCAGAGAGTTTGTTTTTAATGAACAGAAATGCAAATCATTTTTTATGTTGACTTCACATCCTGCAACTTTATTGAATTCACTGACTAGTTCTAACAGTTTTTAGTAGGGTCTTTAGGCTTTCCATAGATAAGATTATATGTGCAAGCAGACATTTTTTACTTCCTCTTTTTCCTTTGGACACATTTTATTTCTTTTTTACTGAGAGATAACTGTGGCCTGGACCCCCAGTACTATGTTGAATAGGAATGGTAAGAGGGGGCAATCTTATATTTTTCCTGATTCGAGAGGAAAAGCTTTCAGACTGTCACCTTTGAGTATGATGTTAACTGTAGGTTTGTCATATATCACTTTATTATGTTGAGGAATATGGAAGTGTTTTTATCAAGAAAGAATTTCTAATTTTGTCAAAAGCTTTTTCTACATCGATTGTGTTGATTTTTGCTTTTAATTTTAATAATGTGGTATATTGCATTGATAAATTTGCATATGTTCAAAAGAGTTTGAGAAGGATTGGCAATGTTTCTAATCCTTAAATGTTTGTGCAATTCACCAGTGAAACCATCTGGTTCTAGGCTTTTTTTGTTGTTGGGTTTTGATTACTGATTTAACATTATCAGTTTTGGTTTGTGAGATTTTCTGTTTCTTCATGATTCAGTTCTAACAGCTTGCCTATCCATTTCTTCTATGCTATACAATTTGTTGATGTCATAGTAGTTGCTTCAACTTTTTTGTATTTCTGTGGTATCAGTTGTAACATTTCATCTTCACTTCTGATTGTTTTTCCTTTGAATTTTCTTTTTTAATTAATTTTTTCCATTTATTTTTATTAGTTGGAAGCTAATTACAATATTGTAATGGTTTTTTGTCATACATTGACATGAATACACATGTAATTAAAAATTTTTAAATAGCACTTGTTATTTGGAGTGAGACTTTCTTGTACACCTTTTCATGCATTTATTTATTTGTTGTGTTTTGGCTGCATGGCATGTGGGATCTTTGTTCCCTGACCAAGGATCAAACACATGCCCCCTGTATCGTAAGTGTAGAGCCTCAACCACTGGACTGCCAGGGAAGTCCCTGCCTTCTCTCTCTCTCTTTTTTTTAGATAATCTAGGTAAAGTTTTGTCAGTTTATCTTTGAATTTCTATACTAGAAGTAATGGTGGTTTATGCACCACCTCTACATTACTGTGGGATTCTGGATTCATCTACATATTTACCTATATCAGCAAGCTTTATACTTTTGTGCTTTTGTGTTGCTGTTCAGTGTCCTATTGTTTCAACTTTAATGACACATTTTAGCATTTCTTGTAAGACTTGTCTAGTGGTGATGAACACCTTCAGCTTTTATTTTTCCTTAATTGGAAAATTGTTTGGCCAGATATACTAAGAGTTTTCTTGGCTGACTTTTTTTTTCTTTTTATTGTATCATCCCACTCATTTCTGGCTTGCAACATCTCTGCTTAGAAACCTGTTGTTAGTTAGTTGTATGATGCTTCTGTTGTAAGCGACTATTTCCTTGCCGCTATCACATTTCTCTCTTTATCTTTGACTTTCAGCAATTTGATTATAATGTATGTTGAAATACATTATAATGCATTTCATACATATAATGGATTCTTTTGTTCATCCTAGTTAGAGTGTGTTGGCCTTCTAGAATCTGAGTGTCAGTTTTCCCCCTGATATGGAAAGTTTTTGCCACTATTTCTTCAAATAAGCTTTCTGTCCCTTTCTATCTCTCTTCCCCATAATATGCATATTGATATAATTATTGGTGTTCTGTAAGTTCCTTATGATTTCTTCATTCTTTTTCATATTTTTCCCTTTTGATCTTCTGATCAAATAATATTAGCATGGGCTTAGTTACTATGAGGAATATAGAATCTTAGTTTCCCAACTAGGAATGGAACCCAAGTCTCCTGCATGGGAAGGCAGATTCTTAACCATTGGACTACCAGGGAAGTCCTTTTTTGATTATTTTTGTATTTTGTCTCTTTGTTGGCATTCTCATTTTGTTCATGAATCATCCTCTTGAACTGGTGAAGTATCTTTATCACATTTAAAAAAATTCTTTTTTCATATAAGTAATATCTCCATTTTTTTTTAGGATCAGTTTCCAGAGATTTATTTTCTACCTTTGAGCCATGTTTCCTCCTTCTTTTGTGTTTTGTGACTTAATGTTCGAATCCAGGATTTTGAAAAAAATTGCCAACCCTCCCAGTCTTTTTTTTTTTTTTTTGTTAATGGGTAGTTCAGAGCTGATTCTGCCTTCTTTTTTGATTATTTAAATTTAACTAAATTATTTTTAATTGGAAGATAATTTCTTTACATTATTGTGGCCCAGTCTTTATGGGCCAACTTTATATGAGGCAAAACTCTCACCAGCTATCTTGGCTAGGGATTCTTGGGGTCTCTGAAACCTTTTTCTTTTGAAAATGAAGATGCGACTTCTCTGGCCTTGAGTGTAGAATTTCACAATTAGGAAAACTTGCCAAATTCATTTCAGGTAATCTCTTGTTCCCTTTGTTGTCTGTCTGCAGCAAGTTCCCCCCTTAATACCCTGAATCAGATGAGACAGATACCATTCCCTTGGGTTGCCCTGCAAAAAGTCAGAGCACCAGATGCAAACTCTGCTTCTCTCTATCCCCTTCAAGAAAAAGCCTGAAGTGGTTCAGGTTCTCTAGATTATGCCAAGCCATGCTGGCAATGGCAAACCACTATCCTCACTTTCCTTTATTCTCAGTGGTCCCAGACATCCATACAATCCTAGTTCTGAGAACACCCAAGGGAGTTAAGATAGAAACCATTTCCTAAAGAAGCCTCTGAAAAGTCAGTTCTTTGGAAGCATGCTTCATCCTTCTCTTTCCTGTGATGGAGTAATCACCACCTAGGACATCCTCTTCCAGCATTGAGTTATGCCAGTTTGGGGGAGTTGCTAATACAGGAAAAATGAAATTTCACTTTTATAAGTTTTAATATGGCTATTCTTAGCTGTGTACTCATATATGGTACTGCCACACTTAACTGGATTCTGAAAACCTATCAGTGTTTCTATGGGAGAACAAGGGCTAGGACTTCCTATTTCACCATTTTCCTTATGTCACTCTGTCAGTTGATTTTTAATTGAAGTAATTCTTAATAGATATGAACGTTTAATCTCTGCACATAATGAATTTTCATTGATCATTTCATTGAAGCAATTTTGCTTTATAGATCTCCTACCAAAAAAAGATAACTTTTCCTCTAATGTGATTTCTTTACTGGAAATATGAAAATTTTGATTTAACTGATGCATTTAAAACTGATTGAAATAAACTAGTCTATTGCTAGCTACACAGAACAATATCACAGATGTTCACATAGGGCAACTCTGCCCAAATAATTAATTTTTGATCCGAAAGGAAGTGATAAACATTTAATTCCTAGGGAGACAATTTTTAAAAAATTCTCATCAATTTACCTTTTCTGCTTCACTTATCTGGGATTTATGTTTGAAATAGAAATTTTACATTTTATTCTTATTTTTCTATGATCCAACATATGCTGGAAGTTTGATCTCTGGTTCCTCTGCCTTTTCTACATCCAGCTTGTTCATCTGGAAGTTCTTGGTTCACGTACTGCTGAAGCCTAGCTTAAAGGATTTTTGGGCTCATGGAAAAAGCAAGGGAATTCTAAAAAATTCAACTATCTGCTTCTGCTTCATTGATTCTGCTAAACCTTTTGACTGTGTATTATTGTTGTTCAGTTCCTCGGTTGTGTCCGACTCTTTGCGACCCCATGGACTGCAGTATGCCAAGCTTCCTTATCCTTCACCATCTCCTGGAGCTTGCCTAAACTTATGCCCATTGAGTCAGTGATACCATCCAACCATTTCATCCTCTGTCCTGCCCTTCTCCTCCTGCCTTCAATCTTTCCCAGCATCAGAGTCTTTTCAGTGGGTCAGGTCGTCGCATCAGGTGGCCAAAGCATTGGAGCTTCAGCTTCAGTATCAGTCCTTCCATTGAATATTCAGGGTTGATTTCCTTTAGATTAACTGATTTGGTATCCTTGTAGTCCAAGGGACTCCCCGACAGCCTTCTTCAACACCACAGTTCAAAAGCATTAACTCTTCCACACTCAGCCTTCTTTATGGTTGAACTCCCACATCCATACATGACTACTGGAAAAACCACAGCTTTGACTTGACGGACTTTTGTTGCAAAGTAATGTCTCTGTTTTTACTATGCTATCTAGGTTGGTCATAGCTTTTCTTCTAAGGAGCAAGCATCTTTTAATTTCACTGTTTCAGGCACCATCTGCAGTGATTTTGGAGCCCAAAAGTATAAAGTTTGTCACTGTTCCCATTGTTCCCCATTTATTTGCCATGAAGTGATGGGACCAGATGTTATGATCTTAGTTTTCTGAATGTTGAGTTTTAAGTCAGCTTTTTACTCTCCTCTTTCACTTTCATCAAGAGGCTCTTTAGTTTCTCTTCGCTTTTTGCCATAAGGGTGGTATCATCTGCATATCTGAGGTTATCAATATTTCTCCCAGCAATCTTGATCCAGCTTGTGCTTCATCCAGCCCAACATTTCCCATGATGTACTCCGCATAGAAGTTAAATGAGCAGGATGGCAATATACAGTCTTGTCATACTTCCTTCCCAATTTTGAAAAGTCCATTGTTCCATGTCCAGTTCTAACTGTTGCTTCTTGACCTGAATACAGGTTTCTTAGGAAGCAAGTTAGGTGGTCTGGTATTCCCATCTTTTAAAGAATTTCTCACAGTTTGTTGTGATCCACACAGTCAAAGGCTCTAGCGTAGTCAATGAAGCAGAAGTAGATGTTCTTCTGGAATTCTCTTGCTTTTTCTAAGATCCAACGGATGTTGGCGATTTGACCTCTTGTTCCTCTGCCTTTTCTAAATCCAGCTTGAGCATGTAGAAGTTCTTGGTTCACATACTGTTGAAACCTCGCTTGGAGAATTTTGAGTATTACTTTGCTAGCATGTGAAATGAGTGAATTTGTGTGATACTTTGAACATTTTTTGGCATTGCCTTTGTTTGAGATTGGAATGAAAACTGACCTTTTCCAGTCCTGTGGCCACTGCTGAGTTTTCCAAATTTGCTGACATATTGAGTGCAGCACTTTCACAGCATCATCTTTTAGGATTTGAAATACTTCAGCTGGAGTTCCATCACCTTCAGTATCTTTTTCACATGATGTTTCCTAAGGCCCACTTGACTTTGCACTCCAGGATGTCTGGCTCAAGGTGAGTGATCACACCATCATGGTTATCTGGGTAATGAAGGTCTTTTCTATATAGTTTTTCTGTGTATTCTTGCCATCTTTTATTAATATCTTCTGGCTCTGTTAAGTCCATGCCATTTTTGTCCTTTATTGAGACCATCTTTGCATGAACTCTTCCCTTGGTATCTCTAATTTTCTCAAAGAGATCTCTAGTCTTTGCCATTCTATTGTTTTCCTCTGTTTCTTAGCATTGATCACTTAGGAAGGCTTTCTCATTTCTGCTTGCTATTTTTTGGAACTCTGTATTCAGGTGGGTAAAACTTTCCTTCTCTCCATTGACTGTGTGGATCACAACAAACTGTGGAATATTCTTAAGAAGATCAGAATATCAGATCACCTGGTATGGATTGACTGGTTTCATCTCCTTGCTGACCAAGGGACTCTCAAGAGTCTTCCTGAGCACCACAGTTTGAAAGCGTCAGTTCATCACTCAGACTTCTTTATTGTCTAACTCTCACATCTATACATGACTACTTTAAAACCATAGCTTTGACTATACGAACTTTGTGGGCAAAGTGAGGTCTCTGCTTTTTAAAACACTGTCTGGCTTTGACATAGCTATTCTGCCAAGGAGCTAGCATCTTTTAATTTTGTGGCTGCAGTCACTGATTTTGGAGCCAAAGAGAATGAAATCTGACACTGTGTCCACTTCGTGCCAGTCTATTTGCCATGAAGAAATAGGATCACATGCCATGATCTTAGTTTTTTGAATGTTGCATTTTAAGCCAGCTTTTTTCACTCTCTTCCTTCACCTCCATCAAGAAGCTCTCTAGTTCTTCATTTTCTGTCATTAAAGTGGTATCATCAACACTGAATATGCTTTGGAAGGACTGATGTTGAAGCTGAAGCTCCAATACTTTGCCTAACCAGATGCGAAGAGTTGACTCACTGGAAAAGATCCTGATGCTAGGAAATATTGAGGGAAAGGGGTGACAGAGGATGAGATGATTGAATGATATCACTGACTCAATGGACATGAGCTTGAGCGAAGTCAGAGAGATAGTGATGGACAGAAGCCTGGCGTGCTGCAGTTCGTGATGTCACAAAGAGACAGACATGACTTAGTGACTGAACAATAACAACAATTCATATTTTAGACAAGAAACCCACTTTATGAAAAGTTACTTTTCTTGTTCTCATTTATTTTATTTGTTTTTCATTGGAGGATTTTTGCTTTACAATGTTGTGGTGGCCAACATTTTTCATTTGTATTAGTTTTTCTTCTCATACAGCATGGATACTTGCTGCTTTTTAAAATCTGTTCCTTCAAATACATAAATTCACCTACAATCTCTTTAACTTCTGTGTTGATTCTAGAGATGATTCTTTCAACTATTCATTATATAAAATGCATGTTGAGGTTCTCAACTATTCTCTTTTTTTTCTTTACCAGTGTTTTATTTTCTACAGGCTTTGCAAATGGATACTATTCAGTGCTGATAAATTTAGGTTATAAAATGATGTAAAAATAACCTTTTAAACTGTTTTCTTTTTTTTCCCCTTGAACTTAGCATTCATTTTGGGTGAAAATAGTACAAATAAAGGCAGTGGATTTTAATTGAATTTTTTTTCAAAAACCATTATTTTCATAGCTAGGGTGAAATGATCTACTCAGGTTAAGGTAAAAGTGATGTGTTGATTTTATGCATGTGGAATACTGTGTTGTTAAGGGAATTAGCAGGTAAAATATTGCTTTGTGAAAATGAAAGTCATTCCATCGTGTCAGACTCTTTGCAACCCCATGGAATATCCATGGAACTCTCCAGGCCAGAATACTGGAGTGGGTAGCCTTTCCCTTCTCCAGTGGATCTTCCCAACCCAGGGATTGAACCCAGGTCTCTTGCACTGTAGGCAGATTCTTTACCAACTGAGCCACAAGGAAGCCCAAAATATTGCTTTAGAGTTCCTAAAATTACCTTTACCTGTTATCTTAAATACAAATGTCTCGTGTATGTTTTAATGACATGCTTAAATTGTTTGTTATTCTTTAGGGTTGCCCTGTGACCCCACTTTCATCCTGGGCTGTGCTCCCTGCAATATGATCTGCTCCATTATTTTCCAGAACCGTTTTGATTATAAAGATCCAATTTTTCTAGATCTAATGGAAAAATTGAATGAAAACGTCAGGATTGTGAGCTCTCCATGGGTTCAGGTGAGGTCAAGGTCCTTTCTTCTCCAGGAATCATTTCTGCTCTTTTCTCCATGAGGTGCAGATACACCAAGCTGTGAGGTGAATGTGTGAACAGCACAGTCCTGCCCAGAGCTGAGAATCACAGAGTGCTCATCAGGGGATGATGGTAGAGCCCTTTAATGGTAGACAGGAAAATTCATGCCCAGAATACAGAACTGTAATTGAGCCCTATTGACACTGTTCTGTGGTTTCCCCATCAATTTCCAAAGCCACTTTCCATATACTATTTTGGTAGCTTCTTGAAAGCATGCCTACAGCAGTAGAAGGACTTCCATGTCCTGGAAAGCCTTCCATTGCCACAAGTCTTGTCACCCAGTCACCACATAAGGACTTTAGCACATTAAGTTGGCAGAAATATCTGGGTTTGGAAAGGAAAAGAATGTCTCAAGGGGGAGACTTTCAAGGGGGAGAGTACTGCCAGGGGACACTGACTACGATAGGAATGTTTGGTGCTTCAGTTTGCATCTTAACTGACAAGGTAATTGTTTTGGGGATGATAAAGGTGATTGGGGCTTTTTGGTGTAGGTACCACAAACCAACATCACAGGTGTACATTTGCTAAGCTGACATGTTCTGCCATCTACCTAAAAGACAATGATGTGACCTTGCAGAGGTCACTTAATTGCTCTGAGTCCCAGTGACTTTATCATGTTAAGTTTTGTTTTTTTGTTTGTTTGTTTGTTTTAGCCTTGACCAGATGGATCTTTGTTGGCAAAGTAATGTCTCTGTTTTTTAATATGTTGTCTAGGTTGGTTATAACTTTAGTATTCTTTCAATCCTGAAATATGATTTTATGTTTGAGTCTATGAGATAGCAGCAGAAATGTCAGAGACCAGCTCTGGACTGGATATCAGGTTGTCCAAACTCTCTTAACCTCTGTTGTTTGTCATCTACAAAAAGTGAGTCTTAGTATTTCATGCCATCCCATATTTCATGATAGTAGGGAAGAGTTGATATAAGAAAATGAGATAATTTTTATAACAGTGCTTTTATACTATACATAAAATATATGATTATAAGAAATGATTATCATCTTTGATCCCTGGTCAGAATGTTCTCCCTCATAGACATCTATCAGTATAGCAAATTGTGTACCTGTAAGGTAAGAATTTCCCTCAATACAGAGACCATATTATATTAATACTTATAATACCATTTCTGACCAGGGTTTGGCATATGGTATAGAATTATTATTAAAGTGATCTTTATTTAATAAACAGTTGTTTCTCTCCTAGGTTTGCAATAATTTCCCTGCACTCATTGATTATTTACCAGGAAGTCATAACAAAGTACTTAAAAATGTTGCTTATTTAAAAAGTTATGTGTTGGAGAAAGCAATGGAACACAAAGCATCCCTGGATATTAACAACCCTCGGGACTATATTGATTGTTTCCTGATCAGAATGGAACAGGTAAAATGTTAATGACAGTTCAGTTATCTGATCGATTGTGCATTGTGTGGTTCAGTGACTAGTTCTGTATTCACCAGAGTTATTTTAATGGTCAAGCAAGCATTTTAAATAACTGTTATGTGCATGATAAGTAGAAAAATTGATCCTGCTCTTTGTGCACTAAGAATCTACCCAAAGAGAGACAGGACGACACCTCAGGTGAAATGTAAACAATTATAAACAAGTTGTTTATTCACTAAGTTGTGTCTGATTATTTTGAGAAAATACAAAATATCATGCTGTAATATGAATATGGTCATGGTAATTGCACACACTGTGTGAGGGAATGGAAAAGAATGGTTTAAGGCAGCTGGCCTTCCTGTATGTCCAGTGGTTGGAAATATAATAATATATTTACATTGAAGGACAGGGAAGGGAATTTCAGATGGGTGTATGCTGTATTCAGCAATGCAGAGTAGTGTGATGGGAAAGAGTAGGTGGATGGAAGAGAGAAACCTTAATTGAGTGTAAGGTAAAATGGGTTGGCATAGATATGGAGTTGGAAGTTGGTGTCTGTGAGCACCATTTGTGGAAAAGACTTTTTCCCACATGAGTCATCTTGACATCTTTCTCAAAAATCAGTTGACTCAAAATATCAGGGTTTATTTGTGTAATCTCAATTCTATGTCAATAATCTCTGCCACTCCTTATGTCAGTATCACATCATCTGGTGGTCTTAATTACTAGCTTTGTAGTTAATTTTGAAATTGAAATATAACTTAACTTTATTGTTCTTTCTAAAGATTGTTTTGGCTTTAGTGGTTTCTTAAATTCCCATGTGGATATTAGAATAAACTTGTCAATTTATCCCAAGAAGACAGTAGTGATTTTGATAAGGATTGCAAAATTTTCATGAGTCTATGCCTCTGGACTGTAAACTTCATGTGTGTTTCTCAGTGTTTTTCTCCCTCCCTAGATGGGGCAGGAAAGCCAGAGTGGGCTAGAGTTGGGAATTTCATTTTTCCCACATGGAATGCTAGAGATAACTGGATGGGATATTTCTCCACCCTCAAGTTGGTTAGTGTCTGATAAAACCCCAGCAGGTGAGGCTCTGGTTAACTAGCTTCTCTTGAGGACAGGCCTTCTTAAGACTTTATTTGGCTACTCAATCTTGCAACATCTTTTTTCTTCTTTCTCATTCAATGTGTATTTGGGTCTTAAGTGGCTTTGTTGTAAACAATGTACATTTTTATTTCTAATTTGAGGAATTAATATAACAAACATGTAACTATTAGCTTTAGATGTACAACATAAAGATTCAATATATGTATGTATTGCAAAATGACCACCACAATAAGTCTAATTAGCATCCATCTCACATATAATTGCATGTTTTTCTTGTGACAAGAATTTTTAAGATTTACACTCCTAGCAACTTGCAAATTTACAATACAGTATTAACTATAGTTATCATGCTGTATAGTACATCCCTAGGACTTATTTATATTTTACAACTGGAAGTTTGTAATTTTGACCACGTTCATTCATTTTGACCCCTCTTCATCTCTGATAGCCACCAATGTGTTCTCTGCATTTATGAGTTCAGATTTTTATTTTATGGTCCACGTATGTGTGCATGCTCAGTCACTCAGTTGTATCTGAACTCTTTGCGACCCCATGGACTGTAGCACATGAAACTCTTCTGTCCATGGGATTTTCCAGGCAAAAATATTGAAGTGAGCTGCTATTTCCTATTACAGGGGATCTTCCTAACCCAGGGATTGAACCCAGATCTCTTGTGTCTCCTGCTTTGGTAGGTGAATTCTTTAGTACTGCACCACTGAGAAAGCATATAGTCCACGTATAGGTGAAATAATATGATATTTTATTTTCTCTTCCTGATTTATTCCATTTAGCATAATGCCTTCAAGTCCCACCCACACAATCATAAATGGCAATGTTTCCTTCCTTTTTATGGCTATATTATATTCCATTGTAAATGAGATATTTATCTACACAGTTTAAAATGATTAGATGTAGTGACTGATTTACTTCAGTATACTGTTTATTGTAAAAAGTACAATGCCAGAAACTTTCTGGTAAATTTTAAAATTTTTCTGGTATTGTACTTTTAGCTCCCAAATTTCTATTGGTTCTTTATTATAATGTTGTTCTCATTATTGATATTCCCTATTGTTCTGATACTTTTCTGATATTCTTAGTTCTATGTACATGGTTTAATTCATCTCTTTGCACATACTTAAGACATGTATCTTATAGTTTTTAATCCAGTAATTCCAGTGTCTGGGCTTCCTCAACAGTGGTTTGTGTCCATTTTTTTTTCAGCTGTTAATGGACTATACTTATAAGTTTTAAATGATGTGATAACTCTGAAAATAAGATTTTACTGTCTTCTAACAATTGTTATTGTTATTTGATGAAGACTGTATTCATTTCTTTTTGTAGTAACTTTTCCAGATTATTTTTGCCAAGACTATTTTATTATCTTGTATGGTCACTTGACTTTCTGTTCTATTATCTCCATAGTTGGATAGTGACCTTACAAAGATTCTCATAAATACCTGTACCTAAATATCAATAGGAAAAGAATGTATTCTCTTTATGTTTTCAATGAAAGCCATGGAGATTGAAACAGTGGTTTTTCTCTGTGCCAGCCTCTCAATGACCCAAGCACACAGTCCCAATGTAGAAGAATGCGGTCTAGTTTCCTGCTCTGAGATCCGCTGGCTATACCACAAATACAGTCCATGCTTTCCAATAACTGTCTGCCTTGGAACTGGGTTTTGAGGAGTGTTAGGCAGCATGGGAAATATCACATTTATGAAACATTGCACTTAAGCATATCGGCTGTAAGTGTCTAACTAGTTTTATAGAGTCCCAAAGTAGTTGCTCGGATACTTTGTGCATGGCCAGTTGTTTCAGTGGAGGGATGGATTTCTGAAACTTCCTATCTGCCTTCTTTGGGACATTAATTCAGTAAAGATATCATAAGAATACTGAGTGTTTTGATCTACATTAAGAAAGGTTTTTTATTTATATGCATGCTAAGTCACTTCAGTCCTATCTGACTCTGTGGACTGCAGCCTGCCAGGCTCCCCTGTCCATGGGATACTCCAAGTAGGAATACTGGAGTGGGTTGCCATGCCCTCCTCCTAGAGATCTTCCCAACTCAGGTATCAAACCTGTGTCTCTTCCATCTATCTGCACTGGGCAGTGGGTTCTTTACCACTGGCGCCACCTGGGAAGACCTTTATTTATATAAGTTTTCTTTAATCTTTCAACATTGTTTTATATAATTCCTTTCAGCAGTGTTTTCTATAGCCTAATAATGACAGGCTATGTACACATAACCACTTTATCTTCAAATCCAATTCAAGAAAATACTAGTATTGTTTTATGAGTTCATTGCATTTCTTACTGATTTTGAATAGTTTTGAAATGACAAGCTTATAGCTTGTGTAAAGTCAAAGGCGATGACTCTTTCTCTAAAAAGTATACTCATTCAGAGTGTTTGGTCTCCCTTCAGTGTGTTTATTATTTAATATTAGACATGGCACTGGGCCCTGGAGGTTGTAAATGCATCATGAAATTAATATTGGCCTAAGGACAGGTTCACAATGTTTTTACATGTTAACAGTCCTTTCTACTCAGTATTGAAAACAGCCTGTTTACTTTTACTTGTCAAGTGCTTTTTTTTTGTTTTTCTAATTCTGTGAAAAATGTCCTTGGTAATTTGATAGGGATTACATTGAATCTGTAGATTGCCTTGGGTCATATAGTAATTTTCACAATATTGCTTCTTCTGATCCACCAACATGATATATCTCTCCATCTGTTTATGTCATCTTTGATTTTTTCATTGGGATCTTATAGTTTTCTGAGTACAGATCTTTTGCCTTGTTAGGTAGGTTTATGCCTAGATACTTTATTCTTTTTGGTGTGATGGCAAATGAGTCTGTTTCCTTCATTTCTCATTCTGATCTTTCATTGTTATTGTATAGGAATGAAAGAGATTTCTTTCCTATGTATTAATGTTGTATCCTGCAACTTTACCAAATTCATCAATGAGATCTAGTAGTTTTATGGTAACATCTTTAGGATTTTCTGTGTATAATATCATGTATAATACCATTGGTTGCAGTGTGGTGGGTGTGTGCTCAGTCATGTTTGATCCATTGGTTATTTAACAACATATTGTTCAGCCTCCATGTGTTTTTGTTTTATATACTTTTCCCTGTAATTGATATCTAAATCTCATAGCCTTGTTGTTGGAAAAGTTTCTTGATATGATTTCAATTTTCTAAAATTTATTGAGTTTTGATTTGTGACCCAAGATAATATCCCGGAGAATGTTCCATGTCTGCTTGACAAAAAAGTATATTCTGCTGCCTTTGAATGGAATGTCCAATTAATATCTAAGACACTAAGTTTATCTAGTCTAATGGGTTATTTAAGGCTTGTGTTTCCTTCTTAATTTTCTGTCTGGATAATCTGTCCAGTGATGTAAGTTTAAGTTGCCCACTATTATTTTGTTACTATAGATTTCCCCTTTAAAGGCTGTTAGCATTTGCCTGATACACTGAGGTGCTCCTATGTTGGGTACGTATGTATTTACAACTGTTACATCTTCTTGGATTGATCCTTGATCATTATGTACTGTCCTTCCTTGTCTCTTGTAACAGTCTTTATTTAATTTACTTGTTTATCTTTATTTATTTGGCTGTGCCAGGTCTTAGTTGTGGCATGCAGGATCTTCTAATTGTGGCATGCAAGCACTTAGTTGCAGCATGTGAGATTTAGTTCCTCAACAAGGGATCAAACCTGGGCCGCCTGTGTTGGGAGTGCAGAATCTTAGTCACTGGACCACCAGGGAAATCCCAGTCTTTATTTTAAAGTCTATTTTGTCCAATATGAGTATTGCTAATCCAGCTTTCTTTTGATTTCCATTTGTATGGACTATCTTTTTCCATGCCTTCACTTTCAATCTATCAAATACTTGTTTTGAGTAAGAAAGAGAAAGTGTACCAGTAGGCTTCTAATTATATCTTGCTTGCAAAAAATTAAGCTGCATAGCCTGAAAGTGAATGTGTTAGTCACTCGGTTGTGTCTGCTTCTTTGCGACTTCATGAACTGTAGCCCGCCAGGCTTCATGGAAGCCTGTCCATGGAATACTCCAGGCAAGAATACTGGAGTGGGTGGCCATTCCAACATCCAGGGGATGGAGAAGCCATTGCCTTCTCCAGGGGATCTTCCCTACCTAGGAGTCAAATTTGAGTCTCCTGCATTGCAGGAAGATTCTTTACCATGAAAACCACTACCTAAATGCAAGTGAGGCTGATGAATGGAACTTTTAGGCAAATGAAGAATAAGGCAGGAGAAAATGACATTTCAGTCAACTGATCTATAGTATTTTGTTTTTCTATACAGTGGGTTTTTTTCTGCAATTGCCAAGTAGTTTGTATGTTGCCTTAATTTTAAAACACCATGAGCTGTTTTGGATTAATGGCAATTCTGATAAACTAGCTTGTCAAACAATTTAATCAAATCATTCCTAGGAAAAACAAAATCAACAATTGGAGTTTACTTTTGAAAACTTGACAACCACTGTATTTGATTTGTTTGGAGCTGGGACAGAGACGACAAGCACCACTCTGAGATATGGGCTCCTCCTGCTGCTAAAGCACCCAGACGTCACAGGTATGGTACATGGTGAACTGGGTGACTGCAGAAGAGATATTGGAAAGAGACTAGGAGTGTTTTCCATCTTGTTGCTCTTAGTTCAGTTCAGTTCAGTTGTTCAGTCATATCCGACTCCTTGTGACCCCATGAATTGCAGCACGTCAGGCCTCCGTGTCCATCACCAACGCCCGGAGTTTACTCAAACGCATCAAGTTGGTGATGCCATGAAGCCAGCTCATCCTCTGTTGTCACCTTCTCCTGCCACCAAACCCTCCCAGCATCAGGGTCTTTTCCAATGGGTCAACTCTTTGCATGAGGTGGCCCAAGTACTAGAGTTTCAGCTTCAGCATCAGCCCTTCCAATGAACACCCAGGACTGATCTCCTTTAGGATGGACTGGTTGGATCTCCTTGCAGTCCAAGCGATTCTCAAGAGTCTTCTCCAACACCACAGTTCAAAAGCATCAATTTTTTGGCACTCAGCTTTCTTCACAGTCCAACTCTCACATCCATACATGACCAATGGAAAAACCATAGCCATGACTAGGCAGACCTTTATTGGCAAAGTAATGTCTCTACTTTTTAATATGCTATCTAGGTTGGTCATAACTTTCCTTCCAAGGAGTAAGCATCTTTTAATATCATGGCTGAATCACCATCTGCAGTGATTTTGGAGCCCCAGAAAATAAAGTCTGATGCTGTTTCCACTGTTTTCCCATCTATTCCCCATGAAGTGATGGGACCAGATGCCATGTAATTAGTTTTCTGAATGTTGAGCTTTAAGCCAAGTTTTTCCCTCTCCTCTTTCACTTTCATCAAGAGGCTTTTTAGTTCCTCTTCAGTTTCTGCCATAAGGGTGGCATTATCTGCATATCTGAGGTTATTGATATTTCTCCCAGCAATCTTGATTCCAGCTTGTGCTTCTTCCAGCCCAGCATTTCTCATGATGTACTCTGCATGTAAGTTAAATAAGCAGGGTGACAATATACAGCCTTTATATACTCCTTTTCCTATTTGGAACCAGTGTGTTTGTCCATGTCCAGTTCTAACTGCTGCTTCCTGACCTGCACATAGGTTTCTCAAGAGGTGGTTCAAGTGGTCTGGTATTTCCATCTCTTTCATAATTTTCCACAGTTTATTGTGATCCACACAATCAAAGGCTTTGGCATAGTCAGTAAAGCAGAAATTTATGTTTTTCTGGAACTCTCTTGCTTTTTTGATGGTCCAGCAGATGTTGGCAATTTGATCTCTGGTTCCTCTGCCTTTTCTAAATCCAGCTTGAACATCTGGAAGTTCTCAGTTTATCTATTGCTGAAGCCTGGCTTGGAGACTTTTGAGCATTACTTTACTAGTGTGTGAGATGGGTGCAATTGTGCGTTAGTTTGAGCTTTCTTTGGGATTGGAATGAAAACTGACCTTTTCCAGTCCTGTGGCCACTGCTGAGTTTTCCAAATTTGTTGGCACATTGAGTGCAGCACTTTTACAACATCATCTTTCAGGATTTGAAATACCTCAACTGGAATTCCATCACCTCCACTAGCTTTGTCATAGTGATGCTTGTTAAGGCCCACTTGACTTCTCATTCCAGGATGTCTGGCTCTAGGTGAGTGATCACACCACCGTGATTATCTGGGTCATGAAGATCTTTTTTGTACAGTTCTGTGTATTCTTGCCATCTCTTCTTAATATCAATCTCTGTTTGAGCAGCTTAATGTTTTCAGATTTAACGAAGGAATGGTGTTGGGACATCTTTACATAATACAGGAGGATGACAGACAGGAATGAAGACACTGAGGAAAGTAACAACAGTGATAAAGCAACATCTGGATTTCATGGGAGGTCATTGTAGCCCAGTATTCTTGCCTGGAAAATCCCATGGACTGAGGATCCTGGTAGGCTACAGTCCATGGGGTCGCAAAAGGTTGGACACGACTGAGCGACTTCACTTCACTTCACGTGTAGCAGGCACTCCTAGCATGAATTGGCCTTGGGCTGCATAATGGCTTTATTATGGAAAGGCCACTTTGTTGCCACCTCATTCTGAAAATGCAGTGTTCTAAAGCCAGTGTAGGGAAAATGGAAACTCTCCTTGCTGCTGCTGCTAAGTCGCTTCAATTGTGTCCAACTCTGTGTGACCCCATAGATGGCAGCTCACCAGGATCCTCTGTCTCTGTGATTCTCCAGGAAAGAATACTGGAGTAGGTTGCCATTTCCTTCTCTGGAAACTCTCCTTACTGAGCCTGAATGGAAATCCTAGAAATTTAGATAGGTAGCCAGAGATAGCATCTACTTTCTGGGAAGTGATCTAAAAATTTAGATTCACAAGAAATTGTATTATTCAGGTTTAAGGTGCCTGTAAAGGTATTTTAAAACAGTGTTTGCTAAAATAAGAACTTTGGTGGTCTATAATTTTATCTTTTGCAAAGAACATTATATAAGACTTACATTTAAAGAGTTATGATTATTCATAGCAATTTAGAAACAATGTCCTTTCATGTGTCAAGATGTCTCTACAATGACTATGAACTATTACAAATGAGAATTAGTTTTCTAAAGTTGGACACGAGGAGGCCAGGAAACAGCCACAGATAGATCTTTAACAAATTTCTAAAACACAGAGAACATATTGAAGGGTAATAATGAAGTCAGTAGAGAAGATGAAGTTGTATCTTAAATATCAGAAAAGGAAGATAATTCCCTGGTAGCTCAGTTGGTAAAGAACCCACCTGCAATGCAGGAGACCCCGGTTTGATTTCTGGGTCAGGAATGTTCCCCTGGGGAAGGGATAGACTCCCCAACCAGTATTCTTGGACTTCCCTAGTAGCTGAGAAGATAAAGAATCCATCTCCAATGTGAGAGGCCTGAGTTCGATCCCTGGGTTGGGAAGATCCCCTGGAGGAGGGCATGGCAACCCACTATAGTATTCTTGCCTAGAGAATCCCCATTGACAGAGGAGCCTGGCAGGCTACAGTCCATGGGGTTGCAAAGAGTCAGACACAACTGAGTGACTAAGCACAGCACAGAGAAGATTAAGTTGTGTCCAAAATGTCAGAAAAGGAAGATACATAATTAGGAAAAGTTATTTATATCCCTACCATCCTGTAAGTTTCAGCATTTAGAAGTAGCAGGTGTCAAGCAAAACAGAGGGAGACAAAGGCTGATAAAAGTAGCTCACCTAGCCAAAACTCTTTGACAACTCCCTAGAGGCTCAGAAAGTAAAGAATCTGACTGCAATGCAGGAGACCCAGGTTCAAACCCTTGGTCAGAAAGATCCCCTGGAAAAGGGAAAGGTAATCCACTCTAGTATTCTTCCCTGGAGAATTCCATAGACAGAGGAACCTGGAAGGCTAAAGTCCATGGGATCACAAAGAGTTAGACATGACTGAGAGACTAACACTTTCAGTTTATCAGATCATTGTGTTCCCCCAATAGGATGAGAGAGGTTTACTCTCTAGAAAAGTGGAATCTAAGAGGCCCTATGCCCAGGACACTGGGCAGAGACAGGAGGAAAGAGTGAGGTCACAGCATGGAAGAAAGTGTAGGGAAGAATTCACATCTTGAATTCAGACTCAGCTCCTTTCTGCATCCTGCTTCCTGAAATTCAGCAGCAAGAGAAAAACTCCAGAGAGTGAACACTCTGGAGAAAAGACCTCCAAATATTTCCATGTAGATAGATAATTCTCTTGACGTGTCTAGCAGAGTAAATGAAATAAAAACATTCACCCCAAGATAGAGGGTCGTGAAACTTCAGAACACCAGGATAAAAGAGGAAATTGCAAAAACTTTCAGAGAAATTTAGCAGATCATAGATAAAGGATTAGAGTTCACAATAGCATCAGAATTCAAGAGCAACTATCAAACTGGGTATTGATTTTATAAAGGGTAATTTCAGACCAATGTGTTTGACAAAATTTTTACCCACTCTTTCCCTTTTCTCATCCAAATGCCTGAAGTCATGTCATAGGAAATCATGGCTCCAGAAATCTTGAGAACTCATGAAGGAGAATGAAAGTGTCAGGACTATTGCTATGTATCGGTCATAGAAAATATCCACTTCAAAATGGATTATATAGATAAAGCAGCTATGAAGGGAGACACCAAACAAAAGAGAAGTGATTGATGATCTGAGATTTCCTTATAAAAGGAAAATTATTATTTGGAGTTTGGAATATTTATCTCAGTATTTGGAAATAATTCTAGATCAAGATACAGAAATGTATAAGATGAAATAAAGAGACATATTTAAGTCCAAGAAAATACAAAAAAAATTAAACCTAATCATAGTTGTCTGATCAGGAAGCTTTGTTTATGTAGTCAAAATGATGATAAAATGAAATTCTAACAGCCAAAAGTTGTGATCTAAATACATTGGGGGAAATGGAGTAACAGGAATTATGTGTGTTCTGTATGAAGTGGAGATGTAGTTATACTAATAAATTCTAATCTCCCATAGGAAAATATTGTCTAGAAATAGGTATGTTAAAAATTGAAACAGTGAATTATTATTTAGAAATATAGCATCAATTTCAGAAGAAACTGCTAGAATACTCAGTGTGGTGGCTTATGGAAATTGGAAGATGAAAAGAGTACCATTGCAAATTGTACAAATACACAAAAACATGTGTAATTTAACTTCTCTCCCTCTATATTATTTTGTTAAAAATTAACATCTGATTCCTATTTTTCTTTCAGCAAGGACTATAATGTCTTGAGGTTATGTCCTGTTATTTTAAAACAGTCCCTCATTTGTTTTATCATGTATGTTAATATAGAGATATGTTTGGATGTATCGTAAGCCTAGTTTTTAGGAGACTTACATACATCTATATTATGGCCATTTTCTCTCTATGTCTGGGTGTACTTCTGGGCATGTAGCTGATTTTTTAAAAAATGTTTATTTATTCATTTAGTTTTGGCTGTGCTGGGTCTTTGTTGTTGCATGTGGACTTTCTCTAGTTTTAGTGACTGGGGCTACTTTCTAGTTGCTGTATTCAGGCTTCTCATTGTGATGGCTTCTCTTGTTGTGGAGCACAGGCTCTAGGGCACACAGGCTTCAGTAGTTACAACACATAGGCTCAGTAATTGCAAGGCACGGGCTCAGTTGCCCCGCAGTATATGGAATCTTCCAGACCAGAGATTAAACACGTGCTCCCTGCATTGGCAGGCAGATTCTTATCCACTGGACCACCAGGGAAGTCCTAACTGATGTTTATAATGATGTTGGAACACATTCATAATGCCTCGTGTATCCCTGAATTCAGTCCTGAATATTCATTGGAAGGACTGATGCTGAAGCTGAAACTCCAATACTTTGGCCACCTGATGCAAAGAACTGAGTTATTGGAAAAAACCCTGATGCTGGGAAAGTTTGAAGGCAGGAAGAGAAGGGGACGACAAGAAGGAGATGGTTGGATGGCACCACCGACTCAATGGACATGAGTTTGAACAAGCTCCAGAGGTTGGTAATGGACAGGGAAGACTGGTGTACTGAGGTCCATGGGTTCCAAAGAGTCGGACATGGCTGAGCAACTGAACTGAACTGATCCCTGAATTCGTATGCAAATGTGATATGCATTTTTCTTTTTTGCATTAGTCATACTATCTCTTATCAGCTAAGGTCCAGGAAGAGATTGACCATGTGATTGGAAGACACCGGAACCCCTGCATGCAGGACAGAAGCCACATGCCCTACACGGATGCTGTGGTCCACGAGATCCAGAGATACATTGACTTGATCCCTTCCAGTCTACCCCATATGGTGACCCGTGATGTTAAATTCAGAAACTACATCATCCCCAAGGTTAGACTGATTTCTCTTACAGTGACTTCAGTGGTCTTGATATTCCCATTTCACGGTATGGGTGCAATCCTTAATGAAAACAGATGAGAGAAGCACAAAAATCATATGTGTAGCAATTCAATGGTTTGTGTATTGTTTCCAGGTTAGTTTAGAAAGCTATAACAGATTTTGACAGGTAGCAGTGTAAGTCTTCCAAATTTGTTCTGCTTTGTTAATATTGTTTTTCTGATCTTAGCTGTTTACTTTTCCAAACAATGTTAGTACCAGTTTGTCAATTAACCAAAGCTTTCTGCTGGGATTTTTATCAGTGTTATATTTGATATATTTAGAAAAGTTTAACATCATGACTCATTTTATCTTTGTGTTAATAAATATGGTATATACTTCCAGTTTTGGGGGGTTTATAGTTCTCTCAAAATTTTTTGGTGTACTGATTGGCTTGCAAATCTTTTGTTGTTTTTTCCCCTGCTAGATGCTTAATATTATTCTTGCTTTTATAAAATTTTTGGCCTTTTCTATTTCTTTTATCTGGAATATGGGAATATAATCAGCTTTTATCATTTGATGTTTTTAATGGTAGGAAACTTGCTAATTTTAAAATAATTACTAATAATCTTTCTCTAAATTAATTGCAATTTCTATATACATTGCCCTGTAATCTGGGTTAATATCCATGTTTCATCTTTGTTTCATTTCTGATCTATAGGAGAGTGGAGGTTAACCTCTCACTACTGAGCATGTTTTATGTACATTTTGGTAGATTTTAAAAATTAGATTAGGAAAATTTACCCTTTATTTTTATGATTTTTAGGTTATAAATGCTATACAATTTTTTTCATATTGATTTCTGAAACTGTTGCTATGATTGTATGGCCTCAAGTTCCCACTAAATATATATATTATAAGTATACACACAGCTGAATTTGGTTTGCTACATTTTGTTCAGAACTTCTCTGTTTAGAGTAAAGAATTTTGGTCTACTATATTTCTTCCTCAAAATTTTCTTGTCAGATTTCTGATATTAAGATAATGTTGTCCTTATAAAGTGAGATGAGAAATATTCCCTAATGTGGGCATATTTTGTAAGTCTTCCCCTCTTCTACTTGTGGTCACCTAGCTGTGATTTTGATGTGCCT
>CM035275.1:57778251-57809183 GCA_020226075.1 Hydropotes inermis
ATTTGATGACAATGTAAGATTTGTTTTAATTTTTCCTTTTCCGGGCCAAATTATAGAAAATTTATTACAAATAACATGACTCTACCTTCACAAGAGTGTATTCAACTTAAAAATGAGTCAGATGGCAATAAGATTCTAGAAAAACAAATATCAAAATAATACTTACCATTTAAGAAACAATTTCAGAAATGACATGGAAACCCAAAAGCCAGTACAAAATAGAAAACTTGGACAAACAGAATTACAAAGTGGTGATTTTCCTTTGCTGAACAACACCTCCTGTCACACCTCACAATATAACCTTCCCAGTAAATGGATGCAGCCAGCAATGAGAAAGATATCAGGAGGTGAGTTTATTTTCTATAGCCACTTAACACCTGCTCTGTTGGAAAAATAACATGTCTGACAAGACTTCAAGATTCAATTTGGAGAGGGTAATAAATATGTGAGGAAACCCATGAAACTGTTTTACGCATTTCTTTAATCTCACTGTTCCCTATACCCAGAGTACAGGAAGACTTGAAAAGTAAAGAATCTCCCAGTGATGGGGGGGAGCAATCTGGTTTGGGATATAATAATGTCTTAAACCGAAAAAGGTCATCTTATTCCAAGAACCCTCAGACATTTCACAGGCATAATTCTTTTCAGTTGTTCCTGGAAGGGAAGGAGGAATGAGTCACAGAAAAGCCTTCAAGAAGCAAATATCTTTTCCTCACCTCACAGGTGAGAATCACAAGGTCAACAGGAATGAGTGCTGTGTGTGATTCCTTTGACAAGTCAAAAGCCTTGTCGTAATATACTGAAGGATCACTGTTCTCATGCAACACCTCCTCTGGGGCTTGAAGACGTGTTACAACCCTGAACATAACAAACCAGGGTCAGATTGAGTTACAGAATTCCTAACACGATTACATGGGCATGAATTTGAGCAAACTCCAGGAGATAGTGAAGGATGGGGAAAACTGGCATACTACAGTCCACGAAGTTGAGAAGAGTTGGACACAACTAAGCAACTGAACAACAACACAATAACACCAATAGGAAAATGGAGCCAGGTACAAAGCCAGGTGAGAGGGAATTAGAGGTCAGAGTATGACTCGGTTCCCCCTTCTGTTGACCCAGCCCATCTGGACAGGCCTTGACATGGCCTCTAACAGGACATGCAATCTTCATACACAGAGTGGACGATGTTGCCACTTATCCTGTCTTCTGTAACTTCCTGAGGTTTTATTGTGGCTGTAAAATGAAATGAAACAGGTTTATTCTAAAGGATAACTGAGTGACTAAACAATGAGGGTCCACAAGCGTGGAGAGGAAATGAAGAAACTGAGTGAATTATCACGAAAACTGCCTGAGTATTCAAAGTCAAAAAGCTCTGAGAGTGAAATAACCCAGGACAAGAGCTGCTGCTGCTGCTAAGTTGCTTCAGTCCTGTCCAACCCTGTGCAACCCCATAGACGGCAGTCCCCCAGGCTCCCCCGTCCCTGGAATTCTCCAGGCAAGAACACTGGAGTGGGTTGCCATTCCCTTTTCCAATGCATGAAAGAGAAAAGTGAAAGTGAAGTCGCTCAGTCGTGTCCAACTCTCAGCAACCCCATGGACTGCAGCCAACCAGGCTCCTCTGTTCATGGGGTTTTCCAGGCAAGAGTACTAGAGTGGGTGCCATTGCCTTCTCCACCAGGACAAGTGATACATGTGCATTCATGGTGGGTGGAAAGAATACCAAAAGATACTTTAGGATGAAGACAGAAGAGGGAATGGAGCTTAGTAGTGGAAACTCGCTGCCAGGCTTCAACGAGTGAACCTGGGTCTATGCTTACAACAGAAAAGCTAGCTTTTGATAAAACTAATGTGAAGCCTGGTCAGCATTAACATTCTAGCTGGGTGTATCATACAGATTTGTATTTGGGGAGAACGTGCTAGTAATTTAGATAAACATGGAGTGTTTGATGGATTGAAGGTCTTAAGTACGATTGTTTTCCAATTTATTTCTCTCCTAACCCTCTACAAGGGCCAACCAAGCTCTTCAAACATTGTGCAATGGTGTGTATAATAACCCCATTTAGAGACAAAGCATGCAATTCTATTATATAGAGAATCTATCTTATGCAACAGAGACTCATTAGCTGTCCGATGTATATTGTCTCCATAAGCCAGCAGTGGAAGAACCAGCTGCCTTGTAATACATATCCTGTCCTTCTTCATTAAGCCACATCCATTTCTTTTTAAACCAAGTCAATTAATTTGTCACTGGGTTAGAAGCACCATATGCCAATGGAACATCATAAGAAAATCATAAATAGTTTATTATTTCCCCACTAACAAAAGATCACATCTTCAGGTTGGCACTTCTTTATTTATTCAGAGTTTGTGCTTAATGCACATCAATATTACTTTGTAGCATGCTTCACACTTTAAATTATTTTATGAAGTTATATTGGGAGGGGGGCAGAGCTCAGCTATTAACACCAAGAGACTAGCCCTCTCTTTGGCTGAGCATAACATTAACCATACTACTTCCATCCTTGAAACGATGCTCTCTTCCTAGACATCCCAGTCTCTCAGGTGGACAGACTATAAGATATGCTTATGGATTCTTTTGCTGCAGGAATCACTGCCAAGTGATTCTGGATACCAGCACGGCTCATTGTCAATATTGGCTGAGTACAGTGGTAAGAAATTAATTACAGTATTAGCTTCAAATAACGATGTCATTACATGGTGACAGTCTGAACCCCATATTGGAAACTCCAGATATGGAACCACTCAGACTTCAGGTGTTTGTATTTCATCTAATAATAAATTAAAAGTCTATGTTCTGAACAGTCTATGCAAATAAGAGTCAATGCTATTCTGGCTATAACTCAAAGGAATAAATTGAGTTATTAACAGAACTCCTTTCCCCACTGAGCTACAGTTTTATATGCACTGTCTGTTTCTTTCCCATGTCTTCTGCTTTGCCTCTTCAGCTGAAAACAGAAGGTAGTTCACATTCAGTGGGCAACTTAATGCTCTTCTTCCTCAGCTCACCTACTAGAGGCAACAACTGACTAAGAGGAACTAATTTATTCTGTTTTAATCTGAATCTGAGCTTAGCAAATGCCAGTGCATTGATTCTGCTCACCCTGGATTCATCAGTTTGCTTGGGCGAGCGTTGGGAATAATTACCGCACCCTGTGGACTAGCTCACTCATGTGCAACAAGCAACTCTCCTCCCGATCCAAATACACACACTTATCTACATCTGCCAGGGTGAAAACCACCCATTCAGATGTTTAAATGTCACACAATCCAAGGAAGAGACACCTATCTTGCCTTCACTCTTGCTCACTCAATGGGTTCCAGACAAAGTTGATTTTTTTTTTAAATCCCGTAACCCTACTTCCAAGAAAGCCTACTTCACAGAGTACAGAAAATCTCATTTCCAAAATGTCAACAGATGCCATTTGTGTTACTTCAATATTTAATCTTTATGAGTCCATTCTTTCCTTCCAATTGAATTAAGAGGCTTTAAGGTCAGAACCACAACGGATTGTTCTAAAGCTCCCTCTCAACCCTACTACTAATCTAGACACATTCAAGATACTCAATAATTTTGTTGCTTGCAATTTGTATTGTCAGCAAACTATGCCCATCATATTTTAGTAGGACACATCAATAGAAGTAAGATATATTTATGTTGATAACTTTTACTTGAATTAGGCCCTTGGGTACCATCTTCCTGTTAACAGAGCTTGTATATAATTCAATACTGTGAGCCAATACTGTAAGTTTCATAGATTTGAGCTAAACTTTTCATTGTGTATATTGTATGTAATTGAAGAAATCACTTGATCTTTCAGTTAAATGTTTACAGTGGTTTCCTGATGGTTCAAGTTGTTTCAAATACTTTTTTTAATTCTTGAGGCTTACAAATGTATTCACTTAATTCTGAAAACTTTGCTTGTATGTGCACATGCATACTGATACATGTAAGAATGAAAATGCAAGCATAATTCTTAACTACAGTCCTCAACTAAATAATGTGCTGACTTTTTTTAACAACCTCCTTAAACACAGAAATTCTAATTGCACACATAACTCTTTTCCATAATTAAAAATGCAATACACTTTTGCCTCTTTGCTCGGCTTCAGTCCTTTTCTATCCTCACACCCCCATCCACAATTTTTTAACAAAAGACTAAAGCCAGATTTAAATTTTTAAACAAAATTGCTTCCCTCTCTCTATAAAGGCACTCCAGAACACTGCCTAATTTATCTAGGAATGCCTGTTTTCATTAGTAGGAAAATAAATTAGAAGCTTTGTAAACATATTACATTTCTATCTAGCATTTGAAAAGGAAAAAATAATGGCTGATACCTTGGGGCTTTCTTGTTTATTAGGTTTATAGCAAAAATGTCAGCTAAACTGAACTCTGGACCTATCTTGTTTATGATGTCATGAAGCAGTAAAGCCCCCTGGAGAGGATAGGAGATGCTAGATTCGGGGATGAAATAGAATTTCACAGCTGACTTCCTTATGAGCATGGAACCACTTGGTTACACAGTGGTTCTTGGCTTCAGATGTAGATGATTAAGTGTTTTATGAGGCATGGGAGAAATTTGCATGCACTAGCCTTCACCATTTTTCTAACAATAGAAAATACTTTCTATTGCTTTCTGATATAAGCGATGCAGACTTTCTTTTGTCTTCTTCTTTAACACAAACTTTCTTGAGAGATCTTTTCACAAGGGATTTTATTTCCAAATGCAAATATATGTTTAAGAATACCTGTACAAAGTATATAATTGTCTAGAGCATCCTTAACTTTATTGCCATGACTATTGGTTTGTTATACCTTTGTACCTTACTAGCAACTTAATGTATGTGAAGAATTAGCACATGTTAAATAATGATAGTATTGTCTTTTCTTAAAGCTTGTAATGAAACAGGACTAGATAAATTCAAGCCAAATAAGTTTTTATTTAGTACCACTACCACTACATGTGATTAGTATTAATCACATGCATATGATTCTGCCAGTGTCATACATACAAAGACAAGTAAGGTCAAAAACTTCAAGGAGCTCACTATTCAGTTGAGGAAAAACAAATAATAAGCCATAAAGCAAAACAGTAATGCCAGGTCTACAGAGAGCTGGTAGGAGTGGTGTGCAGCTTGTGAATAGGTTCAAAGGCAGAGATGAGACTCATTTGGTGGACCACAGAGAGGGAAATATCAATAGTTCAGATTGGTCTTGGTAATAGTATTAGTAGCAGCAATATTTGTATTCATGAATTACAGAAGGGCCTCACTATCAAAGAACAAATTTAATAGCTAAAGCCACTTGAAGTCCATCCACTTAAAATGTGATCATTTTTCATAGGAAATAGTAAGGAAGAAAATTCAAATGAGATGTTTCTCCTTGAAAAACTCATCTAAAACTCATAAAAAGAAGTTTATCTTGTCTTATTTAATATTTTATATTTTAATTGTAATGATATACTACTTACTAGAACAAAAATCAATTTAAATGATTGGATTTTTTAATATAACTAACATTTTTATAGCACAATTTGATTTAACTTCATATATCTGACTTCTGCAATACACCATTTTCTTAAATTTTTATTATTTAACAACCATACAAAAGAATATCAATATCATATACAATTAAAAGGCATAATAACAAACTGAATGCTCATGACTAATCAATCCTCAACTTTATGAAATAGGACATCATTAGTACCTAAATCAGTATATTCCTTTTTCTGTCCCATCCCTGTGACTACACTACTGTTACCATCAGTCAAGGTAAGCACCATTCTGAATCTCATTATTATCCTTCCCTAGATTTTTTATAGAGTTTTATCATATACCTATTATTTTAATTTTGTTTTGCTTTGAGCTTTATAAAAACACATCCAAGTCTACCTAGTTTCCTTTGACTTGCTTGTTTTATTCATTATGATGATGCCAAGATTTGTTAATGTCATCATGTGTTTCTGTTCATGTAGTTTACCTGATGTTCTATTGAATGAGAATTCTACAATTTACTCATTCTCCTGTTGGTGGGCATTCGGGCTATTTCTAGGGTTTTTGTTTTAACCAACAATGTAGCTAGGAACATTCTCGTGCATATTCCCTAGCTCAGAAGTACAAGTGCTTCCAGCATATAGACCTAAAAGTGGAATTGCTGCATCTTCAAGACACATGAATATTCAACTTTTTAAGACTATGTAAAATAATTTTCCAGAGCATTGTGTAAAAATCCCCACTGATCTACATCCTTGCCATTACTTGATGCCATCAGGCATTCCTCAGCACAGTACCCAACTAAGCCATATCCACACTCCTGGTCCACTGAGATTATAAAATAATCTATATTACATTAAGCTGTGAAATAAGTGGTGATTTATAACAGAGCAATAGATAAACATCTTTTATCCCTCTAGAAATTGCAAAATTGTATCTCAACATAGTTGTATATTTCATTTCTCTGCTTAGAAAATAAAGTTGAACATTGGGGTGCACATATCTCTTTCAGATCTGGTTTCCTCGGAGTGTATGCCCAGAAGTGGGATTGCTGGGTCATATGGCAGTTCTATTTCCAGTTTTTTAAGAAATCTCCACACTGTTCTCCATAGCAGCTGTACTAGTTTGCATTCCCACCAACAGTGTAAGAGGGTTCCCTTTTCTCCACACCCTCTCCAGCATTTATTGCTTGTAGACTTTTGGATAGCAGCCATCCTGACTGGCATGTAATGGTACCTGATTGTGGTTTTGATTTGCATTTCTCTGGTAATGAGTGATGTTGAGCATCTTTTCATGTGTTTGTTAGCCATCTGTATGTCTTCTTTGGAGAAATGTCTGTTTAGTTCTTTGGCCCATTTGTTGATTGGGTCATTTATTTTTCTGGAATTGAGCTGCAGGATTGCTTGTATATTTTTGAGATTAATCCTTTGTTGCTTCGTTTGCTATTATTTTCTCCCAATCTGAGGGCTGTCTTTTCACCTTGCTTATAGTTTCCTTTGTTGTGCAAAAGCTTTTAAGTTTAATTAGGTCCCATTTGTTTATTTTTGCTTTTATTTCCAATATTCTGGGATGTGGGTCATAGAGGATGTTCATCGCAGCACTGTTTATAATAGCCAGGACAGGGAAGCAACCTAGATGCCCATCAGCAGATGAATGGATAAGGAAGCTGTGGTACATATACACCATGGAATATTACTCAGCCATTAAAAAGAATTCATTTGAATCAGTTCTAATGAGATGGATGAAACTGGAGCCCATTATACAGAGTGAAGTAAGCCAGAAAGATAAAGTCCAATACAGTATACTAACGCATATATATGGAATTTAGAAAGATGGTAACGATAACCTTATATGCAAAACAGAAAAAGAGACACAGATGTACAGAACAGAATTTTGGACTCTGTGGGAGAAGACGAGGGTGGAATGTTTTGAGAGAACAGCATCGAAACACGTATATTATCTAGGGTGAAACAGATCACCAGCCCAGGCTGAATGCACGAGACAAGTGCTCAGGCCTGGTGCACTGGGAGGACCCAGAGGGATCGGGTAGAGAGGGAGGTGGGAGGGGGGATCGGGATGGGGAATACATGTAAATCCATGGCTGATTCATGTCAATGTATAACAAAAACCACTACAATATTGTAAAGTAATTAACCTCCAACTAATAAAAATAAATGGGAAAAAAAGAAAAGAAAGTTGAACATTTTTTTCAAGTTTATTCATCATTTGTGTTTCCTCTTCTGAGAAATGCCTGTTCACATGCATAGTTTTCCTGTTTTTCTACTGAGTTGTCTTTCTCTTATTGACTTATAATTTTTAATATATTCTATATATAAAGATATATAGAGCTTGTGACTTGCTTTCTTTGACTTCTTTAAAGGAGCAGGCATTCTTAATTTTAATGTACTTAGTAAGATTTACCCATAATTTATTTCATGGTTAATGCTTTTTGTATCTTGGTTAAGTGCTCAAACTAGCTATTTTTAAAAGATTTCCCTTAGCAGAAATATTCAAAGCCCTCATTAATTCCTCCCAAGTCCTCTTACTCCTTTGATATAAAACATTCTTTTGAGGTACCTATAGTTTACTTGTTAAATTTTCTTTTTCTATCAGATGCTGATTCATCCTTTGTATATGATTGCATCATTTTTCTAGTAGCTCTTGCATTGACTTCATGAGACTTGACATCTTTTGTAAAGTTTACAATTTTACTTAACAACGGCTTTACATCATATTTGCACTTTCTGTTGGGTACTAATAACATTAGACAATTCTACTGAAAAAGAGAGACCAGTGATGTCAAGATGGGTAGGAGTTAGTCACGTGATGCTGGTTAGGAGGTCTGAGTAATAACAGTCATATAAATTGCAAGCTCATTAGTGAACATATTTACATTATGACAACATTCACTTTCCTGCACAATCTCACAATTTGGGAGAATCAGACAAAGAAAATTGAGAAAAGGGTATCGTAAGCCATAGCAGCAGCTCCCACTTATAGAACAGGTATTATTGATGTGCCAGGCATGATGCTAAGCTCAATACATATGTTATTTCAATAACTCATCAAAACAAACCTGAGAACTGTTATTATTCCTGTTTGCTAGATGAGAAAGTTGAGGCTCAAAAGCATCAGTGCCTTAGCCAAATGAAACTAGAAAGTGGCACAACCAAGATCTGAACCTATATAAAACAGAATATTTCAAAGACTGAGATATATCCATTTTCTTCTTAAGTAACACATATACTGCTTCTTACAGCAAGTGGAGAGTAAAACAAGAGAAAAACATAAACAAAGATATAAAGATAAAGAGTAGGAACATGAAAGCCTGAAAACTCACTAGAATAAAAGAAGGATTGATGAGTCTTGAGTGACAGACAGATGACTATATTTTCAACATAACAGGCAGAAATCATTGAGGGTTTCTTGGTGGGCAATATTAATATATTATTACTATAGTATTTATACAATATTATTATATTATATATATGTATGGCTCAAATTATTTACAAGATAAATATATATATATAACAGAACATTTTAAAGACTGAGGTTAAACTATGTATATATGTATAAACTCTAATATTTTCTTCCAAAACTTAGTAGATTGTCTTAAGTGCTCCACTTTGAAGAACACAGGTCTAAGATAATAGAAATGAGGACCTAAATCAAGGTGGTGCCTGGGGGCAAAAATATAAGTTTAGGAACAGATGCAAGAGCATCTGAAGATGGAATTTACTGACATAGTAGGAGGAGAATGGAGGAATTAGACATGACTTTGGTATTTTAAGCCTCTTCATAGCTGGAAAAACTGCCACATCATGAAAATGTGCATGCAAGCCATGGAAAGAGCTGGATTCAGGAAGATGATGAGCTCAGTGTTAAAAAGTGAATCAACAGGACACCCTCTTGACCAACAAGTATTAAGAAAGATGAATTCCATATGCAGCAGAGTCTAGATTAGCCTCTGGGACTGTATCTATATAAAGGTGAAAATCGAAGCCTTAATTAAGAACAAGATCCTCAGAGGAGAAGGCAGTAAAAGCAATATTCACAGATATGCCTCAGAGAATGGTGACCATCTAGGGAAGCAGAAAAGAGGGAAAAAAGCCAAGAAAGAAGAGAGAAGGAACCAGTCAGCAAGGGAGGAGAATCAGCAAACTTGTGAGCCCTGAGATAACAGAAGAAGAAAGTGTAGAAACTGTTTGATAGCATTAAATATGGTCAAGGTCATCAAGGACAAGTGTTGAAATCACTGGAATTGTTTACTCTCTATTTAAACATAAGTTCCAAGAGCTAAGACATGGAAGCAACCTAAATGTTCATTAACAGATGAATGGATATTATAAAGCAGAGACATTACTTTGCCAACAAAGGTCCGTCTGGTCAAGGCTATGGTTTTTCCAGTGGTCATGTATGGATGTGAGAGTTGGACTGTGAGGAAAACTGAGTGCCAAAGAATTGATGCTTTTGAACTGTGGTGTTGGAGAAGACTCTTGAGAGTCCCTTGGACTGCAAGGAGATCCAACCAGTCCCTCCTAAAGGAGATCAGTCCTGGGTGTTCATTGGAAGGGCTGATGCTGAAGCTGAAACTCCAATACTGTGGCCACCTGATGCAGAGAGTTGACTCATTGGAAAAGACCCTGATGCTGGGAGGGACTGGGGGCAGGAGGAGAAGGGGACAACAGAGGATGAGATGGCTGGATGGCATCACCGACTCGATGGGCATGAGTTTCAGTAAACTCCAGGGGTTGGTGATGGACAGGGAGGCCTGGCATGCTGCAGTTCATGGGGTCGAAAAGAGTCGGACACGACTGAGCGACTGAACTGAACTGAACTGAACTGTGAGAGCTGACTGCGCTGTGTCCATATGTAGGCCCCACCCCACCCAGACTTCGGTCTATAAAAGCTCTCTTGCCCCACAAGTTGCAGGGGGAGGTGGGGGGGAGGACGGGAATCAACTCTTGGCCTGATGTCCGCTACCCTCTCCCCACCAGCTGCTGGCATCTGAAATAAAGCAAACTTTCCTTTCCACCAAAAAAAAAAAAAAAAGATGTGGTATTATACACACACACACACACACACACACACACACACATAGGAATATTACTCAGCCATAAAAAATAATAAAATAATGTTATGCCATTTTCAACAACATAGATAGACCTACAGATCATAATACTTAAGTGAAGTAAATCAAACAGAGAAAAACAAATATCATATGATATTGCTTATAATCTAAAAAAATACAAATGAATTTATATACAAATAGAAATAGACCTATAGGCATAAAAAACAAACTTATGGCTACCAAAGGGAAAGGAGGAAGAAGGCAAAATAGGAGTTTGATATTAACATATACATACAACTGTACATGAAATAAATATCCAACAAGGACCTACTGCATAGCACAGAGAACTATATTCAATACTTTATAACTACCTATGAGGGAAAATAATCTGAAAAAAGAATATATATATATATATATAATTTCCCAAGCAATCAAGGGTTTCATCTGCAAAGGCCACCTGTCTGGGTCCATATGTTTCTTTCCCCTGGATCTCTCTCTCTCTCTGGGATCCTTGCATCTTAGTGATTTGTTCAGAGTGACTGAATTAGGTTGCCTGAACCTTTGGTTTCTAAAGAGAACATTCAGTTCAGTTCAGTCGCTCAGTTGTGTCTGACTCTTTGTGACCCCATGAACCACAGCACGCCAGGCCTCCCTGTCCATCACCAACTCCCGGAGTCTACCAAAACCCATGTCCATTGAGTCAGTGATGCTATCCAACTTTCTCATTCTCTGTCATCCCCTTCTCTTCCTGCCCTCAATCTTTCCCAGCATCAGGGTCTTTTCCAATAAGTCAGCTCTTCACATCAGGTGGCCAAAGTACTGGAGTTTCAGCTTCAACATCAGTCCTTCCCATGAACACCCAGGACTGATCTCCTTTAGGATGGACTGTTGGATCTCCTTGCAGGGGCATGCTTTAATCAAGCACATATCTAAGGCCTCCTAATATCTTCTCCTTAAAGCCTGGGGGTGAAGGGTCAGGCCAGACAATGAAGGTCAAGCTTCCTCTCACCAAAGTGCCACTAAGGTAGGAAATAAAAAGGAAATCCTAGAACCATAAAAAAATTAATTAGGCCTATCATATAAACAATCCCTTGGGGATTAATAGGAAAAGACAGGATGCTTCCAATTATTCACAAAATAGTTGCTATAATACTGGCTAACACTTACTGAGCATGTATCACAAGCTTTGAAAAATACAGACACTACGCATGTAATCATCATACACAGGCTCCATTTCACAGATGAGGAAACTGAGGCTCAGCAAGGCTAAGTAACCTGCAGAAGCACACCTATGAATTACAGAGTCAGGATTCTAACCCAGGCCAGCGTGACTCCAAACCTGGACCAACACACTCTTGGCTTCTTTCCAATCCACTGCCGAACAACCTCCCTCCACTGCTCTCAGCCACCAACAAAACCAGAGGGAGTGAGGGATCAGGGAGAAAAGAGCAACTGTATGTAGAGCTGCATAAAGCGCCCTGCACAACCAAGTTATTAAAACATGCTATGTGTCCAGTGAAAGGTAGCTCAGGGATATCTTGCTAATATAGAAAATTCTTCAGAAAGTACATAGCTCTGAGTAAGCCAATTCAATACCAAAATAAGAAATACTCTAATGGAATTACATACTTAAGTTGGAAATATCTCCAAGTAACTTAGATTTTGTGATGAAATCCTAAACAGCTTCCAAGCAAAAATAGAACCATGACATTACAGGATGGGCTCAGAGCATGGAGGGCTCCATCTTTGCTCCCCTTCATATTTGTTCCCTGTGGGCCCACCATGCTAAGTCATTGTCACTTACTAATCCTCCAAATTCTTTTAAGCCTTCATGCCTTTCTTTTAGCCACTCCTTTCTCCAGAAAGCCTAGTCCCACCTTAATCCCTGGTCAAATACTTTATCCTTTAAGACTCTGCTCAAAGTAACTTCCTTAGGAGGACTTTCTAATTTCCTCTAATTAACTGCATCTTTGATGTTATCACAGTGTTCTTGGGTATTTTAACCTTGGATTGATTTAGTCATATTCTTCTGTTCATGATACATTATTCATCACTGGTCCATCTTTAACTTTATATATGGAATAAATAACACTGAAATATCTACATACACTACATCTTCAGTACAACATTTTATACAACTGACTTATTTTCCCTGAATTAATTTCTAAAAAAGTAGAAATTCTGACATACTACCAAATTCTCTTCTAGAACATTTACATCAATTCAAACTCCACCCATAGTATACAGAAGTACCCATTACCCCTACATTCTCAGTAGCACTAAGTATATTCAACTTTTTATCATCTTTGCTCATCTGATAGGAAAAAAGGATAACTATTCTTTTTTTCAGTTTTCACTCCTTTGATTACTAGTAATGTTAATCATATTCTCATATGTTTATTAACTTTTCATATTTTTTTCTTTTGAATTGCTTACTTATAATGTCTTGAATTATTCATTGAGGTGATCATCTTTTCCACATTGATTTACAAAAGTTCATTATATACTAAAGATATCGATGCTCTTTCTGCCATATTTGCTGCAAATTTTTGTCTTTTCATTTTTAAAGTGTTTTCTGCTATATTGATAATGTTTCACACTTTTTAGGTAGAGAAAACTTTCGCTTTTCTTTTGTGATTTCTTCCTTTGGTATTACACTAGAAAGTTCCTCCCCAACCTCAAGGTACATAACCTAGAGGGATGCTCATCTATATGTACCAGGAGACTTGTATAAGAAAACTCACTGAAATACATTCACAGTAGTGAACATTTGGGGGGGAAACTCAATGTGCCTTATAAAAAAATAAACAGTAGAATATAAATATAGTAGATAAATAACAGTGAAATATACAACAGAATTACCTGGAGCATCTATGTGATTCATCATGGGTATTTCTCAAAATATAATGTTGAGTGGGGAGGAAAAAAACAAAAATGAATAATAATACATGTACTCTATTACCATGTGTATAAATGAAAGTAATTCTCTATGTTGGTTTGTAGATGCATCAATTTGTAGTAAAAAGCATAAAAACATACTGAAGGAATAAACATCAAATTCTCATGATAGTTGTTGCATCTAGGAAAGGCAGGGGAAAAAAATGGAACTTTGAAAGGGTACAAAGGGGCAGTCACTCAATGTGAAAAATCTACTTTATCTTCTAATCAAAAACAAATGTGCAGCAGTGCTCGCCGTATCTATTCTGGACTTGAGGAGTCCTACTGACTCCTTTGCGCCAGGAGATGATCTTCATTAACTCCATACATACAAATACATTAAAGACCCAGTGCATTTAAATTCTAAATGCCGGAGGAGTAAAGATGGCGGAGGAGTAGGACGGGGAGATCACTTTCTCTTCTACAAATTCATCGAAAGAACAACAGAACGGTGAACAAAGTTTACAAAACAACTTCTGATCGCTAGCAGCGGACATCAGGCGCCCAGAAAAGCAGCCCATTATCTTCGAAGGGAGGTAGGACAAAAATATTAAAGATTAAAAAGGGACACAAAAGAACGAGGGACGGAGACCCGTCCCGGGAAGGGAGTCTTAATAGAGGAAGTTTCCAATCACCAGGAAACCCTCGCGCTGGCGGGTCTGGGGGAATTTTTCAGATCTCGGAGGGCAACCTAACTGGGAGGAGAAATTAAATAAGGCCCACAGATTACGTGCCTATTACGCCCGCACCCGCCACCAGCAAGAGGGGGCGGAACGGAGAGGAGCCGGCGGCATTGCTTAGGGTAGGGACCGGCCAGAAGGCCCTGAGAGCAGTCGGAGGGAGATTTTTTAAACTGTGGGAGAGCGAGGAAAAATTAACCGGCCAGAACACACGGCCGGCGGTTCGCAAAACAAAGGGACTGAGAAACTCCAGAGAAGAGCCGCCCTATCCCCGCTGGAGGTAGGAGGCGGGGGGAGGGGCAAGGGGCAAACTCAGCCCCAGAGAAGCCACCCCCTCCCACCTGGCAAACAGGCCCCGGGTCCTGTCTAGAGACGACCCGACCGGCGGCGCACGCTGGGGCCCGCGGAGGGAGGGGGCGCGGCACGCCCGTGGAGAGGGCGCCAAGCCAAGCCTCTGGCTGCCCGGCCAGAACACAGCGAGTGCTCCCAACACACAGCGACGTCTGCCTGCAGCGCCCCGCCGTCCCCGCCCCAGGACTGAACTGAACTAGCGAACCTAAATAAGAGATCACCTCCGCCCGCCTGTGTCAGGGCGGAAACTAGACACCGAAGAGAGGGCAAACAGAAGCCAAATAAACAAAGGGAATCTCTTCATAAAGGTCCGGTGCAACAGGTTAAAATCCCTGAAGGCAACACTGACTACACCGGAAGGGGCCTATAGATATCAAGAAGTGTAAGCTGGAAAAAGGAGCTATCTGAAATTGAACTGAACCTACACTGGCTGCAACAGCTCCAGAGAAATTCCTAGATATATTGGCATATTTTGTTGTTGTTGTTGTTGCTAAATTTTTAAAAAAAAAGGTTTTTTTCTTTTTTTTTCTTTTTTTTTTCAATTTTTTCTCTTTTATTGTCTTTTAAACTTCCCCACTACTCCCTCATTACTCCTCAACTTTCATTTTCATATATTTTTATGATTTTTTTCAATTAGGGGAAAAAAATTTGTTTTTCTTTTTTCTTTTTTTTTGTTTTTCTTTTTTTTCCTTTTTCTTTTTTTTTTCTTTTCTATCTTTTCATTTGCTTGTTTTTCTCTCCTATTTCCTTTTAAAGTCCTCTAATACTCCTCTATTATTCCTTAATTTTCATTTTCATCTCAATATAACCTTGCAAAAAAAAAGGAAAAAAAAAAAGAAGAGAGAGAGAGAAGCCCTATTTTTAAACTGAACTCCATATATATCTCTAAATTTTGGGTTTTTATTTTTGTTTTTAAATATTTTATTTCAAAGAGTCTAACCTCTACGCTAAATTTTTTAATCTTTGTTTATCAGTATGTGATATAAATGTTGGACATTTAAGAATCCAATATTCAATTCCCATTTCTATTCAGGAGTGTGTTGATTACTCTCTTCCACGTTTGACTCTCTGTTTTCTACCTCAGAACAACTCTATTGCCTCCTTTCCCCTTCTCTTCCCAATCCAATTCGGTGAATCTTTGTGGGTGTCTGGGCTACAGAGAACACTTTGAGAACAGATAACTGTGTAGATCTGTCTCTTTCCTCTTGAGTCCCCCTTTCTCCTCGCCTGCTCACCTTTATCTCCTTCCTCCCTCTCCTATTCTTCGTGTAACTCTATGAACCTCTTTGGTGGTCCCTCACGGTGGCAAATCTTTTCACCATTAACCTAGAAGTTTTTATTACCAGTGCTGCATAGTTGGAGAAGTCTTGAGACTATTGGTAGAATAAAACTGAAATCCAGAGGCAGGAGACTTAAGCCCCAAACCTGAGAAAACCATAAAACTCCTCACTACACAGAACATTAAGGAATAAGAATCCATCCAAAAGCCCCCATACCTACACCAAAATCAACCACCACCCAAGAGCCAAGAAGCTCCAGGACAAGACATACTACATAAATTCTACAGTAACGCAGGAACATAGACCTAAGTGTCAACATACAGGCTGCCCAAAGTCACACCTAACACATAGACCCATTGCAAAACTCATCACTGGGCACTCCATTGCACTCCAGAGAGAAGAAATCCATCTCCACGCACCAGAACACTGACACAAGCTTCCCTAACCAGGAAACCTTGACAAGCCAATAGTCCAACACCACCCACTGGGTAAAATCTTCACAATAAAAAGGAACCACAGACCAGCAGAATACAGAAAGCCCACCCCAGACACAGCAATCTAAACAAGATGAAAAGGCAGAGAAATATCCAACAAGTAAAGGAACATGAAAAATGCCCACCAAATCAAACAAAAGAGGAGGAGATAGGGAATCTATCTGAAAAAGAATTTCGAATAATGATAATGAAAATGATCCAAAATCTTGAAAGCAAAATGGAGTTACAAATAAATAGCCTGGAGACAAAGATGGAGAAGATGCAAGAAATGTTTAACAAGGACCTAGAAGAAATAAAAAAGAGTCAATTAAAAATGAATAATGCAATAAATGAGATCAAAATCACTCTGGAGGGAACCATGAGTAGAATAACAGAGACAGAAGATAGGATAAGTGAGGTAGAAGATAAAATGGTGGAAATAAATGAAGCAGAGAGGAAAAAAGAAAAAAGAATCAAAAGAAACGAGGACAACCTCAGGGACCTCTGGGAAAATGTGAAACGCCCCAACATTCGAATCATAGGAGTCCCAGAAGAAGAAGACAAAAAGAAAGGCCATGAGAAGCTACTCGAGGAGATAATAGCTGAAAACTTCCCTAAAATGGGGAAGGAAATAGCCACCCAAGTCCAAGAAACCCAGAGAGTTCCAAACAGGATAAACCCAAGGCGAAATACCCCAAGACACATATTAATCAAATAAACAAAGATCAAACACAAAGAACAACTATTAAAAGCAGCAAGGGAGAAACAACAAATAACACATAAAGGGATTCCCATAAGGATAACAGCTGATCTATCAATAGAAACCCTTCAGGCCAGAAGGGAATGGCAGGACATACTTAGAGTAATGAAAGAGAATAACCTACAACCAAGATTACTGTACCCAGCAAGGATCTCATTCAGATATGAAGGATAATTCAGAAGCTTTACAGACAAGCAAAAGCTGAGAGAATTCAGCACCACCAAACCAGCTCTTCAACAAATGCTAAAGGATCTTCTCTAGACAGGAAACACAGAAAGGTTGTATAAACGTGAACCCCATAACAGCAAACCAAATGGCAACTGGACCATACCTATCAATAATTACCCTAAATGTAAATGGGTTGAATGCCCCAACCAAAAGACAAAGACTGGATGAATGGATACAAAAACAAGACCCCTATATATGCTGTCTACAAGAGACACACTTCAAAACAAGGGACTCATACAGACTAAAAGTGAAGGGCTGGAAAAAAATATTTCATGCAAACGGAGACCAAAAGAAAGCAGGACTTGCAATACTCATATCAGATAAAATAGACTTTCAAATAAAGGCTGCAAAAAGAGACAAAGAAGGACACTACATAATGATCAAAGGATCAATTCAAGAAGAAGATATAACAATTATAAATATATATGCACCCAACATAGGAGCACCACAATATGTAAGGCAAATACTAACGAGGATGAAAGAGGAAATTAATAGTAACACAATAATAGTGGGAGACTTTAATACCCCACTCACAACTATGGATAGATCAACTAAACAGAAAATTAACAAGGAAACACAAACTTTAAAGGACACAATGGACAAGCTAGACCTTATTGACATCTATAGGACCTTTCACCCCAAAACAATCAACTTCACCTTTTTCTCAAATGCACACGGAACCTTCTCCAGCATAGATCACATCCTGGGCCATAAATCTAGTCTTGGTAAATTCAAAAAAATTGAAATCATTCCAGTCATCTTCTCTGACCACAGTGCAGTAAGATTAGATCTCAATTACAGGAAAAAAATTATTAAAAATTCTAACATATGGAGGCTAAACAACACGCTTCTGAATAACCAACAAATCATAGAAGAAATCAAAAAAGAAATCAAAATATCCATAGAAACAAATGAAAATGAAAACACAACAACCCAAAACCTATGGGACACTGTAAAAACAGTGCTAAGGGGAAGATTCATAGCATTACAGGCCTACCTCAAGAAACAAGAAAAAAGTCAAATAAATAACCTAACCCTACACCTAATGCAACTAGAGAAGGAAGAAATGAAGAACCCCAGGGTTAGTAGAAGGAAAGAAATCTTAAAAATTAGGGCAGAAATAAATGCAAAAGAAACTAAAGAGACCATAGCAGAAATCAGCAAAGCTAAAAGCTGGTTTTTTGAAAAAATAAACAAAATTGACAAACCATTAGCAAGACTCATTAAGAAACAAAGAGAGAAGAACCAAATTAACAAAATTAGAAACGAAAATGGAGAGATCACTACAGACAACACTGAAATACAAAGGATCATAAGAGACTACTACCAGCAGCTCTATGCTAATAAAATGGACAACTTGGAAGAAATGGACAAGTTCTTAGAGAAGTATAACTTTCCAAAACTGAACCAGGAAGAAATAGAAGATCTTAACAAAACCATCACAAGCAAGGAAATCGAAACTGTCATCAGAAATCTTCCAGCAAACAAAAGCCCAGGACCAGATGGCTTCACAGCTGAATTCTACCAAAAGTTCAGAGAAGAGCTAACACCTATCTTACTCAAACTCTTCCAGAAAATAGGAGAAGAAGGTAAACTTCCAAACTCATTCTATGAGGCCACCATCACCTTAATTCCAAAACCAGACAAAGATGCCACAAAAAAAGAAAACTACAGGCCAATATCACTGATGACCATAGATGCAAAAATCCTTAACAAAATTCTAGCAAACAGAATCCAACAACATATTAAAAAAATCATACACCATGACCAAGTGGGCTTTATCCCAGGAATGCAAGGATTCTTTAATATCTGCAAATCAATCAATGTGATACACCACATTAACAAATTGAAAGATAAAAACCATATGACTATCTCAATAGATGCAGAAAAAGCATTTGACAAAATTCAACATCCATTTATGATTAAAACTTTCCAGAAAGCAAGAATAGAAGGAACATACCTCAACATAATAAAAGCTATATATGACAAACCCACAGCAAGCATTACCCTCAATGGGGAAAAATTGAAAGCATTTCCCCTAAAATCAGGAACAAGACAAGGGTGCCCACTCTCACCACTTCTATTCAACATAGTTTTGGAAGTGTTGGCCACAGCAATCAGGGCAGAAAAAGAAGTAAAAGGAATCCAGATAGGAAAAGAAGAAGTGAAACTCTCACTGTTTGCAGATAACATGATCCTCTACATAGAAAACCCTAAAGACTCTACCAGAAAATTACTAGAGCTAATCAACAAATATAGTAAAGTTGCAGGATATAAAATTAACACACAGAAATCTCTTGCATTCTTATACACTAACAATGAGAAAACAGAAAGAGAAATTAAGGAAACAATACCATTCACCATTGCAACAAAAAGAATAAAATACTTAGGAATATATCTACCTAAAGAAACAAAAGACTTATACATAGAAAACTATAAATCACTGATGAAAGAAATCAAAGAGGACACAAACAGATGGAGAAATATACCGTGTTCATGGATTGGAAGAATCAACATTGTCAAAATGGCCATACTACCCAAAGCAATCTACAGATTCAATGCAATCCCTATCAAGCTACCAGCGGTATTTTTCACAGAACTAGAACAAATAATTTCACAATTTGTATGGAAATACAAAAAACCTCGAATAGCCAAAGTAATCTTGAGAAAGAAGAATGGAACTGGAGGAATCAACCTGCCTGACTTAAGACTATACTACAAAGCCACAGTCATCAAGACAGTATGGTATTGGCACAAAGACAGATATATAGATCAATGGATCAGAATAGAAAGCCCAGAGATAAATCCACGAGCATATGGTCACCTTATCTTCGACAAAGGAGGCAAGGATATACAATGGAAAAAAGATAGCCTCTTTAACAAGTGGTGCTGGGAAAATTGGTCAACCACTTGTAAAAGAATGAAACTAGAACATTTTCTAACACCATACACAAAAATAAATTCAAAATGGATTAAAGATCTAAATGTAAGACCAGAAACTATAAAACTCCTAGAGGAGAACATAGGCAAAACACTCTCCGACATAAATCACAGCAGGATCCTCTATGACCCACATCCCAGGATATTAGAAATAAAAGCAAAAATAAACAAATGGGACCTAATGAAACTTAAACGCTTTTGCACAGCAAAGGAAACTATAAGCAAGGTGAAGACAGCCCTCAGATTGGGAGAAAATAATAGCAAATGAAGCAACAGACAAAGGATTAATCTCAAAAATATACAAGCAACTCCTCCAGCTCAACTCCAGAAAAATAAATGACCCAATCAAAAAATGGGCCAAAGAACTAAAAAGACACTTCTCCAAGGAAGACATACAGATGGCTAACAAACACATGAAAAGATGCTCAACATCACTCATTATCAGAGAAATGCAAATCAAAACCACAATGAGGTACCATTACATGCCAATCAGGATGGCTGCTATCCAAAAGTCTACAAGCAATAAATGCTGGAGAGGGTGTGGAGAAAAGGGAACCCTCTTACACTGTTGGTGGGAATGCAAACTAGTACAGCCACTATGGAAAACAGTGTGGAGATTTCTTTAAAAAATGGAAATAGAACTTCCATATGACCCAGCAATCCCACTTCTGGGCATACACACCAAGGAAACCAGATCTGAAAGAGACACGTGCACCCCAATGTTCATCGCAGCACTGTTTATCATAGCCAGGACATGGAAGCAACCTAGATGCCCATCAGCAGACAAATGGATAAGGAAGCTGTGGTACATACCTACCATGGAATATTACTCAGCCATTAAAAAGAATTCATTTGAATCAGTTCTAATGAGATGGATGAAACTGGAGCCCATTATACAGAGTGAAGTAAGCCAGAAAGATAAAGACCATTACAATATACTAACACATATATATGGAATTTAGAAAGATGTTAATGATAACCCTATATGCAGAACAGAAAAAAAAAAAGACACAGATTTATAGAACAGTCTTTTAGACTCTGTGGGAGAAGGAGAGGGTGGGATGTTTCAAGAGAACAGCATCGAAACATGTATAGTATCTAGGGTGAAACAGATCACCAGCCGAGGTTGGATGCATGAGACAAGCGCTCAGACCTGGTGCACTGGGAAGACCTAGAGGGAGCGGATGGAGAGGGAGGTGGGAGGGGGGCTCGGGATGGGGAACACATGTAAACCCATGGCTGTTTCATTCCAATGTATGACAAAATTCACTACAAAAAAAATAAATAAATAAATAATAAAAAAATAAATTCTAAAAAAAAAAAAACAAAAAACAAATGTGCACCCCGGTCTCACTGCAACCACCCTAAAACTCCCAACCAAGTTTCCTGCCACTGCTCTCTCACAAGCCGTTTTTGGATGTGCTTGACAGCCACTCTGATATCCCCCAAAAGCCTCATCATGTGAGTAATAAACCTTTTATAATAGGTTTGTATTAGGTTTATTAGGTATATTATATTAGGTTCATTATAATATAATAAACCTTTTATAGTAACCCTCTCAAAAATGTGACAAAACATTAATATTTACCATTCTGGATGGGTAGTGAGTTCTTTTCTTCTGTTACACACTATTTTTCTACATTAACATTTTTTCTCCAAATGAAAAAAAGAAGGCGAGCATATCCCACCTACCAAGAATATATAGAAATTCACTTTTATTTTACTCTAAATTTGCAATATTTCTTTAAATTTATGATATAAAGTAGGATTCTAAATTGAATGAATGGGGTGGAGAGGGAGGTGGGAGGGGGGATGGGGATGGGGAACACATGTAAACCCATGGCTGTTTCATTCCAATGTATGACAAAATTCACTACAAATAAAAAAAAAAATGAATGAATGAGTGAATCAACAAAAGCTAGTAAAAGAGTAAATGAATGGAAAGAATGAATGAATGGTTAATTCATATCTAAATGACTACATAATTCTCTCTCTCAAATTCAGATTATATAAACATACTCAGTGAATCAGAAAGAATTTAGCAACCATGTTGACATTTGAGTAACTGTGGCCATAAAGCAGGTTGATGCCAATCAATACAGTAGCCACTTGCCATATGTGGCTCATCAAGCACTTGAAATGTGGGTTGTCTGAATTGTAATGTGCTGTAAAAATGTGAAATACATACTAAGATACTCTGAACTCAGTAGCCCCAAAATGTAAAATATCACACTAATAATTTAAAACTCATTTCATGTTAAAATGATATCTTGGATCAATTGTGTTGAAAGATGTATACTATTAAAATTAATTTCACCTGATTCTTTTTATCCTGTTATTGAAACTACCAAACAATTTACAGTTACAGATATGGCTCACATTACATTTTTACTGGACAGCAATGAAATAGAAAAACAATGTTGTTTTAGATCTAAAATTGCATAAGAAAAAAAACATGTTCACTTTTCACATATGCCTAATCTGAATGCAAACCATCCACCTCTTTATTAAATAATGACATGAAACTAGATGAAAAAATATGAGGTCATTTTGCTGCACAGCCGACAACTCGGAAAATTAGACCTTACGCAAATTGTTCTATAAAGCACTTAATAAAATTTTAAGGAAGTGGAAAATTTTGTATTAAGTTCTGTAATACAAAGTAGATTCATTTCCAAAGGAAGATCATAAGGTGAGAATGTAACATGAAAAACACCAGCTCTAATGAAACGGCATTTTGTTGCCAGTCTTCTAATGTTTCTGTTGTCCCAGGTGCTGAGTGCTGTGTCGCTCAGTCCTGTCCAACTCTTTGCAACCCCATGGACTGTAGCCCGCCAGGCTCCTCTGTCCATGGGGATTCTCCAGGCAAGAATACTGGAGTTGGTTATCATGCCCTCCTCCAGGGGATCTTCCCAACCCAGGGATTGAACCCAGGTCTCCCATATTGCAGGCAGATTCTTTACCATCTGAGCCACCAGGGAAGCCCAAATGTAGTAAAAATACAGTTGTCCCATGGATCGTCACTATATGAATTCATGTTATTTCAGTGGTCCTGGGGTTACTCTCTTTTTAATGTGGTCTATTTTTGACCAGAAAGTGATGATGCTAATGAGGCCCTCTTGATACTAAGACCCATGCGGACCAGTCACAGTACCATGGCCCAGAAAGTTACTAGTAATAAAAAGTCATTTCAGACCAACTTCACAACTTCCCTGGTATCAACTACTGCAAAGGGGATGTGTTTATATCAGCATCAGTTCTTAGAATGCCCCTCCCTCTAACCTGCGCTACTCTCACATCCCTGACCCGACAGTTCCTAGAAACACTTCGTTCATGTGCTGTCTGTCCATCCCTCCTTCACTGAGACCATGACTATGTATCTCAAAAGCCAGGAGAAAACCAGTCAGGCAAGGACCGATCCTTTCCTCTGGGTGCAGAGAAGGGGCTGACAGTGAGAGGGCAAAGCAGAACCCTCTCAAGCAGGCAGAAAAGAGGAAAGGTTGTGAAAAAAAAAAATTAAGTTTATACTTGATATCCTGTCCAAACCAGCCAAAGCTAAGGGTCAACACAGGTGTGTGCTGTGTCCTTAGTCGCTCAGTGGTGTCTGACGCTTTGTGATCCCATGGACTGTAACCCGCCAGGCTCCGCTGTCCATGGGATTCTCCAGGCAAGAAGACTGGAGTGAGTTGCCATGCCCTCCTCCAGGGGATCTTCTCAACCCAGGGATCGAATCCAGGTCTCCAGTATTGCAGGAGGATTCTTTACCATCTCTGTCACCAGGGAATACAGGTAGCTAAACATACTAAAGACCACATTTTATAAAATAAAAGCAAGGAAGGCATGGTATAAAAATGTACCTTGTAGCCATCTTTTACTTAGACCTTGTAGAAATGGAAGAGTTTCACAAGTCAGAGAGCATCTGTAATAGTCTGTATTAAAGAGAAATTAAGACTTCTCCAAATATGTGCCATTGGGAGACACAATGATTCTCAGAAATGACACTATGGGATGCTTCAATAACAAGGGAAATTTCATAAACAAATTCAGGAAATAGAGTCTGATATACCACTAAAGGCACTTGTGTTTTTTTGTTTGTTTGTTTTTTGTGGGGTTTTTTTGCTTTGCTTTTATCCAGTTGAAATAGTATACCTGAAATTCCATAGCCAGTTTAATATGAATGTCATTAATCCAAGAGCAGGCTTTTAAATGCCCCAAATTCCACGTTCCCCTCTCTGAATGCAGGCTTCTCACTTATTATTTCTTTCACTCCTTCACTCTCTACCCTCCTGGGGACCTACTTGTCACTCAACCTTCCTGCTCCATACTGCCCATTAGCCTCTTCCTGGCTGTATTGTCCTACCTCTACCCAGAGTCAAATACTTGCCAATGCCCTCTGCACTCTTAACTCCCTCCTCCCCAATCTGCACACCCACTGTGCATACACCCAGTTTGACCTCTGCCCGACAGTCGGGTTTCTCAGCTCCCACACTACCCAGTGCTGCCAGAGCCCACTACAGAATGAACGTACCCAGCAGGGCCATTACTAAGCCAAGCTGTGCACGGTGACTTGCTTCCTTCCTCTGCTTAGCAAGTCTCACTTTCATTCTTGTAAACACCCAGATGTCACCTCCCCAGCAGTCTCTCCAGACCCCAGGGCTCCAATTTCACCTTGGTCACACTCCCTCTCAGCAGATAACTTGATCTGAACAGACAGAGGTGTCTTAAGAGACCCCAATCTTCATCACAAGACATCAGTGCTAATAAATGCTCTCTTCCTTCCTGTCCATGACAAATGAAGAGCTGGATGCCTTCATCCTCTCTCCCAGTATGTGTGTATAAATAAATGCATGTAGAATACACCCAGGGCTTCCCTGGTGGCTCAGATGGTAAAGAATTTGCCTGCAGTGCAGGAGTCCCAGGTTTGATCCCTGTGTCAGGAAGATCCCGTGAAGGAGGGCATGGCAACCCACTCCAGTATTCTTGCCTGGAGAATTCCAGGGACAGAGGAGTCTGGCAGACTCTAGTTCATGGGATCGCAAAGAGTCAGACATGACTGAGCGACTAACATCACACTAAATACACCAATGCACAAAAACCATACATATTACACACACACACCCCACACACACACATACATCATGCCTTCCTTGAATCGTCTCCTCTCCGTCTTCTGGGCTCACTCTCTGCTCTCATGGCCTGACATGCAAATGAATCTCACCCTTTCTCTCTAAAATGTTTACCAAGGATTGAGAGAACACCTCACTCCATTACACTTGGAGATGCAACAAAAAAGGTCAGAAGTGTTGCATGGTTTATTCTGTGTTTCCAAGTTCTTTGAGTCTTTTATAGCAGTTTATATGAATTTTTTAAATTTTTCATAACAGTTCATATGTATATTTTTAAAAAATTTCCCCCAATCCTTCATAACTAAAGGTCTTACACAAGTAACCCAAGTCTATTTCCTCCATCCTCACATCTCTTCCCTTCTGAGCCCCTGGTGGCCAGGCTTCCATGCCCAGCGGCCTCCAGAACTGGACTCTTAAAGGGCAGCAGTGGGCAACATCTGGGCAACATCTTGTGGCCATATCCTTCCCTCTGTCCTACTCTTAAAAACACCAACAATGATGACCTATCCCCTCTTTGAAACTCTCTCCTCCCTTGGCCTCTACAAGACAAGCTCTGAGTTCCATTATAAAACCAGATACCCTTCACTGAAAGATCCTGCAAATGATCAAATGAGCTTTCCCTTTCCTTCTCCTAAAATCAAAGGAAGTGAGAGGAACTGCAGAACGGGAGCCTCTACATGCACATATGCGTGTTTGCTTATGAAACACCATCCTCTGAACTGCACACTACACACTCTCACACTGTCTTCTCCACTGGCTCCACTTCAGGGGAAAGAAAAGGTGATAAGGCCACATCAAAGTGTCCATAATCCTCAGCATTGCCAAGGGGACTTCTTGTCAGCTGTCCTCTACATACATCCGCCTTTCAGGGCCACAGGGTGGAGTTCTTTTCTGAGCTACTTTGCTCAGCGTCCTGCCACTCCACCTCTCTCCTGTGAGGAAGAGACAAAGATAATGTCTTCCTTGAACAAGAGTTTGAGAAATGAAGAGGGGTTTGGTGTATGGACAGGGCAAGATTGGACATTCTCCGTGGGGAATTTCACTTTCAGAGACAGAAAGTCCGCATGTAGAAAACTACAATTAGATAAGCATTTTGGGTGCACATTAGCAATCAGTGAGAGTGAGCATTCAATGAGGTCGTTTAGGTGGGAGAATTTTGCAAACTGTAACTTGCTGAGCAAATGTTAGATTTTCTCGCATCATCTATCTCAGAGTTGTTGGAGACAAAATGAGACAATATATGGAAAATGGCTTTGTCAACTGGAAAAAACCTTTATAAATTATATTATGTGATGTTTTGCCTCTAGGTAGATTAAAAGTCAGACCATGGAAATATTGAAGAAAATTAAAATACCTGCTAATTTCTTTTAAGTCCACATTCGTGGAGCAGTTTATAAACTGAGAATTCTAACTAATTTCCATCTTCTCACCTCTTTTCAAATGAATTCACTGCAATAAACTTCAAACTCTTTTAACAACAGAGTCAAGTTCCTGGTGACTCTAAATTACCAGACTTTGGATTTGAGGCCTAAAAGTCAACTTTTGTGCCCAGGCCACAATAACAAGGCCAGACCATTTTATCTTGTGACTATTTCCTTCATTTCGGTTGCCTTGGGCATCAAAGCATTGTGATTCTATTGCAGTAGCCTCCTGGCCATTCACTCTATCTTTAGCCTCTATGATTTATAATCCATCCTTCCTATGGATGCTCAAAAAATCAACACTGTTTTTCCTATTCCAACTAATTTTTTTAAATGACTGATATCATAAAGTGGTGAGTCAAGAAATTAAAACAAATTGAATAATTATTGAAAAGAAAGAAGAAAATCATCACTTCTTAGAAGCAGACCTAAAAACCCTAGAAATGTTACTGAGAAGCTATGTAGTGTGGTAGATTGGATACAAATAAGCATGCAGAAATCAACAGCTTCCCAACATGCCAGAAGTAACCAACAGGAACACCTAATCAGGGAAAGATTTTTTCACTCTAACTGCCAAGGCCCACCAGAGGCACAATCAGGAAGAGTGAAAGTGGGAGGAAAGAATTATTGGAGTCTCTCATTCTTCTGCGATGGTTCCTATCTGCAGCCTTTTTATGACACTTTCTTTCCTGGTTTGCTTTGTATGGTTTTCATCTTCTGTTTAAGATTTAAAGAGACTCATGCTTCAAGTTTCAGCCTGGGAAGCTCTGGGTTTGGGTGGGGACATGGGGGAGATCGTGGGAGAGTAAATGCAGGATGGATGGGATGTGGCCAACAGGCCCCAAGGCAGCAACCAGCTGCACCAACCTGGGAGTTATCACTGACAGGGATGGAAAACTGAAAGCCACCTCTAACTCTTCTCTGTACTGCACAGACATTCAATTGCCAAGTCCTATAAATTGATCCTTTTAAAGAGTTCATGGATTTACTCCTTTCTCCCCAGCCCTAGTCCTGTCCCTTGCCAATAGCCTCAGTAATTTGGGCCCAGATTACAACCATCTCTTAGGGGCTCCTTTAGCTGCAGTCCCTAATCCATGTCCCTTTCTGTTTTTCTTTCTCATCACTTTACTGTGTCACACTCTTGACTGGTTAATATCCTACAGAATGTATGCCTGGCAGGCCAACCAATCTGGGCTAGAATACAAGGTTCATCTCTCACTCCAGACTGAATGGCTGTGAGCCCCAAGTCTTCCTCTGGTTAACTCTGTGACCTTGATCATATTACTTGATCACTCTGAGCCTCAGTTTCCTCATTTGTAAAATTGGCCTAATGCATATGTGATAAAAATTATTGTATTACAAATAATACATAAAATATAGGATCCATCTAGGGATTGGACACACAACAATTCAACAGGCATTCAAAACCCATAATTTCTGCCATGAGAGTTATGGTCATTATCACAATTAGAGTCTACAGTTGTCTGCTGGAGCAAGTTTAATGCCTATGCTTGTGTCTAAGACCATATAATTTGTCCCAACCCAACACAAAACAATCAGCTCTGGGTCCATGCTACTCAGCCCCATCTCCAGAAACCAAACATCCTCACCCCTATCCCAAAACTTTGGCTCTTCATCTTCTTTCAGGCTAATGTGCCCTTTTCACATGTTTCCAAGTATGCCTACTTCAAGGACTCTTTCCATCACCTCCCTGCCTTGCGTTTCCTCAGTGCCTCTTTCACCCCACCACCACCACCATCACACACAGTTAGCTCTTACCACCCTGTGTGTCCAGCTCTGTCCTGGGCAGTTTGAATGAGTTCTCTCATTTTATCCTCACAGCAGCCCTAAAAACCGAGGACTATTATTCTCGTCGCTTTAGAGCTGGAGTCACTGGGGCTCTGAGAGGGTGAGTTGCTTGCCCAAGGTCACAAAGTCAGCCACTGGCAAAATCAGAACTCAAAAACTAGGTCTGAACTCTCAACTGCTACCTCAACCTTCCTCAACACATATTTTTAGGCAATGGCTGGATGAGTCACATTAACATGTCAACTGCTACTGCTAAGTCACTTCAGTCGTGTCCGACTCTGTGCAACCCCATCCCTGGGATTCTCCAGGAAAGAACACTGAAGTGGGTTGCCATTTCCTTCTCCAATGCATAAAAGTGAAAAGTGAAAGTGAAGTCGCTCAGTCATGTCTGACTCTTTGTGACCCCATGGACTGAAGCCTACCAGGCTCCTCCGTCCATGGGATTTTCCAGGCAAGAGTACTGGAGTGGGGTGCCATTGCCTTCAAAGTCCAACCCAATCACAACTTCTTTATCCTTGAGAAAGCTAGTTCCTATTCCTTTCCCCTGCTCTTGCCTCTTTGGCACTTACAGTGGTTTGAAAGAACACACACCATACTGTACACTGTCCTATACCATGTCTGCACTGGATAACTGGGCACTCACTTTTCTTGGGATCCGTTATATGTGATTGTGTACAATTGGGTATCCTTCACTAAGTGGAGCCATGAAGAACACACACTGTTCATAGAGACCAGTCTCATTTCTTCCCAGATATATCTCAGGAATCTTCTCCAATAGAATACAAATTTCTTGCAGGTAAGGACCACATCTTATGTTTCTTTATGTCTCACAAACTTCTACAGATATTAGAGATATCTCCAAAACACCTTTTGGCTCATAGTTGGTCTAGGCAGGCTTTCTTAACTAGGGGATGGGGAGAGGGACTGCAGGTCCCTGGAGGTATGCAGGACAAAAGGAGAAAGAGGGAATGAATGATCTTCTGCTATCTTCTCAGAAGAGAGAGAGCACAGCTGGTTCCCTATAAACGCTGGGGAAAATGTTTCCAGTTGTCATAAGCCTGAAGCAAACTGGGTCTGATGACATCAGACATGCTTAATATACTACATATTTGGCATTGATTCCAGAGAAGACTATGAGTCAGGAACTCAGAAAAAGTCTCCTGGGCATATAGGCAGCTCCTGGTCTGTCTCTTCCACATTAAATACACTCAGGATAGGGAATATACATTTTTAAATGCATGAAACATGAGCCAGACTTGACACCCATCTATCAGAGCTGCTTTAAGGATAATAAAATCAGTGCCGCCATAATAAGGAGGGGGAACTTGATGACCCACTGGAGATTTCTTCCAATCTAAACGATTCTATAAATTCCCCTAAAATCATAAAAAAGCAGATTAAGGATTCATGTAGGCGTTTGGACTATAAATACAAATTAATTTCTGCTCCAGTTGCAGTTTTTTTTTTCTCATCTTTGCAAGAAGCACCTATATCTCCGAGATATTTCTGGGTGAAACACCAATATAACAGCTAAAGATAGATAGGACTCCCCCAGGTTCTCGCTGGTGACTATTTTCTTCTAATTTCACAAATAAATTTGCATCTTGAAATGCACTGAATTGAATATTGTTGCTGTCCAGAAACATTTATCACTGGAAATCGGTTTTGTTTGGGGAGTAAGATATAATTATGTACAGATTCAATAAGAACTTAAATGTTCCATTGAGAAATTCTTTATTGAAAATGTTTTGTTTTAACTCTAAGTAATCTGTTTCCATTTTCAGTTATTAGCCATATTACTGCAATTCCTTTTGAATTTTTTAAAAACATTTCCTTATCAGAACTCAATAACTAGAAATCAAAAGAAAACTATAAACATTTTTAAAAGATTAACTTATCAATTATATGTTTTTGGTTCACATACTTGCTCTTATTCAATATGAAGTTAGAGACCAAAATAGAAATGAACAAATGGATTACAGATAATGTTTCCAAATGCATAGGGATAAATGCATATCCCTGAGGAAACATGCTCCATTATGACATCACAGCTGTTTTTCCTATAAAAAGAACTATGTCCTGCAGCAAACTATAATTTCCAAAATAAAGGGAATAAAAGATTAAAGAAAAGAAAAACATGTCAGCAATGGATTTCTCAAATCCAAGGATAGCAACCAGATGCCAAGCATATTAAAATACCACATCTGACAAAGGATTTAAAAAAAGAAACCTTATACCACTTGAATGCTTAAATGCAAAGTATTTCCCCTTTAGATATACCAAAGAAAGGAGACTGTGGTATATTGTTGCAAGAATGGCTGCATGTCTCATGATCTTAGTC
>CM035275.1:57809683-57922636 GCA_020226075.1 Hydropotes inermis
TAGTGGTTATTATGGAAATTACTCGTGGAAATTAAATAGAACTGTACTGATAATAATTGTAACTAGGAAAGAGAGAAAATACAGTTTGATTAAGCCTTTTTGGTTTGTGACTATAATTGATATTTTTGTTTGGATAAGTGAGGTTGTTTTTGGTAAAATGTTTTCAAGTCAGATTAAATCTAGGAAAGATGATGCTGATTTTTGACTTATTGTTAGGTTTATGTAAGGAGTCAGGTGATGTATAATTGTGGGAAAGTACCCTAGTATATTAGAAAATTTGAAGGCGTTTGACGGATAATTGAATTTTAGGTTTTGGGTTATGTTACTAATTTCTAGTGCTAGGATAAATCCTAGAACTGTCACTGCTAGAGCTATCATTTTTAGGTAGCAAGGTATTGTTATTTGGGGAACTGTTGTTGGGGGAATATTATTAGAAATAATGAATCCTGCGAAGAGGCTTCCAATTATTAGATGTTTAATGGAATTCATTAGAAAGGGGTTATTTTTGTTAATAATTACTAAAGTTGGGAATCGAGGTTGTCCTAAGAGAAAAGAAAATAATGCGAGTGCTGTAAATGGCTGTAAAGGAGGTGGAAATTAATGTTATTAAAAGGGCTCAGGCGTTGGTGTACGATGTGTTGGTGGTTTCAATAATTAGGTCTTTAGAATAGCAGCCAGTGAGGAAAGGCATTCCTGTTAGTGAGAGACTGCCAATGATTAGGGCTGTTGTGGTGAATGGTATGGCTTTAAATAAGCCGCCTATTTTTCAAATGTCTTGTTCATCATTTAGGCTGTGGATGATGGAGCCGGAGCACATGAATAGTATGGCTTTAAAGAAAGCATGGGTGCAAATGTGAAGAAATGCTAGGTAGGGTTGATTAATGCCAATTGTTACTATTATCAGACCTAGTTGGCTAGGTGTGGAGAAAGCAATAATTTTTTTTATATCATTTTGGGTAAGGGTGCATATTGCTGTAAAGAGGGTGTTGATAGCTCCTAGGCATAGCAGGATGGATTGTGCAAATTTATTATTTTCTGTTAGTGGATGGAAGCGAATTAATAGAAAAATGCCTGCTACTACTATTGTGCTTGACTGGAGTAGTGCTGAGACAGGGGTAGGGCCTTCTATTGCAGAGGGCAGTCATGGGTGTAGACCAAATTGGGCAGATTTTCTGGTTGCAGCAAGTGCGAGGCCTATTAGGGGTATATTAGAGTTATCCGGGTTTAGTATAAAAATTTGTTGAAAGTCTCAGGCATTAAGATTTATAAGGAATCATGCTATTGCTAAAATAAAGCCGATGTCACTGATGCGGTTATATAAAATTGCTTGTAGAGCTGCTGTGTTTGCATCTGCTCGTCCGTATCATCAGCCAATAAGTAGAAATGATATAATTCCTATGCCTTCTCACCCAATGAACATTTGGAATAAGTTATTTGCGGTAACAAGAATAAGCATGGTAATGAGAAATAAAAGAAGATATTTTAAAAATTGGTTAATGTTGGGATCTGAATGTATGTATCATATTGAAAATTCTATAATGGACCATGTGACAAATAGTGCTACTGGCACAAATATTATTGAGAAATAATCTATTTTAAAGCTTAATGATAATTTGATGGTTTGAATTGTAAGTCAGTGTCAGTTTGAGATAATTACTTCTTGGCCTGTATGGATAAATATTATTGTGGGAATAATGCTAGTGATGAAGGCACATGAGATAGTTGTTTTTACATAGAGTGGGTAGTTAGAAGTTTTACAGCTATTAGAGCTTGTGTTTATAATGGGGATAATTAATAAAAGTAGGGTAATTAGTGTAAAGGAAGAAAATAGGTTTATTACTTTTATTTGGAGTTGCACCAATTTTTTGGTTCCTAAGACCAACAGATTACTACCATCCTCTAAAAGTTCAAAAAAGCCATGTTATTACACATGGGGGCATAGAATTAGCAGTTCTTGCATGCTTTTTCGGTAAATAAGAAGTTATAAGCTTCTATTGTCAGATTCACAATCTAATGTTTTTTTTAAACTATACTTGTGGGGCTTCCGGGGCTGGGGCTGGCAGGCAGCCAGGACTTGGGTTTTGGTTTCCATGAAATCCTAAGTTTGAACAAAAGCCCGCGCCGTTTGTACCAATAGAATTGCTTTAAGTTTAAACAAAAGCCTGCGAAGTTTGTACCAATGGGATTGCTTTGCAAACATGTAACCAATCACTTTGTAACCCGTATGTAATATGCTGATTGAATGGTTTTTGTCTATAAAAAGCTTGCCCAATTTGCTGTTCGGGGTGCTCTGCCTCCCAGGAGATCGGAGTCACCCGGTTGCACAGCTGACAATAAACCCTCTTGCGCGTTGCATCTGCTGGGTTCGTTTATTGGGTCGCGCGGTTTTTCCTCCTTGGAACAAAGGCCCAAATTCTGGGTCTTACATACTTACAGTATAGGGATCCTAAAATGATTTTTGGATTTAGTGACAGTAGTAGTAAGGGTAAGATGTGTAATGATATGAGGGCATTTTCTCATGTAAAGGAGGGTGAAATATTATTAATATGGTGGGTGTTATTTACCTCGTTGTGTTGTGATTAATATGTAAAGAGAGTACAGAGCAGTAATTACTTAATGTTTAGTCCTATTAAAATGATTGTAATATTGGATCATGAGAAAGTAGCTATCACTAGAAATAGCTCTCCGATTAGGTTAATCGTTGAAGGGAGAGCTAAGTTAGTTAGGCTAGCTAAAAGTCATCAGGTGGCTATTAGTGGGAGGAAGGTTTGTAGGCCTCAGGCTAGAATTATTGTTCAACTATGGATTCGCTCAAAATTAGAGTTTGCTAGGCAAAAAAGTATAGATGAGGTGAGGCCGTGAGCGATTATTAGGGCTGTGGCTCCTATATAGCTTCAAGGTGTTTGAATAAGAATAGCTACAATGACAAGTGCTATGTGACTAACAGAAGAATATGCGATTAATGATTTAAGGTCTGTTTGGTGGAAGCAAACTGAGCTAGTCATAATCATGCCCCATAGGGATAGCATAATGAAGGGGTATGCTATAAATTCGGTAAGTGGGTTTAGGAGTATTGTAATTCATAATATACCGTACCCTCCTAGTTTTAGTAAGACTGCTGCAAGGACTATAGAGCCTGCAATGGGGGCTTCTGCGTGGGCTTTGGGCAGTCAAAGGTGGAGGCCATATAGTGGTATTTTTACTATAAAGGCTATTATACATGCCAATCATATAAAAACGTTTGATCAGGAGCTAGATAAGAGTTGTACTCAGTATTGGAGCACTAGAAAGTTTAGGGATCCAGTGATATTTTGGAGATAAACTAGTGCGACTAGTAGTGGAAGAGAGCCTACTAGTGTATAAAACAGAAAGTAGAGGCCGGTGTTTAGGCGTTCTGTTTGATTCACTCATTGAGTAATAATAGTGTCGGGACTAGCGTTGCTTCAAATAGAATGTAGAAGAAAATTAGTTCTATGGCAGTAAAAGTTATAATAGAAATAGTTTTAGTAGAATTAGTATAGTAATATACAGTTTTTTTCGGGTCAGGTTTTCTTTTGACAAGCAGTGCTGACTGGCTATTAATATTAAGGGAAGAAGCCACAAAGTTAGAATTAATAGTGGTGCTGACAGGGAGTCAGAAAAAAAATACTGACGAAAAGTTGAGGCTATTATCACTAAATTGATTTATAAGAAGAAGACTTGTGAGGCTAATTAATAGGCTGTGGGTTGTGGAATTAATTCAGATTATACTGCCTTTTGATAATCAGGTTAGAGGTATGAGTATTACTGTAGGAATAATATATTTTAACATTGAAGTAAATTAAGATTTTGAACGTAATCAGTGCCATATGTATTTGATACTATTACTAATAGTGACAGCCCTAGTGCCACTTCGCAGGATGCAAAGACTAGTAAAATGATAGGCATCATACTTGCTAGGGTGAAGTGTGAGTTTAGGATTGTTAAAGCAGCTATTATGAATAGGGACAATATTATTCCCTCTAGGCACAGGGGGGAGGACATGAGGTGAGATCGATATATTAATAGTCCTGCAAGGGATACTATAAATGCTGTTATAATATTTATGTATACTAGAGACACTTGGTAATTATGAGTTTAATCACAATCTAATGAGTCGAAATCATTTATTTTATTTTAAACTAAGTACCATATTCAGTTCATTCTAGTCCTTTTTTGGTTCATTCGTAAGCTAGACTTGCGGCTAATAGTAAAATTAAGAAAAGAGCTATGCCAAGTATAGTACCTAGATTATTTGTTTGTGGTAGTGGAAGAAGGAGGGCAATTTCTAGGTCAAAGAGGAGGAATGTAATGGCTACTAAGAAAAATTTTATAGAGAAAGGTAGGCGAGCTGATCCTATGGGATCAAATCCGCACTCGTATGGGCTTGTTTTCTCTGAATAGACGTTTAACTGAGGGAGCCAAAATGCGATAATAACAAGTAGCGAGGCTAGTGTGAAATTGGTTAAGAGGACTAGTATTAGATTTATTATTCTTTTTCGGGTTATACTGAAGCTAACTGATTGGAAGTCAGTTGTACTGGTTAATACTAAAAGAATATGAGCCTCACCAATAAATAGATACGTAGAGGAACAGTCATACTATGTCTGCGAAATGTCAGTATCAGGCAGCAGCTTCGAAACCAAAGTGGTGGCTGGAAGTAAAGTGAAATTTTAATTGACGGAAGAAGAAGACAATTAAGAAAGTAGACCCAATAATAACATGTAGGCCGTGGAAACCTGTGGCTACGAAGAAAGTTGAGCCATAAACTCCGTCTGAGGTAGTAAAAGTGCTTCATAATATTCTGAGGCTTGTAATAGTGTAAAATAGACGCCTAGTGCAATGGTAATAAATAGGGCTTGTAATATGTGATTACGGTTTCCTTCTATAAGACTATGATGTGCTCAAGTAATAGAGACTCCTGAGGCTAGTAAGACAGAAGTATTAAGTAATGGAACTTCTAAGGGGGTAAGTGGGTGAATACCTGTTGGAGGTCAGCAACCGCCTAGTTCGGGAGTTGGGGCAAGGCTTGAGTGGTAGAATGCCCAGAAAAATCCAGTGAAAAATAAGACCTCGGAGATAATGAAAAGGATTATTCCATAGCGGAGACCTTTTTGGACAGTTGGAGTATGATGTCCTTGGAAGGTACTTTCTCTGATAATATCTCGTCATCATTGGTATATTGTAAGTATATTTGTTGTCAGGCCGAGTATTAATAGGATTGTTGAGTTGAAGTGAAATCATATGATTAAACCAGAGGTTATAGGAGGGCTGATAAGGCTCCTGTCAGAGGTCAGGGACTTGGGTTTACTATATGGTAGGCGTGAGTTTGGTGTGTCATTATGTGTTGTCATGCAGGTAAAGGCTGACTAGGAGGGTGAACATGTAAGCCTGAATTATAGCTACTGCAAATTCAAGAATTGTAAGTAGGACTAGAATAATAAATGTGATAAGGGCCATTGCACTAATACTTATTAGTGCAAGTGTGGCTCCTCCAATTAGGTGAATTAGCAGATGTCCTGCAGTAATGTTGGCTGTTAATTGTACAGCTAAGGCAATCAGTTGAATAAATAGGCTAATAGTCTCAATAATAACTAATATAGGGATTAATGGAGTGGGTGTCCCTTGTGGGAGAAAATGGGCAAGTGATGCTTTAGTTTTATTGCGGAAGCCCGTGATTACAGCTCCTGCTCATAGGGGAATGGCTATGCCCAAATTTATCAATAGTTGTGTGGTTGGTGTAAATGAGTGGGGTAATAGACCCAGGAGATTTGTTGATCCAATAAATAAAATTAGAAACATAAGTATTAATGCTCATGTTTGCCCTTTGGTGTTATGGATTCCTATTATTTGTTTTGATACAAGTTGAAGTATTCATTGTTGGAGTGAAATAAGATGGTTATTAACTAGACGATTTGATATTGGAAACAGCAGGCTAGGAAAGATAATGATGAGGGTAACGAGTGGAAGACCTAGAATTACTGGGGTGATAAAAGAGGCAAATAAATTTTTGTTCATTTTGTTTCTCAAGGGGTGTTTTGTTTTTGTATTTTGGTTGGTGTGGGTTCTGGATTTAAGTAAAAGTTATGTTTTGAAACTTTTAATTGGAAGATAATGAAGGGTACTAGGAATATTGATATAATTATTATGAGTCATGTGGATGTATCTAGTTGTGGCATATCATTAAGGAAAGTATTGTGCTCTCAGTCTCTAGCTTAAAAGGCTAGTGCTTTTTAGCTTAGTAATGATTTTATAGTATTGATGCAGATCATTTTTCAAAATACTTTAGTGGGACTAGTTCAAGTACAATAGGCATGAAGCTATGATTTGATCCACAGATTTCAGAACATTGTCCGTAGTACAGACCTGGTCGAGTTGAGATAAGAGTTGTTTGGTTCAGGCAACCTGGAATTGCGTCTGTTTTTAGTCCCAAGGAAGGCACGGCTCAAGAATGTAGTACATCTTCAGAAGAAACTAATACTCGGATTGTTATTTCTATAGGCAGAACAACTTGGTTATCTACTTCTAGTAGTCGTAGCTCTCCTGGTTTTAATTCTGATGTTGGAATTATATAGGAGTTGAAGCTTAAGTCTTCATAATCTGTATATTCATAGCTTCAATATCATTTATGTCCTATACTTTTTACTGTGAGTGATGGATTATTAATTTCAACCATCATATACAGAATTCATAAAGATGGGAGGGCAATTAAAATTAGAATAATGGCTGGTAGAATAGTTCAGACTGTTTCCACTTCTTGGGCGTCTATTGTACTGGTGTGAGTTAATGTTGTCGTTAACATTAATGAGATAATGTAGAGTACTAGCGAGCTAATTAAAAAAACAATTATTAATGTATGATCATGAAAATGTAATAATTCTTCTATAATAGGTGATGTTGCATCCTGGAAGCCTAGTTGTATGGGGTAAGCCATATGAGGTGTACGGGGTTTTCACCTGTAACTTAATCTTGACAAAGTTATATAATATTTTACTAACGCCTCATCAATTGAGAAAGACATAGTGGTTATGATGTTGGCTTGAAACCAGCTATGGGGGGGTTCGATTCCTTCCTTTCTTATTTTAAGTTAACATATGTAGGTTCTTCAAATGTATGGTAAGGTGGAGGGCACCCATTTAGTCACTCTAAATTAGTTGTTGTTAGTTCTACAGTTAGGACTTCTCGTTTAGATGCGAATGCTTCTCAGATAATGAAGATCATTAGTATAACTGCTGTTAGGGAAATAAATGAGCCTGTAGATGAGATGGTATTTCATATTGTGTATGCATCTGGGTAGTCAGAATATCATCGTGGTATACTGGATAGTCCTAGGAAGTGTTGTGGAAAAAAGGTTATGTTAACACCTACAAATATAATTACGAAATGGATTTTGGCTCATGTGTTGTTAAGGGTGTAGCCTGAGAATAGGGGAAATAAGAGAACAAATGCCCCCATAATAGTAAATACAGCTCCTATTGATAAGACATAGTGGAAATGTGCAACTACATAATATCTATCATGGAGAACAATAACGAGAGAAGAATTGGCAAGAACAATTCCAGTTAAGCCTCCAACTGTAAAAAGGAAAATAAAACCTAGGGCTTATATTATAGCAGGTGATCATTTAATATTGCCTCCGTGAAGTGTTGCTAGTCAACTAAAGACTTTCACTCCGGTTGGAATGGCAATAATTATGGTAGCTGATGTGAAATAGGCTCGTGTGTCAATGTCTATTCCAACTGTAAACATGTGGTGGGCTCATACGATAAACCCTAGAAACCCAATTGACATTATAGTCCAGACTATTCCCATATACCCAAATGGTTCTTTTTTCCTGAGTAGTAGGTTATGATATGAGAAATTATACCAAACCCAGGTAGAGTGAGAATATATACCTCAGGGTGCCCAAAGAATCAGAATAAGTGTTGATATAGAATAGGATCTCCGCCTCCTGCTGGGTCAAAGAAAGTTGTATTTAAATTTCAGTCTGTTAATAGTATTGTAATTCCAGCTGCTAGTACAGGGAGTGAGAGAAGCAGCAATATGGCAGTAATCAATACAGATCACACGAATAGAGGGGTTTGATATTGTGATATAGCAGGGGGTTTTATATTGATAATTGTTGTAATAAAATTAATAGCTCCTAGAATTGAAGAAACACCTGCTAAGTGTAAAGAGAAAATAGTTAAGTCCACTGAAGCTCCTGCGTGAGCTAGGTTGCCAGCCAAGGGGGGATAAACAGTTCAGCCTGTCCCTGCTCCGGCTTCAACTATAGATGATGCTAGAAGTAGTAAAAAAGAGGGGGGAAGGAGTCAGAAACTTATGTTATTTATCCGAGGAAATGCTCTATCTGGAGCACCAATTATTAGGGGAACAAGTCAATTACCAAATCCCCCAATTATAATCGGCATGACTATAAAGAAAATTATTACGAATGCATGTGCGGTTACAATTACATTATAAATTTGATCATCTCCGAGCAGGGTTCCAGGTTGACCCAGTTCAGCACAGATTAATAGGCTTAGGGCTGTTCCTACTATGCCTGCTCAAGCACTGAATAATAAATATAGGGTGCCAATATCTTTATGATTAGTTGAAAATAATCAGCAGTTAATGAACATAGGTAAAATGGCTGAGCAAAGCATTAGACTGTAAATCTAAAGACAGAGGTTTATACTCCTCTTTTTACCAAGCCCCGTGGTGAAATTTCATGTTGAATTGCAAATTCAAAGCAGCAGCTTCAATTCTGCCGGGGCTTCTCCCGCATTTTTTTTTTTTTTTTTCGCGGCGGGAGAAGGAGATTGAAGCCAGTTGACTAGGGTGTTTAGCTGTTAACTAAAATTTCGTGGGGGTGGAGCCCACCAATCTAGTGAGGATTTAGCTTAATTAAAGTGGTTGATTTGCATTCAATTGCTGTAAGATGTGGTCTTGCAATCCTTATCAGGAGTTAAGTACATTTTACTTGCTTAGGGCTTTGAAGGCTCTTGGTCTGGGTTAACCTAAACTCCTATTCTAGTACTGATAGAATTGGTGTAAGTGGTAGTAGTATAGTAGATAGCACAACTATTGTAGGTAGAAGAGTTATTTGTTTTGTAGTGGAGAATTGTCATTTTATTTTTATGTTGTTGGTAGAAGGAAATATTGTTAGTGTGGTGGAGTAAGTAAGTCGTATGTAGAAATATAGGTTTAGTAGTGCTGTAATTGCTATAAGGGCAGGTAAGATGAGGCTATTATTTTTTGTCATTTCTTGAATATTCATTTTGGCATAAATCCTGATAATGGGGGAAGCCCTCCTATTGATAAGAGAGTGATGAGAATCAGGATGGTTATCACGGGCATTTTGTTTCATGTATGTGATAATGATAGGGTAGTGGTAGTTGAGTTAGCTATAAATAGCATAAACATGGTGGAAGTTATGACAATATAAATGATTAGATTTAGTAATGTTATTGTAGGGTTGTATGGTAAGACTGCTGTTATTCAGCCTATGTGGGCAATTGATGAGTAAGCTATGATTTGTTGTAGTTGGGTTTGGTTTAGTCCTCCTCAGCCTTCAATTATAATAGACAGAATGGAAATGGTTAGGATTATATTTAGGTTGATGGATGGGAAGATTTGGTAAAGTAAAGATATGGGTGCTAATTTTTGTCATGTGAGCAGGATTAGGCCTGATGACAATGGGATGCCTTGTGTTACTTCTGGGACTCAGAAGTGGAACGGGGCTATTCCTAATTTTATGGCTAGGGCTATTGTTATGAGTATCAATGCTACTGGGTTAAATAGTTTTATTACAGTTCATTGGCCTGAAAATATTAGGTTAATAATAATGGCTATTATTAGTAGTATTGAGGCTATTGATTGGGTTAAAAAATATTTGGTTGATGCTTCTGTAGCTCATGGGTTGTGTTTTTTAATTATAATAGGAATAATGGTGAGTATTTCAAACCCAATTCAAACAAGTAATCAATGGGAGCTAATTATGACAATAATAGTTCCTAATATCATTGTTGATAAGATAAGAATAAAGATGATTGGATTTATTAGTAGGGGAAGGATATAAACCAACATTTTCAGGGTATGGGCCTGATAGCTTAATTAGCTGACCTTACTATTAGAATTTGGTGTAATTGGGAGCACGAAGAGTTTTGGATTCTTAGGAGTAGGTTCAATTCCTATAGTTCTAGAAATAAGAGGGCTTAAACCTCTATCATTTACTCTATCAAAGTAACTCTTTTGTCAGACATATTTCTTATGTTTGTGGGGGGATGCTTGATAGGAAAATGGGTAGTGATACATGTCATAGGCATAGGGCTAATGTTAGAGGTAAAAAGTTTTTTCATAACAGATGCATTAGTTGGTCATAGCGAAATTGAGGATAGGATGCTCCGATTCATAGGAAGGAAATTGTTAATAGTAAGGACTTAATAGTGAAATTGATTGTGTAAAGTTCTGGTAGAATTGGATTGTGAAATGCCCCTAGGAATAGAATTGTTGTGAAGATATTTATTATGATAATGTTTGCGTACTCTGCTATGAAGAATAGGGCGAATGGTCCTGATGCATATTCTACGTTGAAGCCTGAGACTAATTCTGACTCACCTTCAGTAAGGTCAAATGGGGCTCGATTTGTCTCTGCTAGTGTTGAGATAAATCATATTATTGCTAGGGGTCATGCCAGAAAAATTAGTCACACTTGTTCTTGTGTAATAATTAGAGTAGATAGTGTGAAGGATCTGTTTATTAGGAGAACAAATAGTAGAATAATTGCTAGTGTTACCTCATATGAAATTGTTTGTGCCACTGCTCATAGGGCCCCATTTAGTGCATATTTAGAATTGGAGGCTCATCCTGATCAGAGAATGGAGTATACATCTAGGCTTGATATTGCTAATATAAATAAAACTCCTAGATTTATATTGATAAGAGGATATGGTATGGGTAGGGGGATTCATATAGTTAGGGCTAGACTTAGGGCTAAAATGGGGGCTAGAATAAATATTGAAACTGAGGACGTGGCGGGTCGTAGTGGTTCTTTAATGAAGAGTTTAATAGCATCTGCAATAGGTTGGAGTAGGCCGTAGGGGCCTATAACGTTCGGACCTTTTCGAAATTGCATATATCCTAGGACTTTCCATTCTACTAGTGTGAGGAATGCTACAGCCAAGAGAATGGGAATAATTAGTATTAAAATATTAATTATAAACATTTTGTTAAGGAGAGGATTTGAATCTCTGATTATAAAGGTTTAAGTTTTACGCAATTACCAGGCTCTGCCACCTTAAAACCCTTTTCTAGGGCAGAGTTGTTTGTGGAATTAATTAAGATGAGATCATTAATTGGTTTAAGGCACTTGTTTGAAGTTGGCCTTATTTCTCTGGTCCTTTCGTACTGGGAGAAATACACAATAGATAGAAACCGACCTGGATTACTCCGGTCTGAACTCAGATCACGTAGGACTTTAATCGTTGAGCAAACGAACCTTTGATAGAGGTTGCACCATCAGGATGTCCTGATCCAACATCGAGGTCGTAAACCCTATTGTCGATATGAACTGTTGAATAGGATTGTGCCTTATAATTTTTTGCTGTAATGTATTTTATAATTTCTGTTTCTTAGTTCCCTCAATATGGCCTTTTTTTTGTTTGATCTTTTTCTAACATATCATTTTTTTTATTTCCATCCAAATTTTTTGTGTGTTTTAAAATTAATTTCTTCATACTTATAAAAGAAATTACTGTTAACATTCTAAATTCATAACAATTTAGTATGAACTGATTCTTCAATAGCTTCAAATCATGTACATTAACTCTGCTCCCATCCCACTTCATCCCCCCTTTATTTCATTGGTGTCACAAAATCACATCTTTTTATTTTGTGCCTAGAATCATATAATGATTGTTTCATGATTTTTTTTCTTTTAAATAATATGGGAAATGAAATGAGGCTTTTATATTAGAATACAGTAGCTTTTGCTTTTCCATTTACCTACATAGTTATTTTTAACAAGGAACTTTGTCAATCTGGCTTTGAATTATCATCTTCTTGTCCTTTGGTTTTGTTAACTGGAACCCCATAGCTTTTAATTTGGGGATGTCTTATATCTCCTAATTTATGGAGGGATGGTTTTACCAAATACAAAATTCTTGGTTGACGTATTTACACTTAAGATTTTAAATATATCTTTCCATTGATATTTGGCCTCCACAGTGTCTGTGGAAGAAATGAGTGGTTATCCTAATGATGATCCTTTGTGTATGACAAGTTACTATTCTCTTGATGCTTTGAACATTCTCTCTTTTGCTTTGGCTTTTCACAGTCTGATTAAAATATGCCTTACAGTGAGTCTGCTTGGTTTCATTCCTCTTGGAGTTTGTTTAGCTTTTTTGATTTCTATATTCATGTACTTTACAAAATGTTGGAAGTTTTCAGTCATTCTTATTCAAATACTTATTTTCTGTTCTTTCACTAACTCTTTTCTGGGATCTCATAAAGTGGATGTTAGTACAGTTGATTGAGTGCCTTGGGTCCTTAGGTTCTATTCATTTTTATTTATTCCTTTTTCTTTCTGATAATCACACTGCTGGAAATTTTTATTCTGCTTCAGATTTGCTGTTTCTTGGATTTCCCATAGTCTACTGTTCAAACTTTCCAGTAAATTTTAAAATGTTCAGGTAGTGTGATTTTTAGCTCCAAAATTCTGTTTGATTTATTTCTATAGTACCTTTCTTGTTATTCTATACTTGTTCATACACTTTTCAGATTTTCTTTAGTTCTTGATGATTTTCATTAGCTATTTAAACATATTAAAGACATGTATCTTAAAGTTTTTGTTTAATAAGTCCATATCTGGACTTCCTCAGGAATGATTTGTGTCAACTTATGTTTTTTTGCTAATTCTGGCCCATAATTCTTCCTTTTTTGTATGCTTTGTAACTTCTTAATTAAACCATTCCTAGGAAAAGCACAAGCAAGAACTGGAGTATACGGTTGAAAACTTGGCAAACACTGTATTGGATTTGTTTGCAGCTGGGACAGAGACGATGAGCATCACACTGAGATATGGGCTCCTCCTCCTGCTGAAACACCCTGAGGTCACAGGTATGATAACATGGTGGGCAGGGTGACTTCAGAAGAGATGATAGAAAGATGCTTGAATGTACTCTACCTTGTTTCTCTTAGAGAATTACTTAAATCTCTGACTGAGCAGTTTAATTTTTCCCCCCAGATTTAATGAAGGGATAGTAACATGATGTCTTTACATAATATGTGAAGATATTAAGCACCTGAATTTCATGGGAGGTCATATGTAGCAAGCACTGCCAGTATGAATTGGCCTTGAGCTGCATATTGGTTTTGATTATGGAAAGACCACTCTGATGTCCCCACATGCTGAAAATGCAGTGTTCTAGAGCCATGGTTCAAGGATATCCTCAATAGTCTAGTGGTTACAACTCAGTCTCCAATGCAGGGAGTATTGATTCAAACCCAGATCAGGAAACTAAGGTCCCACATGCTGTGGACAGAGCTGCCAAAAATCAAAAAAAGAAAGAAACAAAGAAACCAGGGTTGGGAAACTGGAAGCTCTCCTTATTAAAGAGATTGGAAATCAGAGAAATTTAGTGAGGTCACCTGATGCAATTTCAACAGTCTAAAAGTCCTCTAAAGAGTTAGATTGACAATAAATTAGCTTAAGATAGGAGGCGGGAGGGGGGAATCGGGAAGGGGAACACGTGTAAATCCATGGCTGATTCATGTCAATGTATGGCAAAATCCATTACAATTTTGTAAAGTAATTAGCCTCCAACTAATAAAAATAAATAGGAAAAAAATAAATAAAATAAAATAAAATATGTTAAAAAAAGATATGTATATAAAGAAATTGTATTAATCCATAAGTTTGTTTCAGGAAGAATGGTTGTTGCCAAAATACACATTTTGACGGGTCAAGAATTTTACCTTTCAAAAAGAACTTTTTGTTAGAAATTAACTTTTAAAAAAATTAATTAATTTATTTATTTTACTTTACAATATTGTATTGGTTTTGCCATACATTGACTTGAATCTGCCATAGGTGTACATGTGTGCCCCATTCTGAAGCCCCCTCCCATCTCCCTTCCCATTCCTCTGGATCATCCCAGTACACCAGCCCCAGCATCTTGTATCATGCATTGAACCTGGACTGGCGATTCATTTCACATATGATAATTTGCATGTTTCAATGCCAGTCTCCCATATCATCCCACCCTCGCCCTCTCCCACAGAGTCCAAAAGACTGTTCAATACATCTGTGTCTCTTTTGCTGTCTCAAATACAGGGATATCGTTACCATCTTTCTAAATTCCATACATATGCATTAGTATACTGTATTGGTGTTTTTCTTTCTGGCTTACTTCACTCTGTATAATGGGCTCCAGTTTCATCCACCTCATTAGAACTGATTCAAATGAGTTCTTTTTAATGGCTGAGTAATATTCCATTGTGTATATGTACCATAGCTTCCTTATCCATTCATCTGCTGATGGACATCTAGGTTGCTTCCATGTCCTAGCTAGTATAAACAATGCCACAATGAACACTGGGGTACACTTGTCTCTTTCAATTCTGGTTTCCTCAGTGTGTATGCCCAGCAGTGGGATTGCTGGGTCATATGGCAGTTCTGGTTCCAGTTTTCTAAGAAATCTCCACAGTGCTCTCCATAGTGGCTGTATTACTTTGCATTCCCACAAACAGTGTAAGAGGGTTCCCTTTTCTGAACACCCTCTCCAGCATTTATTGCTTGTAGACTTTTGGATAGCAGCCATTCTGACTGGCGTGAAATGGTACCTCATTGTAGTTTTGATTTGCATTTCTCTGATAATGAGTGATGTTGAGCATCTTTTCATGTGTTTGTTAGCCATCTGTATGTCTTCTTTGCAGAAATATTCATTTAGTTCTTTGGCCCACGTTTTGATTGGGTCTTTTTATTTTCTGGAATTGAGCTGCAGGAGTTACTTGTATATTTTTGAGACTAATTATTTGTCCATTGTTTTGTTTGCTATTATTTTCTCCCATTCTGAAGGCTGTGTTTTCACCTTGCTTATAGTTTTCTTTGTTGTGCAGAAGCTTTTAGTTTTAATTAGGTCCCATTTGTTTATTTTTGCTTTTATTTCCAATATTCTTGGAGGTTGGTAATAGAGGATCCTGCTGTGTTTTATGTCGGAGAGTGTTTTGCCTATGTTTTTCTCTAGGAGCTTAATAGTTTCTGGTCTTCTGGGAGATAGACTAAGGGGGTGCATGTGTGTGTGTGACGTGTGTTGATTTTTGTATGAGGAAGGATGGAGATGTAAATTCTCAACTCTCATACCAAGATGTCAGATATTGTTTAAGAATCTGAGTGAGAAATAAAAATAGAGAGTCATCATTTAGAAATAGAACATGAATTTCAGAAGAAACTGCTAGAATGCTGAAAGTGGTGGCATTTGACAGCTGGAGAATGACCTGAGTACCATTGCAAATTGCACATGCATAATACACAAATACACAAAACACACGTATTATAATTTAACTTTTCAACCCATATTATTCTGATATAAAATTAATATTTGATTATTGTTTCTTTCTTCAAGAACTATAATTTCTTGACTTTAAATTGTTTATATTTGAAACATTTCATCATTTCTCTTTGTTTTATCATGTATGCTAATATAGAAGGATGTATAGATGTATCTTAAGCCAGGCTTGTAAGAGACTTTTATGTGTCTGTATTATCGCCATTATCTCTCTCTGTTTAGTTCAACTTCTGGTCTTATAGTTTATGTGTATAATAATACTGGGACACCATCATAGTGCCTCATGTATCCCTGAATTGGTGTGGAATGTGGTGTGAATTTTCCTCTTTCTCCATCAATCTTCCTTACCTTCCTTATCAGCTAAGGTCCAGGAGGAGATTGACCGTGTCATTGGCAGACACCGGATCCCCTGCATGCAGGACAGGAGCCACATGCCCTACACGGATGCTGTGATCCACGAGATCCAGAGATACATTGACCTGGCCCCCACCAACCTGCCCCATGCTGTGACCCGTGACATTACATTCAGAAACTACTTCATCCCCAAGGTAAGATTGGTTTCTCTTTTACTGACCTCATTGGTCTTGAAGTTCTCACTTACACAGTATGGGGCCAACCCTCGATGAACACAAGGTGAGAAAAGTAAAAATAGTCATGTGTGTGGTGGCTTGATGGGTTGTGTGTTTCCAGTTTAGTCTGTAAAGCTTTATGACAGATTTTGACAGGTAGCAGTGCAAGACTTCCACATTTGTTCTGCTTCTTTTATGTTGTTGGGCTGTCCACATTTCCAGATGAACATTAGTATCAATTTGTCAATTTACCAGAACACTCTGCTGGGATTTTATCAGAGTAGCATGCTAGAAAAGTTTGGAAAGACTTAATATCATGACACATTGAATTTTTCATTTCTTGGATATGATATACTCTTTAATTTTTTCAGGCAGTGATTTGCATATTTTTTGTCTTTCCAAGGTGTTTATTATTGTTATAAGCATTTTAAAATGCATTTCCCATTTTTATATGAAATATCAAAATATAATTGATTTTATCATTTTGATGACCTTATATGTAACAACCTTGCTAAATTTAAAGTCATTTTGAAAACATCTCTAGTTAATAGCAATTTCTATATACATTATCCTGCTATCTGGGCTAATATCATTATGTCATCCTTGTTTCATTTCTGATATGAAGGAGCGTGGAAGTTAACATCTCACTATTAAGAATGATGCTTTATGTATATTTTGTTAGTTTTTTTTTATCAGATTAGAGAAGTTTCCCTATGGCTCGGTGATAAAAGAATCCGCCTGCCAATATAGGAGATGCAGGAGATACCATTTCAATTCCTGAGTCAGGAAGATCTCCTGGAGGAGGAAATGGCAACCCATTCCAGTATTCTTGCCTGGAAAATCTCATGGACAGAGGAACCTGGCAGATTACAGTCCATGGGGTCAAAAAGAGTCGGACATGACTGAGCAGGAGCATGGACAACATATATTTGATAGGCCATAACAGGATGTTTTACTTAATACAGAATTCAAGTTAAATCATTTATAAAACAGAATGACTTCACTACATGGCAATATGTGAACATTTCTTCCATTAATAAATGCCTATCTATCTATATCCAACTATCCATTAAAAGCTCCCTACTTCAGTATGCATACCTCAATAACAGTGATTATTGTATGCAGAAGAATAATAGCATGTGTACACAGGAGTTATCACTGAAACAATAATAATATTTAATGTACAGGCTATACTTAAAATTTCCTAATTTTCTTAGTATAACCTTTATAGTTTCTTTTTCCTCATAAGCCAGGTGAAGGTTTATACTGTCACTTACCCCATTATTATTGGTTACGCAGTGTTGTTCACATGATAAAGTGGTACCTGCCAGATTTATCCAGGGAACAGGTCCCTTTTTTACAGTTAATACATAAAAATCTATTACATGGTACATTAGAGCTTTGAGAGAATAGCATTTCTTAATCATTCACCCAACAGTTTTAGCTTTGCTAGTAAAACTTGTTTAAATTAATGATACTAAACTGAATTGGTGTAAAATGTTGTTTCTAGTTTTATCATACTTCCTGTGTTTCAAATCTAGGGTTAATCTGTAACGAAAGCTACCACATATTTTTTAAAAATAATTTTATTTCTTTATTTTTGGCTGTGGCTATGTCTTTGTTGCTACCTATGGGCTTTTCTCTAGCTGTGGTGAGTGGGGGTTAATCCTCGTTGCAATGCACTGGCTTCTCATTTTGCCGTGACTTCTCCTGTTGTGTAACACGTGCTTTAGGGCACTAGTTGCAGTGCATGGGCTCAACAGTTGTGGTTCCCAGGTTCTAGAGCAAAGGCTCAGTATTTGTAGTGCTTGGGCTTAGCTGCTCACAGCATGTGGGATCTTCCCAGGGCAGGGATTGAACCCGTGTCCCTCACTGACAGGTGGATTCTTTACCACTGAGCTACTAGGGAAGCCCTACCATATATTATTAAATAAAGACAGTCTTCATGGCAATGGTAAACACTAATATTTGTTACCATGCATGAAAGCCAAGTTGCTTCAGTTGTGTCCGATTCTGTGACCCTGTGGACTAGCTCACTAGGCTCCTCTGTCCATGGGATAACTCCAGGCAAGAATACTGGAGTGGATTGCCATGCCCTCCTCCAGGGCATCTTCCAGACCCAAGGACTGAACCTGTGTCTCTTAAGTCTCCTGCGTTGGCAGGCGAGTTCTGTACCACTGAGCCACCTGGGAAGCCCCATTTGTTGCCATACTTATTATCATAGAAGATCATATATCCATTTACAAAAACACTATGAACAGATAACTCCAGACCTTTCAAGTCCAATAGAGACTTCCCATATTCAACCATAATCCACATATAAGATGAGTGAAAATTGAAATGATAAAGAAAAGCAGCTGGTAGGGTCAGACAACACTGTCCAAATGTGATAACCAGAATGGTTAATAAGGTCTGGCACCCTAGATATACCTAGTATTTCAGAGGCTGTTCACCTAGCAGCATCATTGCCACTATTCTTAAACTTATTCTTCTTTACTGCTTGTTCTTTCTGCCTCAAAATGTCACTGTCCTTCTTTGGATTGAGGATTCTTCATTATTGATCATAAGATTGTACTAAATGACTTGCAGCAGTTCTTGAAGCTCTGTGACTTTTTCATAGTTCAGTTTATCTTCATCTGTTCTTTCCAGGGCACAGATATATTAACATCACTGACTTCTGTGCTACATGATGACAAAGAATTTCCCAATCCAGAGGTGTTTGACCCTGGCCACTTTCTGGATGAGAGTGGCAACTTTAGGAAGAGTGACTATTTCATGGCTTTCTCAACAGGTAATAATTTCCCCCCACCCCCATTCAGTACTTTAGAGGACAGGATACCTTCTAAGGATCAGTTGGGAGTTACATAGTACCTACCCTGGGGCTGGTAGAAATGCTCTTTGTCCACAATGAGGGGCAGCAGCCCAATACCTATGCACTTTCCCTCCCCATGAAACATCCTCATTATTGGGCTAGGTTACTGGAGCTTTGGAGAGGTAACCCAGTTCTTTCCATTTAGAAATAAAACTTGATCTGGGAACTGAAAATATCAGAGAACTACAACTTAGCCAAAGAGAACTTTGTGTTATAAAACTTGAAACTTCAAGGTGTGTTAGAGCTTGGTGAAGAATAGGTATACTTAGAGCAGAGAACAGAGGCTGTGAAGAATGAAAAGAAACATGTGGGACTACTAGACCAGGATCAGAAAATACAGCCCAATATATGTGAGTTTCTAGAAAAAGATGGGTAGAAATTTGAAAATATGAAATTGCAGTTATAATGCATGAAAAATTTAACCAAGTGCTTGGAATAGTCAGTAAATATTTCTTGATGAATGATATTTTATCAAGGAATGATATTTGTCATGATAAGATGTTAGGTGGATAGCATACATGTTCACCCTTTTCCCATCTGTCAATCCAGCCATTCCATCCATCCATTCAAACTTTCATCAAATGGCTACTACATAGTCTCTTTCTGACAGCCAGAAAGACAGAGTTCAAGGAGTATGTACCCTCTGTTTGTTGTTTCCAGGGAAACGGATTTGTGTGGGAGAGGGCCTTGCCCGCATGGAGCTGTTTTTATTCCTGACCACAATTTTACAAAAGTTTACCTTGAAATCTGTGGTTGACCCAAAGGACCTCGACACCACCCCAGTTGTCAATGGGTTAGTTTCTGTGCCACCTTTTTACCAGCTCTGTTTCATTCCTATGTGAGGAATGTTAGATCCTCTGATTTCTTCAGTGATGTTGTCTTCAACTCCCTCTCATCTGCAGCATCGTTCACCTGCTTCCCATCATCTTTTCTGAGAGTGCCTGCTCTGACCTCTGCTCACACAATTTATTGTGTAATGTCACTGCAGAAATGTATCTGCTGTTCTTCATACTGTATAACATCCATATTGGCCACCAGATATGCAAATAATTATATAATATTGAGTAGTTCTATGTGCCTAGTACTATGAGCTCCATGCAATATAGAACAAGATGATTACTGTGTGTACAATATAGAGCTATTTCTGCTATGCATATTCCTAATAAAACACATAATTTGATAAGCCAGTTCTTAAGCTTTCCTTCTTTTGTGCATATTGCATATAAGGGAAGAAAGAAAGAAGGCAAAGATGTCATGTGGTCCTCATATGCACAGAGGACAGAGGGAATGAGAGTAGAAAAGCTCTCTGGACTGCATGTTAAAATGAGTTACCTGAGGTTTGGATTTGAAGGTGGAGGAATTGTTTTCAGGAGCAGTTTCATCCTGAGGAAATATTGAGATCAGTGATTGTTGACATTTAATCACTCAGCCATGTCCAACTCTTCTGCAATATCATAGCCTGTCGCCCACCAGGCTCCTCTGTCCATGGGATTTCTCAGGCCATAATTCTGGAGTGTGTTGCCCTGCCCTCCTCCAGTGGATCTTCCCAACCCAGAGATTGAAGCTACACCTTTTAGGACCCCTCATTGGCAGGCAGATTCTTTACCATTAGTGCTACCTGGGAAGCCCATTCAATGTGTAGTAAGAACTCTAAAACTCAACATTCAGAAATATAACAAGCCATTTTAAAAATGGGCAAATGACTTCCAGGTGGTCCACTGCTTAAGACTTTGAGTTTCCACCTCAGGGGGTAGGAGTCTTATCCCTGGTTGGGTAAGTTTCATCACACAGCACAGTGCAGTCAGAGGAAAAAAGAGCTAGTGATCTGAATGGATACCTCACCAAAGTAGATATATGCATGGCAAATAAGCATGTGGAAATGCTCAACATGATATATCACTAGGGACTTGCAAAAAATAACAGTAATGAGATACCATTACACCCAGATAACAATTAATAAAATCCAAATCACTGATAAAACCAAATATTGGTGATGACGTGGAAGCAACAAGGACTATTATTGTATACAATTTTGCATGGTACTGTCACTTTGGAAGTCAGTTGATAGTTTTTGCAAAACTAAATATACAATTATGAAATGATCCAGCAATCACACTCCTTGGTATTAACCCAATGAGTTGAAAACTTTTGTCCACATAAAAACCCTCACATGAATTTTTATAGTTACTTTATTCATAATTACCAAAACCTGGAAGCTACAAAGAATCCTTCAGTAGGTGAATGCATAAACTGCAGCACATCCATACAATTGAACATTATTTTGTTCTTAGAAATGAGCTGACAAACCATGAAAACTCATGGAAAAACCTTATGAGAATTACTTCATGAGAGAAACCATCTGAAGACTACATACTATGATTTCAACCATCCAACATTCTGAAAAAGGCAAAATTATGGAGACAGTGAAAAAAATCAGTGGTTGCCAGGAGTTTGGTAGGAGGGAAGAATGAAGAAGTGAATCACAGATTTTTAGGGTAATGGAACTATTCTGTTTGATACTACAATGATCTATTCAAGTTATTATGGTTTTGTCAAAAAATATAGAACACAACACAGAAGATGAAACTTGTAGAAACCATGGACTTTGGTTGATAAAGCTATGTCAGTTCATTGAGTGAAACAAATATACCAAACTGGTGAAGGCTGCTGATAGGAGAGGTTTTTGGGTATGGTAATAAACATGTGGGAATTGTATACATTTCACCTAGTTTGGGTGAGAATCTAAAACTTCTGTAAAAATAGCTTCTAGTATTTAAAAGGAAAAATCCAACTCTACTTCACAACTCTTGTCAAGGCAAGATGCATTCATCTATGGTTGTGCAGACTTTAATGCTGGTGCCCTCCTGATCATTTGGACATCAATTGGAATTTCAGTTGATGTGTGATATCACTAAATTGAGAACAAAAAATGCTGAATTCTCAGATAGGTTCTGGTATTGATGAATTGATGACAGTTTAATCTCATGGTTGCAGTCACCATCTACATTGATTGTTCACTTGAAAAAATTAAGATCAGGTGAGTTGATCTCAGAGCTCCAATTATTTGTCATTCTTTCATACCATAAGAAGAATTGCCATTCATAAACCCTGTCAAGAAGATGGAGGTACAGAGCAAGACACTCCTTTCTCAAAGAATAAAATAGTTGCTAAAGGAGAATGACTGAGCTTATTTTATTCAAAATAAACTGATTTAGCTCTATCAGAGTTATAGCCATTTGAGTTAGGCAACAAATCAGTGCTTAGGTTTGTCCTGATTAAAGTGGTCATGGAGACCTAGGTTTACTCAGCTCAAAAGATTACAAAACCAAAGTTTTCTGGCCTCTAATTAAATAAACAGGTCTATAATTATTAACTATATTAATATTTACTTTGAAAGCCACTGATTATGGTGCATTATGAACCCTAATGGTACACTAAATACCCGTGTACCTAGTTGCACTGAATGTTTGCTGGAAGGAAAAGTCCAAGACCAAGTATGTGGGTTCCAATGTGAGCCCTAATAACTGTGGTCTGTATGTCTTTGCCTTAAGTACTGACTCTCAGAAAACCTGTTTCTTCACACTTAAGGTGAGAGCAGTTTACATTAGGCAACGTTATTTGAGAAAATCTAAAGAGATATGGTGGTATGGAAATTGTGCGAATTGTCAATCTCCCAAAAATATCAGGGGTTAAACATTTTATAACAGGGGCCTTGACAAAACTTAACTTTTCCTTAAGAGCTTAGAAACAACTGGACTAAAATTTGGGCTTCCCTCATAGCTCAGCTTCCTGGAGAAGGATATAGTAACCCACTCCAGTATTCTTGCCTGGAGAATCCCATGGACAGAGAAGCCTGGCGGGATACAGTCCACAGGATCGCAAGAGTCAGACACGATTTAGTGACTAAACCACCATGTTGATATTTGTACATATTTTCATTTGTGCAGACTTTTTCACTAGTGATATAGTAATTGTGTCTTTCCAGGGACACTTAGATCTTCATGACCTCTGTGTTTAGCTGTGTGTATTGTGGTGCTTCTGTCCTGTGGGTGCATTTAATGAAGTCCCAGCCTTCTCTCCTGTACTGAATCTTCAACGGTTGCTCTTTCCATAATTTAACTTCCCTGGTGTGCATCCTTCAGTCCATCATTTCTGACAATGACAGACTGAAAAGTGACAGAAGCTATGTCTCAAAGTGACTGAGAGGTGGGGAAAGACATGGTATCTCAAACTTTCCCAATAAATTATTTATCAGTTACACTGATATTTTCAGATTCTGTCTTTATCAGCGAAGTGAAGTCGCTCAGTCGTGTCCGACTCTTTGCGACCCCATGGACTATGGCCCACCAGGCTCCTCCATCCATGGAATTTTCCAGGCAAGTGTACTGGAGTGGGTTACCATTTCCTTCTCCAGGGTATCTTCCTGACCCAGGGATCGAACCGGGTCTCCCGCATTGCAGGCAGACACTTTACCATCTGAGCTACCAGAAGAGCCCATCTTTGTCACTTACACTGATGAAATTTTAACTCTTCAGTGATGTAAAGTGAAACCATGTGTTTTTCTTTTTCTTCTTTTATTGTAATATAGTTGATTTACAATATTATATTAGTTTAAGATATACAACATAGTAATTCAATATTTTATGTACTATACTTTCTTTGAAATTATTACAAAATAACAACTTCATTTCCCCATGTTGTATAATATATCCATGTTGCTTATTTATTCTATACATAAAAGTTTGTTTCTTAATCCCATCCCATGTTATGCCCCTCTCTATTTGTTTCTCTCCACTGGTGCTTCTAGTTTGTTCTCCACATCTGTGAGTCTGTTTTGTTACATACATTCATCTTATTTTTCAGATTTCACATGTGTGTTGACATAAATACTTGCCTTTCTTTTTCAGACTTTACTCACTAAGCATAATGCTAAGTTCACTAATGTCGCAAATGGAAATTTTTCATTCTTTTTTAAGGCTGAGTGATATTTCAAAGCATATGTGTATACCATTTTTCCTTATCCATTTATCTGTTGATGTTCACTTAGGCTGTTTCCGTATCTTGGCTACTGTAAATGATGCTGCTATGACCATTGGGATGCATGTATCTTTTCAAAACAATGCATTTGTGATCTTTAGATATATAACCAACCTTGGAATTGCTGGATCATATGGTAGTCCTATTTTAATATTTTGAAAAACTTGCATACTGTTTTCATTAGTGGTTGTGCCAGTTTACAACCCCACCAACAGTGTATTAGGGCTTCCCTTTCTCATTTCCTTTCCAATGTTTGTTACTTGTGGTCTTTTTGATGATAGCCATTCTGGTAGGTGTAAAGTGGTATCTCATTGTGATTTTTATTTACATTTCTCTTATAATTGCCAGTATTGAGCATCTTTCTTGTCCCAGTTAGTCTCCTATATATCTTCTTTGGAGAAATATCTGTTCAGGTCTTCTGCCCATTTTTAAATGTTTGCTTGGATTTTCTTGATATTGAGTTGTATGAGCTGTTTATACATTTTTCATTTTAATGCCTACTTGAACAAGTAATTTTCACATATTTTCATTTATTTGAGAGGTTGTCTTTTCATTTTGTTGATGATTTCCTTTTCTGTGTGATAGCTGTTAAGTGTAGTTAGGGCCTATTTGTGTATTTATCCTGTTGTTTCCTTTCTTTAGAAGATAGATCCAAAAAAATACTTCTATGATTTATGTCAGAGTGTTCTGACTATATTTTCTTTTAGGAATTTAATGGGTGCATTCTTACATTTATATCTTTAATCCACTTTGAGTTTACTTTAGTATATTGTCTCAGAAAAAAAGAATGGAAGGTAACATAACAATTTCATTTTTGTTGTTCTTAGTTGATCTAACAGAATAGTCTATTTGAAAACATAGCAATAATGTATTGCTATATTTTGTGAATATATCTTATGGCTAAGTGGGATAAATGACAACAGTGACATTAGTCAGGGGAGAGACACCTTAGATACACTTTTATAATGTACTTACACTTCATATGAAACAGCATTGGAATTTTTAAAAAATAGACTTGGATTAGCTGTAAATATATTTTGAAAACTCTAGGTAAATAATCAGAAAAGTAAACCCCCTTACACTGTTGATAGGGATGTAAATTGATACACCACTTTGGAGAACAGTATGGAGATTCCTTAAAAAGCTAGGAATAAAACTACCATGTGTGCATGTGCTAAGTCACTTCAGTCGTGTCCAATACTTTGAAACACTATGGACTGTAGCCTTCCAGACTCCTCTGTTCATGGGAATTCTCTAGGCAAGAATACTTGAGTGGGTTGCCATGCCCTCTTCCAGGAGATTTTCCCCATCCAGGGATAGAACCTACATCTTTTAAGTCTTCTCCATTGGCAGAGAAGTTGTTTACCACTAGCGCCACCTGAGAAACCCCTAAAACTACCATATGACCTAGCAATCTCAGTACTGGGCATATACCCTGAGAAAACTATAATTGAAAAAGACACATGTATCTCAATGTTCACAGCAGCACTATTTACAATACCTAGGACATGGAAGCAACCTAGATGTCCATCGACAGAGGAACGGGTAAAGATGTGGTACATATATACAATGGATTATTACTCAGCCATAAAAAAAAATGGATTTGAGTCACTTCTATGAGGTAGATGAATCTAGAGTCTGTTATACAGAGGAAGTAAGTCAGAAAGAGAAAAGGAAATATATATTAACACCTATATATGGGATCTAGAAAAATGGTATTGATGAACCTATTTGCAGGGACAAATGCAGATATCGAGAACAGACTTCTGGACACAGTGGGGAAGGAGAGAGTGGAAAGAATGGAGAAAGTAGCAAAGACATACATACACTACCATGTGTGAAATAGATGGCTGGTTAGAAGTTGATGTACAGCACAGGGAGCCCAGCCTGGTGCTCTTTGATGATCTAGAGGGTGGGATGGGGGAGGGGGAAGGGTTCAAGAGGGAGTCTATAATTACAGCTGATTTGCATTTCTGTATGACAGAAAGCCATCACAACATTGTAAAGCTACTTTCCTCCAATTAAAAAACAAAAAATTTAAAAATGGGAAAAAAAATCTGAACAAACACCTCATGAAAGAAGATACACAGATAACAACAAAGCATCTGAAAAATGCTTAACATTGTATATCATTCAGAACTTGCAAACAAAATTAACAAATAGACACCACTACCCAGGTATAAAATGGCTAAAATCCAAATAATGAAGCAAGTGAAGTATTATCAAGGATACAAAGCATATCTGAAAAGTTTCCCCTATTTTGTAGCTCAGGAAAGCACAATTCAAGACACAATTCTGTATCTCCCTGGCTACAGTACTAACAAACCTCCAGTAAACATATTTTTATTTCAATCAGGTCTCAGTTTTCTAAAATTTTGGTTACCACTGTGCATACTTTATTTCATTATTTCTTACAAAGACAAACTCCAAAACAGAACAGAAGCAGTTGTTTCTGGAGGCAACTAGGAGGCTTGAGCCATAGGTTCTCAAGCCTTCCCCACTAAAATCTTGAGATTAGCTCTTCCCTCAGTTCCCTGAGCAAATCTCACCTCTGCAGTGCTGGAGAGGGGAGAATCCCTATCTTTTATTTTCTCTCTTGAGAATCAGTGATGCTTTAATCCTTGGAGTCAAGGGACATCTATTTAATATAAAGCCTATTATTTTATGAATAGCCAGTCAGATGTACATTCAGAGTAACATGATGGGAGATGTTTGAAGAAGATCGGGATGGGGAATGCATGTAACTCCATGGCTGATTCATGTCAATGTATGACAAAATCCACTGAAATGTTGTGAAGTAATTAGCCTCCAACTAATAAAAATAAATGAAAAGAAAATAAAACAAGTAATATTGAATCAAAAAAAAAGAAGATGCAAGGAAGTCATTCAGCTTATACATGATTTAACCTGAAATTTATGATAACTAGAACAGCCTGTTTTATTAAGTTATCATACATTGTGCATGCATGCTCAGTTGCTCAGTCACATCAAACTCTTGGCGATCCTGTGAAGGCAGCCTGACAGGCTCCTCTTTCCATGGGATTTCCAGGCAAGAATGCTGGAGTGGGTTGCCATTTCCTCCTCCAGGTATCATATGTGTACATCTACTTTAAGCATTAAAAGATAAATTATCCATAAGTAAGAATGTCCACTCCGAAAATAGGGATAAAATACCTCCCTTGCTATGGTACTCATAATAGTAGTCCATTGAAGATAAGGTTTCCTTCTCAGATGTAAAGGTCACACTACCTCAATGTGTACATGCTAATCTGTCTCTTTTGAAACTTTGTCATGTTTGATCTATGACCTCTGCTCTGGGGACATATAAAACTGATGAAAACCATGCTTCTCTGGAGAAGTTTCTCAAGGCTATTAAGAGACTGTCTCCTGGGCTACAGTTCTCAGTTTGGCTCAGATAAAACTCTCTTCTATTCCTTATTATAGACTGCTTATTGATTATTTGTGTTGGCAGCATTTTAGTTTGGTTTTGCTAAAGTTTTCCTTCTATAGTATTAAGTAAGTGCAATAAATGGACATCAGAAGATCTCAGTTTCAATCTTAGTTTTAATTATCATCTGTGTGACCCTGTAAAGTTCTCCTGCTTTCTCAAAAGCTCCCTTTCCCCATTTGAAAAATACAAAATAATAATCTCTGTTTTTGAGTGGGGTTTTTTGTTTGTTTTTTTGGTTGGGGAGGGAGAAGAAATATTTCATGGTAAAAGACATATAAATTTAATTAGCTAATTACTTAATTTTTGTTTAGTCATTCAAGATGCTTGAATTATGTTAGTGTTCAACCAAGAATTACAAGAACAGAGACTTGATTGAAATAAAGAGGTTTTAACTGAGTTTTATTACAACTGCAGCCCAGGAGACAAAGCTCCAAGAAGCACTTGAATTGTATTCTGCTTGACTGAAAAACAAGGGAAGCTTATAAAGATAAAAACACAAGGTTACATGAATTATTTGTCAAGAATTACCATCAAAGCTAAAAAAAAAAAAAAAAAGAGTTACACTTGCTGGGAATTCCCTCTCAGTCTGATAATTAGATCTCCATGCTTCCACTACAGGGGCATGGGTTCCATCCCTGATTGAGGATCTAAGATTCTGCATGCCATGTGGCACAGCCAAAACAATACAAAATAATTAATATTGGAATTGACAAGGAGGTGCTTTTGTTAAGAAAAAATGTGGTTGAGATTTGAAATGATCTTTTTCTTACTTGTGAGGTTGGGAGGGGTGGACATTGGTATCTTTGAAACTTCAAGATTTCAGCTAGCTGCTGCTATCATATATTGTTTAAAAAATGACCAGTTGTATCCTTGAATTTGATACAGTTCAGAACATTCCAGTTCTCAGTGATACAGAAACATGTCCATATTCAACAATGACTACTCATTTCCATTTTGGGTACCTGAACCATAATTACTCCATCTTGATATTTGAATGATCTCAAACATCTCAATCAAAAAATGAGATGGGAATACCAGACCACCTGACCTGCCTCCTGACAAATCTGTGTGCAGGTCAAGAAGCAACAGTTAGAGCTGAACATAGAAAAACAGACTGGTTTCAAATCAGTCAAAGAGTATGTGAAGGCTGTATATTGTCACCCTGCTTATTTAACTTTTATGCAGAGTACATCATGCAAAATGCCTGGCTGGATGAAGCACAGACTGGAATCAAGATTTCTAGGAGATATATCAATAACCTCAGATACACAGATGATACCACCCTAATGGCAGAAAGTGAAGCGCTAAAGAGCCTCTTGATGAAAGTGGAAAAGGAGAGTGAAAAAATTTGCTTAAAACTCAACATTCAGAAAACTAAGATCATGGCATCCAGTCCCATCACCCCATGTCAAATAGATGGGAAAACAATGGAAACAGTGAGAGACTTTATTTTTTGGGCTCCAAAATCACTTCAGATGGCGAATGTGGCCATGAAATTAATAAATGCTTGCTCCTTGGAAGGAAAGCTGTGACCAACCTAGACAACATATTAAGAAGTAGAGACATTACTTTGCCAACAAAGTTCCATCTAGGCAAAGCTATGGCTTTTCCAGTAGTCATATATGGATGTGAGAGTTGGACTATATAGAAAGCTGAGAACCAATGAATTGATGCTTCGAGCTGTGGTGTTGAAGAAGACTCTTGCGTCTTTTGGAAAGCAAGGAGATCCAACCAGTCCATCCTAAAAAAAAAAAAAAAAAAAGTCAGTCCTGAATATTCATTGGAAGGACTGATGCTGAAGCTGAAACTCTAATACTTTGGCCACCTGGTGTGAATAAGTGATTCATTTGAAAAGATCCTGATGCTGGAAAAGATTGAAGGTGGGAAGAGAAGGGGATGACAGAGGATGAGATGGTTAGATGGCATCACTGACATGATGGATATGAGTCTGAGTAGACTCTGGGAGTTGGTGATGGACAGAAAGCCTGGGGTGCTGCAGTCCATGGGGTTGCGAAGAATTGGACATGACTGAACGACTGAACTGACTGAACTGAAAAATAATCATTAGCTATTTTATGTAGATGTAGCTGTAACTGTAGCATGGCACATTAAAATATTTTAAAACCTTTCATGTTCAAGGATAACATATCCTAGTGTTAAATATATTGCAAGAAAAACTCTTTATATATAAATGGCAGATAAACCCATGCACCTATGGTATCCTAATCTATGATGAAGGAGGCAAAACTATACAATGGAGAAATGACAGTATCTTCATAAGTGGTTCTGGGACAACTAGACAGTTACCTGTAAAAGAATGAAATTAGAGAAGATGGCAGAGGAATAGGACGGGGAGACCACTTTCTCCCCTACAAATTCATCGAAAGAACATTTGAATGCTAAGCAAACTTCACAAAACAACTTCTGACCACTAGCAGATGACATCAGGCTCCCAGAAAAGCAGCCCATCATCTTTGAAAGGAGGTAGGACAAAATATAAAAGATAAAAAGAGAGACAAAAGAGCTAGGGATGGAGACCCATCCTGGGAAGGGAGTCATAATAAGAGGAAGTTTCCAAATAACAGGGAGCCCTCTCACGGGCGGGGCTGGGGGAAGTTTTCCAATCATGGAGGACAACCTAACTGGGAGGAAAAATAAATAAAACTCACAGATTACATGCCTAAACGCAACTCCTAGCAGAAAAGTACCCCAGACGCCCACATCTGCCACCAGCAAGTGGGGGCAGAATGGAGAGGAGCAGACAGCATTGCTTAGGGTAAGGCCCGGGCCCGAATGCCCAGAGGGCAATCAGACGGAGCTAACATGAGATAGCAACTTAAACTGTGGGATAGCAAGAGAAAGAGGAAATTAACTGGCCCAAACACACTGCCAGCTGTTCGCAGAACAAAGGGACTGAGCAATTCCAGAGAAGAGCTAGCCAGCTACGGACGGGCCCATCTCTGCCAAAGGCAGGAGGCAGGAGGGAGGGGAAAGGGGCAAACTCAGCCCCAAAGATGACACCCCCTACAAAACTGCAAACAGGCCTCCAGTTTCTAACCAAAGACTTCCTGAGATTCTGGATAGTCGACATCCACAGGGAGGGTCACGGCTAGAGGCCAGCTCCCAAGAATAGAGACAAGGCGCTCACACCTGACTGGCACGCACGGAAACTGAGGGTGGGACCGCGGAGGGGAAAAGGCTCACTGCACTGGGGAGTGTGCCTGTCAAACTTCTGCCTGCCTGAGCTGCTCGGGCGGGGAAGGCACAAAACGCAGGCCCAACCTAATCTGCACTTTTGTGTAGTACCTGAAAACTGGAACCGCACGCAACGCAGCGCCCGCTCCATATGGAGCAGCCGGAAGCCTGAGCAGTGTAGACGGGGAAAGCACAGACACCATGAGCGGGGCAAACCCAGTGTGGCCGGATCACTTTGAGTGCTCCCCACACACAGCCTGCAGCGCCCCTCCCTCCCTGCAGCATGATTGAACCAGAGAACATAAACAAGAGACCACCTCCGCCCGCCTGTGTCAGGGCAGAAATTAGACACTAAAGAGGCCTGCAAACAGAAGCCAAATAAACAAAGGGAACCCCTTCAGAAGGGACCGGTGCAACAGATTAAAATCCCTGTGGATAACACTGACTACAATGGAAGGGGCCTATAGATATTGAGAAGTGTAAGCTGGAATGAGGAGCTATCTGAAACTGAACCAAACCCACACTGACTGCAACAGCTCCAGAGAAATTCCTAGATATATTTTTACTTTTTTTTAAATTAAAAAAAAAGTTTTTTCTTTTCTTTTTTTATTTTTTCTCTTTTATTTTCTTTTAAAATTCCCTATTACTCCCCCATTACTCCTTAACTTTCATTTTCATTTTCATGTATTTTTACTATTCTTTTTAATTAGGAAAAATTTTTTTTCCTGTTTTATTTTTTCTCTTATTTTCTTTTAAAGTCCTCTATTACTCCTTAATTTTCATTTTCATTTCACTTAACCTTGCAAAAAAAAAGAGGAGAAGCCATATTTTTAAACCAAACTTCATATATATTTCTAAAATTTTTTGTGTTTTTGTTTTTAATACTGGATTTTTAAGAGTCTAACCTCTACTATAGACTTTTACTCTTTGTTTTTCAGTATGTGATATCAATTTTGGACATTAAGAATCCAATATTCAGTACCTATTTTTACTCCAGAGGGTGTTGATTACTCTCTCCCACTTTTGACTTTCCGTTTTCTACCTCAGAACACCTCTATTTCCTCCTTTCCCCTTCTCTTCCCAATCCAATTCTGTGAATCTCTCTGGGTGTCTGGGCTATGGAGAACACTTTGGGAACAGATAACTGCGTAGATCTGTCTCTCTCCTCTTGAGTCCCCCCTTTTCTCCTCTTGTTCATCTCTACCTCCCTCCTCCCTCTTCTCTTCTTCATGTAACTCTGTGAACCTCTCTGGGTGTCCCTCATGGTGGAGAATCTTTTAACCATTAACCTAGAAGTTTTATTATCAGTGCTGTATAGTTGGAGAAGTCTTGAAGAATAAAACTGAAATCCAGAGGCAGGAGACTTAAGCCCAAAACCTGAGAACATCAGAAAACTCCTGACTCTATGGAACATTAAGTAATAAGAGACCATCCAAAAGCCTCCATACCTAAACTAAAATCAACCAGCACCCAAGAGCCAAAAAGTTCAAGAGGAAGACATACAACACAAATTCTCCAGCAACGCAGGAACATAGCCCTGAGCATCAATATACAGGCTGCCCAAAGTCACACCTAACACATAGACCCATCTCAAAACTCATTACTGGACACTCCATTGCACTCCAGAGAGAAGAAATATAGTTCCATGCACCAAAACATCGATGCAAGCTTCCCTAACCAGGAAACCCTGACAAGCCAATCATTCAACCCCACCCACTGGGTGAAACCTCCACATTAAAAAGGAACCACAGAGCTCCAGAATACAGAAAGCCCACTCCAGACACAGCAATCTAAACAAGATGAAAAGGCAGAGAAATACCCAAAAGGTAAAGGAAAATGAAAAATGCACAACAAGTCAAACAAAAGAGGAAGAGATAGGGAATCTACCTGAAAAGGAATTTAGAATAATGATTAAAAAATGACCCAAAACCTTGAAAACAAAATGGAGTTACAGATAAATAGCCTGGAGAGAAAGATTGAGAAGATGCAAGAAATGTTTAATAAGGACCGAGAAAAAAATAAAAAAGTCAATTAAAAATGCATAATGCAATAAATAAGATAAAAAAACACTCTGGAGGGAACCAACAGTAGAATAATGGAGACTGAAGATAGGATAAGTGAGGTAGAAGATAAAATGGTGGAAATAAATGAGGAAGAGAGGAAAAAGAAAAAAGAATCAAAAGAAATGAGGACAACCTCAGGGACCTCTGGGATAATGTGAAATGCCCAAACATTTGAATCATAAGCATCCCAGAAGAAGACAAAAAGAAAGACGGTGAGAAAATACTTGAGGAGATAATAGCTGAAAACTTCCCTAAAATGGGGAAGGAAATAGCCACCCAAGTCCAAGAAACCCAGAGACTCCCAAACAGGAAAAACCCAAGGTTAAACACCCCAAGACACATATTAATCAAATTAACAAAGATCAAACACAAAGAACAAATATTAAAAGCAGAAGGGAGAAACAACAAATAACACACAAGGGGATTCCCATAAGCATAACAGCTGATCTACCAATAGAAACCCTTCAGGCCAGAAGGGAATGGCAGGACATACTTCAAGCAATGAAAGAGAATAACTTACAATCCAGATTACTGTACCCAGCAAGGATCTCATTCAGATAGAAGGAGAATTCAAAAGCTTTACAGACAAGCAAAAGCTGAGAGAATTCAGCACGACCAAACCAGCTCTTCAACAAATGCTAAAGGATCTTCACTAGACAGGAAACACAGAAAGGTTGTATAAATGCAAACCCAAAACAACAAAGTAAATGGCAACAGGATGATACCTATCAATAATTACCTTAAATGTAAATGGGTTGAATGCCCCAACCAAAACACAAAGACTGGCTGAATGGATACAAAAATACGACCCCTATATAGGCTGTCTACAAGAGACCCACCTCAAAACAAGGGACACATACTGACTGAAAGTGAAGGGCTGGAAAAAATATTTCACACAAATGGAGACAAAAAAAAAGCAGGAGTCGCAATACTCATATCAGATAAAATAGGCTTTAAAAAAAAAAGGCTGTGAAAAGAGACAAAGAAGGACACTAAAAAATGATCAAAGGATCAATCCAAGAAGAAGACTTAACAATTATAAATATATATGCACCCAACAGGAAGAGGAGGAGTCAAGATGGTGGAGGAATAGGAGGGGGAAACCACTTTCTCGCCTACAAATTCATCGAAAGAACAACTGAAAGATGAACAAAGTTTACAAAACACCTTCTGATTGCTAGCAGAGGACATCAGGCGCCCAGAAAAGCAGACCATTGTCTTCGAAGGGAGGGAAAAAAATTGTTTTTCTTTTTTTTTTTTCTTTTTCTGGTTCTTCTCTTCTTTTTTTTTTTTTCTCTTTTCTTTTTCTTGTTTTTCTGTCCGATTCCCTTTAAAAGTCCTCTAATACTCCTCTATTATTCCTTAATTTTCATTTTCATCTCACTATAAACTTTTAAAAAAAAAAAAAAAAAAAGAGAGAGAGAGAAGCCCTATTTTTAAACTGAACTTCATATATATTTCTAAATTTTGGGTTTTTGTTTTAAAATATTTTATTTCAAAGAGTCTAACCTCTATGCTAAATTTTTTAATCTTTGTTTTTCAGTATGTGATATAAATCTTGGACATTTAAGAATCCAATATTCAATTGCCATTTCTATTCAGGAGTGTGTTGATTACTCTCTTCCAGTTTTGACTCTCTGTTTTCTACCTCAGAACACCTCTATTTCCTCCTTTCCTTTTCTCTTCCCAATCCAATTCTGTGAATCTTTGTGGGTGGCTGGGCTGCGGAGAACACTTTGAGAACAGATAAATGTGTAGATCTGTCTCTTTCCTCTTGAGTCCCCCTTTCTCTCCTCCTGCTCACCTCTATTTCGTTCCTCCCTCTCCTATTCTTCATTTAACTCTGAGAACCTCTTTGGTTGTCTCTCATGGTGGAAAATCTTTACACCATTAATCTAGAAGTTTTATTATCAGTGCTGCATAATTGGAGAAGACTTGAGACTATTGGAAGAATAAAACAGAAATCCAGAGGCAGGAGACTTAAGCCCAAAACCTGAGAAAACCAGAAAACTCCTGACTACACAGAACATTAAGGAATAAGAGTCCATCCAAAAGCCCCCATACCTACACCAAATCCAACCACCACCCAAGAGCCAAGAAACTCCAGGACAAGACATACTACACAAATTCTATAGTAATGCAGGAACATAAACCCAAGTGTCAACAAACAGGCTGCCAAAAGTCACACCTAACACATAGACCCATTGCAAAACTCATCACTGGGCACTCCATTGCACTCCAGAGAGAAGAAATCCATCTCCACCCACCAGAACACTGACACAAGCTTCCCTAACCAGGAAATTTTGACAAGCCAATCGTCCAACACCACCCACTGGGTAAAATCTTCACAATAAAAAGGAACCACAGACCAGCAGAATACAGAAAGCCCACTCCAGATACAGCAATCTAAACAATATGAAAAAGCAGAGAAATACCCAACAAGTAAACGAACATGAAAAATGCCCACCAAATCAAACAAAAGAGGAGGAGATAGGGAATGTATCTGAAAAAGTATTTAGAATAATGATAATAAAAATGATCCAAAATCTTGAAAGCAAAATGGAATTACAAATAAATAGCCTGGAGACAAAGATTGAGAAGATGCAAGAAAAGTTTAACAAGGACCTGGAAGAAATAAAAAAGAGTCAATTAAAAATGAATAATGCAATAAATGATATGAAAATCACTCTGGAGGGAACCATGAGTAGAATAACAGAGAAAGAAGATAGGATAAGTGAGGTAGAAGATAAAATGGTGGAAATAAATGAAGCAGAGAGGAAAAAAGAAAAAAGAATCAAAAGAAATGAGGACAACCTCAGGGACCTCTGGGACAATTTGAAACACCCCAACATCCGAATCATAGGAGATCCAGAAGAAGAAGACAAAAAGAAAGGCCATGAGAAGTTACTCGAGGAGATAATAGCTGAAAACTTCCCTAAAATGGGGAAGGAAATAGCCACCCAAGTCCAAGAAACCCCGAGAGTTCCAAACAGGATAAAGCCAAGGAGAAATACCACAAGATACATATTAAACAAATTAACAAAGATCAAATGCAAAGAACAAATATTAAAAGCAGCAAGGGAGAAACAACCAATAACACATAAAGGGATTCCCATAAGAATAACAGCTGATCTATCAATAGAAACCCTTCAGGCTAGAAGGGAATGGCAGCATATACTTAGAGTAATGAAAGAGAATAACCTACAACCTAGATTACTGTACCCAGCAAGGATCTCATTCAGATATGAAGGAGAACTCAGAAGCTTCATAGACAAGCAAAAGCTGAGAGAATTCAGCACCAGCAAACCAGCTCTTCAACAAATGCTAAAGGATCTTCACTAGACAGGAAACACAGAAAGGTTGTATAAACGTGAACCCCAAAACAACAAAGTAAATGGCAACGGGACCATACCTATAAATAATTACCTTAAATGTAAATGAGTTGAATGCCCCAACCAAAAGACAAAGACTGGCTGAATGGATACAAAAACAAGACCCCTATATATGCTGTCTACAAGAGACCCACTTCAAAACAAGGGACACATACAGACTAAAAGTGAAGGGTTGGAAAAAATATTTCATGCAAACGGAGACCAAAAGAAAGCAGGAGTTGCAATACTCATGTAATATAAAATAGACTTTCAAATAAAGGCTGTGAAAAGAGACAAAGAAGGACACTATATAATGATCAAAGGATCAATCCAAGAAGAAGATATAACAATTATAAATATATATGCACCCAACATAGGAGCACCACAATATGTAAGGCAAATACTAACGAGTATGAAAGAGGAAATTAATAGTAACACAATAATAGTGGGAGACTTAAATACCCCACTCACAACTATGGATACATCAACTAAACAGAATATTAACAAGGAAACACAAACTTTAAAGGACACAATGGACCAGCTAGAACTTATTGATATCTATACAACGTTTCACCCCAAAACAATCAACTTCACATTTTTCTCAAGTGCTCACGGACCCTTCTCCAAAATAGATCACATCCTGGGCCATAAATCTAGTCTTGGTAAATTCAAAAAAATTGAAATCATTCCAGTCATCTTTTCTGACCACAGTGCAGTAAGATTAGATCTCAATTACAGGAAAAAAATTATTAAAAATTCAAACATATGGAGGCTAAACAACACGCTTGTGAATAACCAACAAATCATAGAAGAAATCAAAAGAGAAATCAAAATATGCATAGAAATGACTGAAAATGAAAACATGACAATCCAAAACGTATGGGACACTATAAAAGCAGTGCTAAGGGGAAGAATCATAGCATTACAGGCCTACCTCAAGAAACAAGAAAAAAGTCAAATAAATAACCTAACCCTACACCTAAAGCAACTAGAGAAGGAAGAAATGAAGAACCCCATGGTTAGTAGAAGGAAAGAAATCTTAAAAATCAGGGCAGGAATAAATGCAAAAGAAATTAAAGAGACCATAGTAAAAATCAACAAAGTGAAAAGCTGTTTTTTTGAAAAAAATAAATAAAATTAACAAACTATTAGCAAGACTCATTAAGAAACAATGGGAAAAAAACAAATTAACAAAATTAGAAACGAAAATGGAGAGATCACAACAGACAACACTGAAATACAAAGGATCATAAGAGACTACTAACAGCAGCTCTATGCCAATAAAATGGACAACTTGAAATGGACAAATTCTTAGAGAAGTATAACTTTCCAAAACTGAACCAGGAAGAGATAGAAGATCTTAACAAACCAATCACAAGCAAGGAAATAAAAACTGTAATCAGAAATCTTCCAGCAAACAAAATCCCAAAACCAGATGGCTTCACAGCTGAATTATATTAAAAATTTAGAGAAGAGCTAACACCTATCTTACTCAAACTCTTCCAGAAAATTGCAGAAGAAGGTAAACTTCCAAACTCATTCTATGAGGCCACCATCACCCTAATTCCAAAACCAGACAAAGATGCCACAAAAAAAAGAAAACTATAGGCCAATATCACTGATAAACATAGATGCAAAAATCCTTAACAAAATTCTAGCAAACAGAATCCAACAACATATTAAAAAAATCATACACCATGACCAAGTGGGCTTTATCCCAGGAATGCAAGGATTCTTTAATATCCGCAAATCAATTAGTGTAATACACCACATTAACAAATTGAAAGATAAAAACAATAGGATTATCTCAATAGATGCAGAAAAAGCCTTTGACAAAATTCAACATCCATTTATGATCAAAACTCCAGAAAGCAGGAATAGAACGAACATACCTCAACATAATAAAAGCTATATATGACAAACCCACAGCAAGCATTACTCTCAATGGCGAAAAATTGAAAGCATTTCCCCTAAAATCAGGAAAAAGACAAGGGTGCCCACACTCACCACTTCTATTCAACATAGTTCTGGAAGTTTTGGCCACAGCAATCGGGGCAGAAAAACAAGTAAAAGGAATCCAGATAGGAAAAGAAGAAGTGAAACTCTCACTGTTTGCAGATGACATGATCCTCTACATAGAAAACCCTAAAGACTCTACAAGAAAATTACTAGAGCTAATCAATGAATATAGTAAAGTTGCAGGATATAAAATTAACACACAGAAATCTCTTGCATTCTTATACACCAACAATGAGAAAACAGAAAGAGAAATTGAGGAAACAATACCATTCATCATTGCAACAAAAAGAATAAAATACTTAGGACTATATCTACCTAAAGAAACAAAAGACTTATACATAGAAAACTATAAATCACTGATGAAAGAAATCAAAGAGGACACAAACAGATGGAGAAATATACCATGTTCATGGAGTGGAAGAATCAATATTGTCAAAATGGCCATACTACCCAAAGCAATCTACAGATTCAATGCAATCCCTATCAAGTTACCAACGGTATTTTTCACAGAACTAGAACAAATAATTTCACAATTTGTATGGAAATACAAAAAACCTTGAATAGCCAAAGTAATCTTGAGAAAGAAGAATGGAACTGGAGGAATCAACCTGCCTGACTTCAGACTATACTACAAAGCCACAGTCATCAAGACAGTATGGTATTGGCACAAAGACAGAAATATAGATCAATGGAACCGAATAGAATGCCCAGAGATAAATCCACGAACCTATGGTGACCTTATCTTCGACAAAGGAAGCAAGGATATACAATGAAAAAAAGACAGTCACTTTAACAACTGGTGTTGGGAAAACTGGTCAACCACTTGTAAAAGAATGAAACCAGAACACTTTCTAACACCATACACAAAAATAAACTCAAAATGGATTAAAGATCTAAATGTAAGACCAGAAACTATAAAACTCCTAGAGGAGAACATAGGCAAAACACTCTCTGACATAAATCACAGCAGGATCCTCTATGACCCACAACCTAGAATATTAGAAACAAAAGCAAAGATAAATAAATGGTACCTAATGAAACTTAAAATCTTTTGCACAGCAAAGTAAACTATAAGCAAGGTGAAAAGACAGCCCTCAGATTGGGAGAAAATAATAGCAAATGAAGCAACAGACAAAGGATTAATCTCAAAAATATACAAGCAACTCCTGCAGCTCAACTCCAGAAAAATAAATGACCTAATCAAAAAATGAGCCAAAGAACTAAACAGACACTTCTCCAAGGAAGACATACAGATGGCTAAAAAATACATGAAAAGATGCTTAACATCACTCATTATCAGAGAAATGCAAATCAAAACTACAATGAGTTACCATTACACGCCAGTCAGGATGGCTGCTATCCAAATGTCTACAAGCAATAAATGCTGGAGAGGGTGTGGAGAAAAGGGAACCCTCTTACACTGTTGGTGGGAATGCAAACTAGTACAGCCGCTATGGAAAAAAGTGTGGAGATTTTTAAAAAAAACTGGAAATAGAACTTCCATATGACCCAGCAATCCCACTTCTAGGCATACACACCAAGGAAACCAGGTCTGAAAGAGGCACGTGCACCCCAATGTTCATCGCAGCACTGTTTATCATAGCCAGGACATGGAAGCAACCTAGATGCCCATTAGCAGACAAATGGATAAGGAAGATGTGGTACATATACACCATGGAATATTACTCAGCCATTAAAAAGAATTCATTTGAATCAGTTCTAATGAGATGGATGAAACTGGAGCCCATTATACAGAGTGAAGTAAGCCAGAAAGATAAAGATCATTAGAATATACTAATACATATGTATGGAATTTAGAAAGATGTTAGTGATAACCCTATATGCAGAACAGAAAAAGAGACACAGATGTATAGAACAGTGTTTTAGACTCTGTGGGAGAAGGCGAGGGTGGGATGTTTCAAGAGAACAGCATCGAAACGTATATTACCTAGGGTGAAACAGATCACCAGCCCAGGTTGGATGCATGAGACAAGCGCTCGGACCTGGTGCACTGGGAAGACCTAGAGGGATCGGGTGGAGAGGGAGGTGGGAGAGGGGATCGGGATGGGGAACACATGTAAACCCATGGCTGTTTCATTTTACTGTATGACAAAATCCACTACAATATAAAAAATAAAAAAATTTAAAAAATTGAAAAAAAAAATGCACCCAATAGAGGAGCACCACAATATGTAAGGCAAACGTAAATGACTATGAAAGAGGAAATTAATAGTAATACAATAATAGTGGGAGACTTTAATACCCCACTCACAACTATGGATAGATCAACTAAACAGAAAATGAACAAGGAAACACAAACTTTAAAGGACACAATGGACCAGCTAGACCTAATTGATAGCTATAGGAAGTTTCACCCCAAAACAATCAACTTCACCTTTTTCTCAAGTGCACAAGGAATCTTCTCAAGAATAAATCACATCCTTGGCCATAAATCTAGCCTAGGTAAATTCAAAGAAACTGAAATCATTCCAGTCTTCTTTTCTGACCACAATGCAGTATGATTAGATCTCAGTTACAGGAAAAAAAATTATTAAAAATGCAAACATATGGAGGCTAAACAACACATTTCTGAATAACAAACAAATCGTAGAAGAAATCAAAAGAGAAATCACAAAACATGCATAGAAATGAATGAAAATGAAAACAGAACAACCCAAAACCTATGGGACATGGTAAAAGCAGTGCTAAGGGGAAGGTTCATAGCATTACAGGCTTACCTAAAGAAACAAGAAAAAAGTCAAATAAATAAGCCAACTCTACACCTAAAGCAAGTAGAGAAGGAAGAAATGAAGGACCCCAGGGTTACTAGACAGAAAGGAATCTTAAAAAGTAGGACAGAAATAAATGCAAAAGAAATTAAAGAGACCATAGCAAAATTCAACAAAGCTAAAAGCTGGGGTTTTTTTTTTTTGAAAAAATAAACAAAATTGACAAACCGTTAGCAAGGCTCATTAAACAAGGGAGAAGAACCAAATTAACAAAATTAGAAGTGAAAATGGAGAGATCACAACAGACAACTCTGAAATACAAAGGATCATAAGACACTACTACTAGGAGCTCTGTGCCAATAAAATGGACAACTTGGAAGAAATGGACAAATTCTTAGGAAAGTAAAACTTTCCAAAGCTGAAGCAGAAAGAAATAGAAGATCCTAACAGACCCATCACAAGCAAGGAAATCAAAACTATAATCAGAAATCTTCCAGCAAACAAAAGCCCAGGACCACAGCTGAATTCTACTAAAAATTTAGAGAAGAGTTAACACCTATCTTACTCAAACTCTTCCAGAAAATTGCAGAATGTAAACTTCCAAACTCATTCTATGAGGCCACCTTCACCCTAATTCCAAACCCAGACAAAGATGCCAAAAAAAAGAAAACTACAGGCCAATATCACTAATGAACATAGTATGCAAAAACCATTAACAAAATTCTAGCAAACAGAATCCAACAACATATTAAAAAAAAAAACATATATCATGACCAAGTGAGCTTTATCCCAAAGAATGCAAGGATTCTTTAATATCCACAAATCAATTAGTGTAATACACCACATTAAAAAATTGAAAGAGAAAAACCATATAATTATCTCAATAGATGCAGAAAAAGCCTTTGACAAAATTCAACATCCATTTATGATTAAAACTCTCCAGAAAGCAGGAATAGAAGGAACATACCTCAACATAACAAAAGCTATATATGACAAACCCACAGCAAGCATTACCCTCAATGGTGAAAAATTGAAAGCATTTCCCCTAAAATCAGGAAAAAGACAAGGGTGCCCACTCTCACCACTACTATTCAACATAGTTTTGGAAGTTTTGGCCACAGAAATCAGGGCAGAAAAAGAAGTAAAAGGAATCCAGATAGGAAAAGAAGAATGGAAACTCTCACTGTTCACAGATGACATGATCCTCTACATAGAAAACCCTAAAGACTCTACAAGAAAATTACTAGAGCTAATCAACCAATATAATAAGGTTGCAGGATATAAAAATTAACACACAGAAAACACTTGCATTCCTATACACTAACAATGAAAAAGAGAAAGTGAAATTAAGGAAACAATACCATTCATCATTGCAATAAAAAGAATAAAATACTTAGGAGTATATCTACCTAAAGAAACAAAAGACCTATACATAGAAAACTAACACTGATGAAAGAAATCAAAGAGGACACAAACAGATGGAGAAACATACCGTGTTCATGGATTGGAAGAATCAATATTGTCAAAATGGCTATACTACCCAAAGCAATCTATAGATTCAATGCAATCCCTATCAAGCTACCAATGGTATTTTTCACAAAACTAGAACAAATAATTTTACAATTTGTATGGAAATACAAAAAACCTCGAATAGCCAAAGTAATCTTGAGAAAGAAGAATGGAACTGGAGGAATCAACCTGCCTGACCTCAGAGTATACTACAAAGCCACAGTCATCAAGACAGTATGGTATTGGCACAAAGACAGATATATAGATCAATGGATCAGAATAGAAAGCCCAGAGATAAATCCACGAACCTATGGTCACCTTATCTTCGACAAAGGAGGCAAGAATATACAATGGAAAAAAGACAACCTCTTTAACAAGTGGTACTGGGAAAACTGGTCAACCACTTGTAAAAGAATGAAACTAGAACACTTTCTAACACTATACACAAAAATAAACTCAAAATGGATTAAAGATCTAAATGTAAGACCCCAGACTATAAAACTTCTAGAGGAGAACACAGGCAAAACAATCTCTGACATAAATCGCAGCAGGATCCTCTATGACCCACATCCCAGAATATTGGAAATAAAAGCAAAATTAAACCAATGGGACCTAATGAACTTAAAAGCTTTTGCAAAACAAAGGAAACTATAAGCAAGGTGAAAAGACAGCCCTCAGATTGGGAGAAAATAATAGCAAATGAAGCAATAGACAAAGGATTGATCTCAAAAATATACAATCAATTCCTCCAGCTCAATTCCTGAAAAATAAATGACCCAGTCAAAAATGGGCCAAAGAATTAAACAGACTGTTCTCCAAAGAAGACATACAGATGGCTAAAAAAAACACATGAAAAGATGTTCAACATCACTTATTATCAGAGAAATGCAAATCCAAACCACAATGAGGTACCATTAAACGCCAGTCAGGTATACATAAATCTACAAGTAATAAATGCTGGAGAGGGTGTGGAGAAAAGGGAACCCTCTTACACTGTTGGTGGGAAAGCAAACTAGTACAGCCACTATGGAGAACAGTTTGGAGATTTTGTAAAAACTGGAATTAGAACTTCCATATGAACCAGAAATCCCACTTCTGGGCATATACACCAAGGAAACCAGATCTGAAAGAGACACATGCACCCCAGTGTTCATTGCAGCACTGTTTATAATAGCCAGGACATGGAAGCAACCTAGATGCCCATCAGCAGACGAATGGATAAGGAAGCTGTGGTACATATACACCATGGAATATTACTCAGCCATTAAAAAGAATTCATTTGAATCAGTTCTAATGAGATGGATGAAACTGGAGCCCATTATACAGAGTGAAGTAAGCCAGAAAGATAAAGACCAATAGCATATACTAACTCATATATATGGAATTTAAAAAGATGGTAACAATAACCAAGCAACCTAGATGCCCATCAGCAGACGAATGGATAAGGAAGCTGTGGTACATATACACTGTGGAATATTACTCAGCCATTAAAAAGAATTCATTTGAATCAGTTCTAATGAGATGGATGAAACTGGAGCCCATTATACAGAGTGAAGTAAGCCAGAAAGATAAAGACCAATACAATATACAAACACATATATATGGAATTTAGAAAGATGGTAACGAAACCCTATATGCAAAACAGAAAAAGAGACACAGATGTATAGAACAGAATTTTGGACTCTGTGGGAGAAAGCGAGGGTGGGATGTTTTGAGAGAACAGCACTGAAACATGTATATTATCTAGGGTGAAACAGATTACCAGCCCAGGCTGGATGCATGAGACAAGTCCCTGGGCCTGGTGCACTGGGAAGACCCAGAGGAATAGGATGGAGAGGGAGGTAGGTTGGGGGATCAGGATGGGGAATACATATAAATCCATGGCTGATTCATGTCAATGTATGACAAAAACACTACAATATTGTAAAGTAATTAGCCTCCAACTAATAAAATAAATGAAAAAAAATGAAATTAGAATATCTCCTTACCCCATACACAAAAATAAACTCAAAATGGATTAAAGACCTAAATGTAAGGCCAGAACTTACATTAAAAATTTCCTATAAAACTTTTAAAGGAAAACATAGGAAGAACACTTTTTGACATAAATTGAAGTAAATTTTTTTTGATTCACATTCTGGAGTACTGAAATTTTGGGGGGGGAGGGGATTCACATTGTAAAGTACTGAAAATAAAAATAAAACAAACAAAGAAAAAAAAACAAATGGGACTTAATTAAACTTGAAAGCCTTTGCACAGTAAAGAAGACCATAAAGATGAAAAGACAACTCTCAAAATGAGGGAAAATATTTGCAAATGAAACAACTGACAGAGAATTAATCTCCTATATATACAAGCAGCTCATGCAGCTGAGAATCAAAAAGAAGCAAACAACCCAATCAAAAAATAGGTGGAAGACCTAAACATACATTTCTCCAAAGAAGATATACTGATGGCAAACACATGAAAAGATGCTCAGATTGCACATTATAAAAAAAATACAAATCAAAACTACAATGAGGTATTACCTCATATTCCACACCAGTAGAATGGCCATCTTGAAAAAATCTACACACAAAAGAATGTAAATTGATACAAACAATATGGAGAACAGAATGGAGGTTCCTTTAAAAAGCTAGAAATACAAACACCATCAGTTTAGTTCAGTCACTCAGTCATGTCTGGCTTTTGCGACCCCATGCACTGCAGCATGCCAGGCTTCCCTGTCCATCACTAACTCCTGGAACTACCATATGACCTTGCATTTCTACTCCTAGGCATATACTGGAGAGAAACGTGGCCTGAAATGATTCACGCACCCCAATGTTCATTGTAACACTGTTTACAATAGCCAAGGCATCGAAGCCACCTAAATGTCCTTCGACAAAGGAATGGATAAAAAAGATGTGGCATGTATATACAATAGAATTGTTGTTATGTAGTTGCTCAGTCATCTCTGACTCTTTGCAAACCCATGGACTCCTCCTTCCATGAGGATTTTCAGGCAAGAATACTAGAGTGGGTTGCCATTTCCTACTCCAGAGGATCTTCCTGACTCAAAGCTGAGTCTCCTACATTTTAAAAAATTTATTTTTTATTGAATGATAATTGCTTTACAGAATTCTGTTGTTTTCTTTCAAACTTGAATCAGCCATAGGTATACATATATCCCCTCCCTTTTGAACCACCCTCCAATCTCCTGCTCCATCCCACACCTCCAGATGGATACAGAGCCCCTGTTTGAGTTTCCTAAGCCATGCAGTAAATTCCTGTTGGCTATCTATTTTACATGTGGTAATGGAAGTTTCCATGTTACTCTTTCCATACATCTCACCCTCTTCTCCCCTCTCCCCAAGTCCATAAGTCTATTCTCTATATCTGTTTCTCCATTGCTGCCCTGTAAAGAAATTCTTCAGTAACATTTTTCTAGATTCTTATATAAGGGTTAGAATACGATATTTATGATTTTCTTTCTGAGTTACTTCACTCTGTATAATAGGTTCTAGGTTCATCCACCTCATCAGAACTGACTCAATTGTGTTTCTTTTTATTGCTGAGCAATATTCCATTGTGTATATATACCACAATTTCTTTATCCATTCAACTGTTGATGGACATTGAGGTTGCTTCCATGTTCTAGCTATTGTAAATAGTGCTTCAATGAACAATGGGATAAATGTGTCTTTTTCATTTTTGGATTCCTCAGAGTATTTACCTAGGATTGGGATTGGTGGGTCATATGGTGGTTTTATTCCTAGTTTTTTAAGGAATCTCCATACTGTCTTCCACAGTGGCTGTATCAGTTTACATTCCCACCAACAGTGCAAGAGCGTTCCCTTTTCTCCACACCCTCTCCAGCATTTATTGTTTGTAGACATTTTGATGATGGCCTTTCTTACCAGTGTGAGGTGATATCTTGTAGTTTTGATTTGCATCTCTCTAATAATGAGCAATGTTGAACATCTTTTCATGTGTTTCTTAGCCATCTGTATGTCCTCTTTGGAGAAATGTCTGTTTAGGCCTTTCTCCCACTTTTTGATTGAGTTGTTTCTTTATCTGGCATTGAGTTGTTTCTTTCTCTGGCATTGAGTTGTATGAGCTGCTTATGTATTTTGAAAATTAATCCTTTGTCAGTTCTTTCATTTGCTATTATTTTCTCCCATTCTGAGGATTGTATTTTCACCTTGCTTATAGTTTCCCTTGCTGTGCAAAAACTTTTAAGTTTAATCAGGTCTCACTTGTTTACTTTTGCTTTTATTTCCATTACTCTAGGAGGTGGGTCATAGAGGATCTTGCTTTGATTTATGTCATCGAGTGTTCTACCTGTTTTTCTCTAAGAGTTTTATAGTTTCTTGTCTTACATTTAGGTCTTCAATCCATTTTGAGCTTATTTTTGTGTGTGGTGTTAGGAATTATTCTAGTTTCATTCTTTTACATGTAACTGTCCAATTTTCCCAGCACCATTTATTGAAGAGGATATCTTTGCCTGATTGCATATTCTTGCCTCCCTTGTCAAAAATAAGGTACCCATAGGTGGATGGGTTTATTTCTTGGCTTTCTATCTTGTTCCATTGGTCTATATTTCTGTTTTTGTGCCAGTACCATACTGTCTTGATGACTGTACCTTTGTAGTATTATCTGAAGTCAGGAACATTGATTGTTCCAGTTCCATTATTCTTTCTCAGGACTGTTTTGACTATTCAGGGTCTTTTGTGTTTACATATGAATTGTGAAATTTTTTGTTCTGGTTCTGTGAAAAATGCCATCAGGAATTTGATAGGGATCACACTGAATCTATAGATTGCATTTGGTAGTATAACCATTTTCACAATATTGATTCTTCCTACCCAGGAACATGGACTATCTCTCCATTTGTTTATGTCATCTTTGATTTCTTTCATTAGTGTCTTATACTTTTCTGGGTACAGTTTTGTCTCCTTAGGTAAGTTTATTTTTAGATATATAATTCCTTTTTTGCAATGGTGAATGGGATTGTTTCCTTAATTTCTCCTTCTGATTTTTCATTGTTAGTATATATAAATGCAAATTATTTATGTGTATGGATTTTTTATCCTGCAACTTTGCTAAATTCACTGATTAGCTAGTAATTTTCTGATACTATCTTTAGAATTTTCTATATACAGTATCATGTCATCTACATACAGTGTGAGCTTTACTTCTTTTCTGATCTGGATTCCTTTTATTTATTTTTCTTCTCTGATTGCTGTAGCTAGGACTTCCAGAACTCTGTTGATTAATAATCGTGAAAGTGGACACCCCTGTCTTGTTCCTGATCTTAGGGGGAATGCTTTTAGTTTTTAACCATTGAGAATAATGTTTGCTGTAGACGTATCATGTATGGCCTTTACTATGTTGAGGTACCTTCCTTCTATGCCCATTTTTTGAAGAGTTTTAATCATAAATGGGTGCTGAATTTTGTCAAAGGCTTTTTATGCATATATTGGGGTGATCATAATGTTTTGATCTTTCAATTTGTTAATATGGTGTATCACATTGATTGATTTGCATATATTGAAAAATCTTTGCATCCCTGGAATAAACTCAACTTGATCATGGTGTATGAGCTTTTTGATGTGTTGCTGAATTCTGTTTGCTCAAATTTTGTTAAGGATTTTTGCATCTATATTCATCAGTTTTATTGGCCTCTAGTTTTCTTTTTGTTGTTGTTGTCTTTGTCTGCTTTTGGTATCAAGGAGATGGTGTTTCTCGTAGAATAAGGTTGGAAGTGTTCCTTCCTCTGCAATTTTTTGAAAGAGTTTTAGAAGGATAGGCATTAGCTCTTCTCTAAATGTTTGACATAATTCTCCTGTGAAGCCATCTGGTCCTGGGCTTTTGTTTTGGGGGCGATTTTTTTATCACAGCTTCAATTTCAGTGCTTATAATTGGGTTGTTCATGATTTCAATTTCTTCCTGGTTGAGTCTTAGAAGATTGAACTTTTCTAAGAATCTTTCCATTTCTTCCAGGTTATCCATTTTATTGCCATATAGTTGTTCATAACAGTCTCTTATAATCCTTTGTATTTCTGCATTGTCTGTTGTAACCTCTCCTTTTTCATTTCTAATTTTGTTGAGTTGATTCTTCTCTCTCTCTCTCTCTTTTTTTTTTTTTTCTTGATGAGTCTGGCTATAAGCTTGTCAATTTTGCTTATCTTCTTAAAGAACCAGGTTTTAGTTTTATTCATCTTTACTATTGTTTCTTTCATTTCTTTTTCACTTATTTCTGCTTGGATCTTTATGACTTCTTTCCTTCTACTAATTTTGGAATAGTTTTGTTCTTATTTTGGTGTAAAGTTAGGTCGTCTATTTAGTGTTTTTCTTGTTTCTTGAAGTAGGATTGTATTGCTTTAAACTTCCCTCTTAGAACTGCTTTTACTGCATCCCATAGGTTTTGAGTTGTCATGTTTTCATTGTCATTTTTTTTTCTAGAAATTTTTTGTTTTCCCTTTTGATTTCTTCAGTAACTTGTTGGTTATTTAGAAACATGTTCTTTAATCTCCATGTGTTTGTGTTTCTTACAGATTTTTTCTTGTAATCGATATCTAGTCTCATAGCGTTGTGCTCAGAGAAGATGCTTGATATGATTTCAGTTTTCTTAAATTTACTGAGGTTAGATTTGTGACCCAAGATGTGGTCTATCCTGGAGAATGTTCTATGTGCACTTGAGAAGGTGTATACTTCTCCATTTGGGTGGAATATCCTGAAGATATCAATGAGATCCATCTCATCTTATATATCATTTAAGACTTGTGTCTCCTTATTAATTTTCTGTTTTGATGATCTGTCCATTGGTGTGAATGGGGCGTTAAAGTCTCCTACTATTATTGTGTTACTGTCCATTTCTCCTTTTATGTCTGTTAGTGTTTGTCTTATGTATAGAAGTGCTCCTACGTTGGGTGCATAGATATTTACAATTGTTATATCTTTCTCTTGGATTGATCCCTTGATCATTATGTACTGTCCTTTTTTAATCTCTGGTAATCTTTTTTATTTGAAGGTCTATTTTGTCTGATATGAGGATTGCTACTCCAGCTTTCTTTTGCTTCCCATTTGCATGGAATATATTTTTCCATTCTCTCACTTTCAGTCTATATGTGTTTTGAGGTCTGAAGTGGGTTTCTTGTAGACAGAATATGAGAGAGTCAATTCCTAGGCAGATTGATAAGAAGTCCAGGGGTCCCCAAGGAGAGAGGGGTCTGGAATTCTCAAGGAGGAAGAAAGGACAAACTTTTTGTCCTTCTACATTCCTTAGGATTATATAACAGTAATGTATCCTGCTTGAGGACAGTCTCTGGAAAAAACCTTCTTGCTAATCCTGTTATCCTAAGGTATAAATTATGGGAGTAGGTCTAGTGAGGTCTTTACAACCTCCAGAACTTCTTTTGATTCACTGTAATAACTAATTAGAGAGTATATAACTCCATGGCTAACACTAGCAAGGGGGTACTCTTTCTGCCCCCTTATGATGCCTATGTCAGAAGCTTTCTCTATCTCCTTTATACTTTAATAAAACTTTATTACACAAAAGCTCTGAGCGATCCAGCCTCGTCTCTGGCCCCAATTGAATTCTTCTCCTCCGGAGGCCAAGAATCCCGGCATCTTTGCCTGGTTCAGCAACAACCTTTCAGTATATCAGTTTTTCTATCCATTCAGCCTGTGTCTTTTGACTGGACCATTTAATCCATTTATATTTAAAGTAATTATTGATATATATGTTCATATTGCCATTTTCTTAATTGTTTGTGGTTGATGTTGTAGATCTTTTTTCTTCTCTTGTATTTCTTGACTATATAAATCCCTTTAACATTTGCTGTAAAGCTGGCTTGGTGGTACTGAATTCTCTTAACTTTTTCTTGTCTGAAAATCTTTTTATTTCTCCATCAATTTTGAATGAGATTTTTGCCAGGTACTGTAATCTTGGTTGTAGATTTCCCCCCTTCTATACTTTAAATATATCCTGCCATTCCCTTTGGTCTGCAGGGTTTCTGCTGAAAGATCAGCTGTTAAGCATATGGGGTTTCCCTTGTATGTTACTTATTGCTTCTCACTTGCTGCTTTTAATATTCATCCTTTGTGTTTAGTCTTTGTTAGTTTGATTAGTATGTGTCTTGGTGTGTTTCTCCTTGGGTTTATCCGGTATAGGACTCTGTGCCTCTTGGGCTAGATTTACAATTTCCCTTTTCATGTTGGGGAAATTTTCAATTATAATCTCTTCAAAAATTTTCTCATACACTTTCTTTCTTCTTCTTTTTCTTTTGGGACCCCTATAATTCGAATGTTTATGTGTTTGATATTGTCCCAGAAGTCTCTGAGGCTATCCTCTGTTCTTTTCATTCTTTTTACTTTATTCTGCACTTCAAAAGTCATTTCCACCATTTTATCTTCCAGCTCACTGATTCGTTCTTCTGCTTCTGATATTCTGCTATTGATTCCTTCTAGAGTATTTTTAATTTCAGTAATTGTGTTGTTCATCTCTGTTTGTTTATTCTTTAATTCTTCTATGTCTTTGTTAATTGATTCTTACATTTTATCCATTTTGTCTTCAAGATTTTTTATCATCTTTACTATCATTATTCTGAATTCTTTTCCAGGTAATTTTCATATTTCCACTTCATTTATTTGGACTTCTGTGTTTCTAGTTTGTTCCTTCATTTGTGCAGTATTTCTCTGCATTTTCTTTTTTTTTTTTTTAAGTTATTGTGTTTGAGGTCTCCTTTTCCTAGGCTTCAAGGTTGGATTCTTTCTTCCTTTTGGTTTCTGCCCTCCTAAGTTTGGTACAGTGGTTTGTGTCAGTTTTGTATACGGTGAGATTTGTGCTGACTTTTTCTTTGTTTGTTTTTCCTGATAGGCAAGGCTGAATGAGTTGGTACCCCTGTCTGCTGGTGATTGGGTTTGTATTTTTGTTTTATTTACTGTTTAGATGAGGCATCCTGCACAGGGTGTTACTCGTGGTTGGGTGGTGCCGGGTTTGTATTCAAGTGGTTTCCTTTGTGTGAGTTCTCACTATTTGATACTCCATAGAGTTAATTCTCTGGTAGTCTAGGGTCTTGCAATCACTGCTCCCACTTGAGAGGCTCGGGGTTTGATTGCTGGAGAATTGCTGATTCTAATGCAGCAAAAGAACAAAATGTTTCCCTTTACTTTCTTAGGTTATTTGCCTAGGGGGTCCTGGAAATTCAACTGCTTGTCTTCTCTCTCTTCCTCCTCAGTTAGGCTGGAATCTTTATGAAGACAACTATCATGCCTATTTGCTTCAAGATTATATCTCCAGTGCCAGGTATTCAAAAGATCCTCTCTTTGCCCAGGCAAAGTGCTGGCATTGCATTCATGCTGCTAGTTGTCACAACTACTTCTCCAGTGCCCCAAGTACTGGACACAACACCACCTCTCTTCAAAGCACTGATGAGGTATCCTCCTGCATTTTTGTAGGCAGATTCTTTTCTATGGAGCCACAAGGGAAGCCCTACAATGAAAAGTTACTCAGCCATGAAAAAAAATGAAATAATGAGATTTGCAGCAATAAAGATGGACCTAGTGATTGTCACACGGAGTGAAATAAGTCAGACAGAGAAGGAGAAATAGTGTATGACATCCCTTATATGCAGAATCTAAAAAGAAATGGTACAACTGAACTTATGTACATAACAGAAACAGACTCACAGACCTAAAGAACAAACTTATGGTTGCCTGGGAAGAAGGATGGAGGAAAGGATAGTAAGGGATTTGGGGAATGGACATGTATGCACTGCTACATTTAAAGTGAATAACCAAAAATATTTTACTGTATAGCACAGAGAAGCCTGCTCAATGTTATGTGGCAGCCTGAATGGGAGGGGTATCTGGGGGAGAGTGAATACACGTATATGTATGGCTGAGTCACTCTGATGTTCGCCTGAAACTATCACGTTTTTAATCCGCTATACTCCAATACAGAAAAAAAGGTTTTTTAAAAGAGTGAATATATATATGTGTGTAACTGATTCTCTTTGCTATATAATTGAAATGAACATGACATTGTAAATCAACTATACAGTGATAAAATTTTTAAACAATATAGAGATAAATAAATAAATATGGCAAGGAATATACAGATTGTCTTCAAAGTCATAAACTTGCTATTGATCATTGACCAGTTTGGACACCGAAATATTTATTTTAGTGCTTCTAAATTCTGGCTGCAGAGTGGAAGCACTTTTAAAAAACATGATCAAATCTGTATCCCAAACTAGTGCATTTAAATTATCATCTCCAGAGTCATCTTTGGACAGAGGGAAAACAAGACTAAAGGACAGTTTTTTATTTGTGTCATTGGGGCAAAGTCTACTCAGAATAGTTTGCAAAGTGGATGTGATTGATTGGTCTGTTTATTTTAGTAAGGCATTAGTTGAATTCATAGGAACTGTGTAGCTTATAAAAGCTTTAAATTTCAGGCTCACAGTCGTCTGAGTAAGAAGAGAAGACATGCGTGAATCTGGCTGTGGTCCTAGTGGTCTGTCTCTCCTGTCTGCTTCTCTTCTTACTCTGGAAACAGAGCTCTGGGAAAGGGAAGCCCCTGCCCAGTCCCATACCTCCCTCAATTCTTGGAAACATCCTACAGTTAGATGTTAAGAATATTGGCAAATCCTTATGCAATGTAAGTAGGCTTTATGAATCTCCACTGTCTTGTAAAAGTAAGTAATTTAAACTCAATTTAAAAAATAGGTGCATATATTTAAGAGCACACTGTTAAAACAAGTCAGTGTGAAGCACATTACTCCTTGTAAATTTTGATATTTGATAAATAGAGGAACAAAATAATGTGTTTTGTGACTACAGAAATATTTAACATATGTTCACATATGGTAGAATCAAAATAATAAAGTGGCAAAAGCTGGGAGTGTTCCTTACCTTTGTTTTACAGGCACTTGCTATGACTTTTGATTAAAGGTGAGTGAAGTATTTTGTGATTAGAGGTTTCCTTGCAGAAGTCTCTTATTATACAAGCAGTGTGTTTTGTTCTGATGGCCAAGAAAGTAGAAGAAGCACGTTGTGATTAATACTAAGGATATAGCTCTACATGCAGGACCAAAATGAATGAATGAAAGAAAGAAGTAATCAGTCAGGGTCCTACTGGTGGCAGCAGCATTCATTTGGATTCTGCAGGAACCTGCCATCTGTACCCTGTGAATACAGTAGGATGGAAGGAATTGTTCTTCCATGAGATGCTTCATGTTCTGGTGCTGCCTCTATGATGCTTCCTCCCCTCTCTGTTAGTGACACCAGTACATCTCAAACTAAGATGGGCATTAGAGTTATCTGAATTTATTTTTTTTAGAATATGGAATTCTAGTATTCATCATAAGGCTAGCAAATATATTCTCCTGTTGGAAGAACCCTACAGGTGGTTCTGAAGCAGTCAGCTGGGTGATGGTTTAAAGGTGGGCCCTGAGGATTGATATATTCATTGCTCAAGAATAAGAGGATGACTAAGATTTCAAATACAAATCTTCTATGTAGTAGCCACAGAACATTAGAAAGGGAAATGGAATTTCCTGACCTTAGTTTCCTTATTTATAAGTAGGACAAATAAACCAGCTGAAGGTGCTGATATTGAGAAAGCTAATTCCTAGGGAGGTTGATAAAAAGCCTGGGGCTCTGGAAGAGGAGATAAGGGTCTGAAATTCTCAAGGAGGAGGAAAGGACAAACATCTTTTTTTTTTTTTTTTCTCTACATTCCTTCCTCTTGGTCACATAAAACATTTTTTTTTCTTTGATCCTGGAACTGATGATTACACAACAAACAACTCAGTTTAAACTCTGTACTAAGGATTATATAAAAACAATGTATCCTGCCTGAGGACAGTTTCTTCTTCTTGAAAATCTTCTGACTAATCCTGTTATCTGAGAATGTATATATGGGAATGGGTATGGTAAGATCTTTCTATTGTTAGTTCTACTCCTGTCATCATAAAGTGTAAATTGTGGGAGTGGGTCTAGTAAGATCTTTAAACCAATTAAAATATATATAACTGACTAACAAGGGAGGCACTCTCTGTCCCCCTTCTGATGTCTGTGCCAGAAGCTGTCTCTTTCCATAGTTAAAACTCTGCTATAAAAAAGCTCTTGAGTGATCAAACTTGGTCCCTTGTTCAGAAGCTAAATCTTCTTCTTTGGAGATCACAAATAAGCTGTTAAATAAAGATTAATTGTAATCTGTGTACCAGTAACTTGGGCCATTGCTTGGCATCACAGAACATCCATAACTGGTAATTAAAGCAGTTATCATCACATTTATGTATTAAATTTAGAAATATTAAAGCTATATGTGGCAGAATAAAAGCATAATCAGTTCACTTCAGTCACTCAGTCTTGTCTGACTCTTTGAGGCTTCCTGGACTACAGCACACCAGGCTTACCTGTCCATCACCAATTCCCAGAGTTTACTCAAACTCAAGTCCATCGAGTCGGTGATGCCATCCAACCAACTTATCCTCACCCCCCCTTCTCCTTCAGCCTTCAATTTTTCCCAGCATCAGGGTCTTTTCCAATGAGTCAGTTCTTTGCATCAGGCTGCCAAAGTATTGGAGTTTCAGCTTCAGCATCAGTCCTTCCAATGAATATTCAGGACTGATTCCCTTTAGGATGAACTGGTTGGATCTCCTTGCTGTCCAAGGGATCCTCAAGAGTATACTCCAACACTGCAGTTCAAAAGTATCCATTCTTCGGTGCTCACCTTTCTTTACAGCCTAACTCCCACATCCATACATGACTACTGGAAAAACTGTGGGGCTGCCAAATTGTTTGATGTATTTTGACTAGTCGATATCTAGTTTCCCTTTTACCAGTGTCTATAATTCATGTGTTTGATATTTTTCTTGTTGGTTTTTGAAGCTGAGAAATAAGTTTTATTATGTGGGGCTGCCGGGGCTGGGGCTGGCAGGCGGCCGGGACTTGGGTTTCAGTTTCCCGCAAAATGGTAGGATTCCCCACCCCCATCGGGTGACCTGGAGCCAGCCAATCAATATGCACCCAGTAAAAGCCCGTGGGAGAGCTGAAAAGCAAGCGGGCGCCTAAGTTTGAACAAAAGCCCGCGCCGTTTGTACCAATAGAATTGCTTTAAGTTTGAACAAAAGCCCGCGATGTTTGTGCCAATAGGATTGCTTTGTAAACATGTAGCCCGCGAAGTTTGTACCAATAGGATTGCTTTGCAAACGTGTAACCAATCACTTTGTAACCCGTATGTAATATGCTGATAGTATGGTTTTTTTGCATATAAAAAGCTTGCCCAATTTGCTGTTCGGTGTGCTCTGCCTCCCAGGAGATCAGAGTCACCCGTTTGCACAACCGACAATAAACCCTCTTGCGTGTTGCATCTGCTGGGCTGGTTTATTGGGTCGCGTGGTTTTTCCTCCTTGGAATGAAGGCCCGAATTTTGGGTCTTACAAAACCATAGCTTTGATTAGACATGCCTTTATGGGTAAAGTAATGTCTGTGCTTTTTAATATGCTGTCTACATTGGTCATAACTGTTCTCCCAAGGAGTAAGCATCTTTTAACTTCATGAATGCAGTCACCATCTGCAGTGATTTTGGAGCCGAAGAAAATAAAGTCTGTCACTGTTTCCACTGTTTCCCCATATACTATCCACGAAGTGATGGGACCACATGCCATGATCTTAGTTTTCTGAATGTTGAGCTTTAAGCCAACTTTTTCACTCTCCTCTTTCACTTATACCAAGAGACTCTTTAGTTCTTCACTTTCTGCCATAAGGCTGGTGTCATCTGCATATCTGAGGTTATTGACATTTTTCCTGGTAATCTTGTGCTTCATCCAGTCCAGCATTTCTCGTGATTTGCACTGCATATAGGTTAAATAACCAGGGTGACATTATACAGCCTTGATGTACCCCTTTCCTGATTTGGAATCAGTCTGTTGTTCCATGACCAGTTCTAACTGTTGCTTCTTGACCTGCATACAGATTTGCCAGGAGGCAGGTCAGGTAGTCTGGTATTCCCATCTCTTTCAGAATTTTCCACAGTTTATTGTGATCCACACAGTCAAAGGCTTTGGAATAGTCAATAAAGCAGAAATAGATGTTTTCCTGGAACTCTCTTGCTTTCTCGATTGATCCAACAGATGTTAGCAATTTGATTTCTGGCTCCTCTGCCTTTTCTAAATCCAGCTTGAACATCCGGAAATTCTTGGTTCATGTATTGTTGAAGCCTGGCTTGGAGAATTTTGAGCATTGCTTTGCTAGCATGTGAGATGAATGCAATTGTGTGGTAGTTTGAGCATTCTTTGGCATTGCCTTTCTTTGGGATTGGAATGAAGACTGAACTTATCCAGTCCTGTGGCCACTGCTGAGTTTTCCAAAACTGCTGACATATTAAGTGCAGTGCTTTCACAACATCATCATTTAAGTTTTGAAAGAGCTCAACTGGAATTCCATCACCTCCACTAGTTTTGTTAGTAGTGATATTTCCTAAGGCCCCTTGACTTCGCTTTCCATGATGTTTGCCTGTAGGTGAGTGATCACACCATAATGGTTATCTGAGTCATGAAGATCTTTTTTGTATAGTTCTTCTGTGTATTCTTGCCATCTCTTTTTAATATCTTCTGCTTCTTCCTGGCCCATACCATATCTGTCTTTTATTGTGACCATCTTTGCATTAAATGTTCCCTTCGTATCTGTAATTTTCTTAAAGAGATCTCTAGTCTTTCCCATTTTAGTGCTTTCCTCTATTTCTTTGCATTGATCATTGAGGAAGACTGTCTTATCTCTCCTTGCTATTCTTTGGAAATCTGCATTCATATGGGTATACCTTTCCTTTTCTCCTTTGCCTTTCAAGTCTTTTCTTTTCTATTACACATAGGAGGCTATTTGTATGGTCTCATCAGACAACCATTTTGCCTTTTGCATTTCTCTTCCCTGGGGTTGGTCTTGATCACTGCGTCCTGTACAATGTCACAAAACCTCCATCAATAGTTCTTCAGGAACTCTATCAGATCTAATCCCTTGAATCTATTTCTCATTCCAATATATAATCATTAGAGATTTGCTTTAGGTCATATCTGAATGGTTTTCCATTCAGTGGTTTTCCTTACTTTTCTCAATTTAAGTCTGTATTTGGCAATAAAGTATTCATAGTCTGAGCCACAATCAGCTCCCGGGTGTTTTTGCTGATTGTATAGAGCTCTCCATCTTTGGCTGCAAAGAATATAATCAGTCTGATTTTGGTAGTGACCATCTTGTGATGTCCCTGTGTAGAGTCTTCTCTTGTGTTGTTGGTAGAGGGTGTTTGCTATGACCAGTGCATTCTCTAAGCAAAGCTCTGTTAGCCTTTGACCTGCTTCTTTTTGTACTCCAAGGCCAAATTTGCTTGTTACTCCAGGTATCTCTTGATTTCCTACTTTTGCATTCCAGTCCCCTATAATGAAAAGGATATCTTTTTTTGGGTGTTAGTTCTAGAAGGTCTTGTAGGTCTTCAAAGAACCATTCAGCTTCAGGTTTTTCAGCGTTACTGGTTGAGGCATAGACTTGGTTTACTGTGATATTCAGTGGTTTGCCTTGGAAACAAACAGAGATCATTCTGTCGTTTTTGTGATTGCATCCAAATACTGCATTTTGGACTCTTTTGTTGACTATGATGGCTACTCCATTTCTTCTAAGGGATTCTTCCCCATGGTAGTAGATATAATGGTCATCTGAGTTAAATTCACCCATTCCAATACATTTTAGTTTACTGATTCCTAAAATATTAGTGTTCACTCTTGCCATCTCCTGTTTGACACTTCCAATTTACCGTGATTCATGGACCTAACATTCCAGGTTCCTATGCAATATTGCTCTTTACAGCATCAGACTTTACTTCCATCACCATGCACATCCACAATTCGGTGTTGTTTTTGCATTGGCTATGTCTCTTTATTCTTTCTGGAATTATTTCTTCACCGATCTCCAGTAGCATATTGGGCACCTACTGACCTGGGAAGTTCATGTTTCAGTGTCCTATCTTTTTGCCCTTTCATACTGTTCACGGGGTTCTCAAGGCAAGAATACTGAAGTGGTTTGCCATTCCCTTCTCCAGTGAACCACGTTTTGTCAGAACTCTCCGCCTGGTCACATCTGTCTTGGGTGGCCCTACATGGCATGGCTCAAAGTTTCATTGAGTTAGACAAAGCTGTGGTCCACGGGATTAGATTGATTAGTTTTCTGTGATTGTGCTTTTCATTCTATCTACTCTCTGATGGAGAAGGATGAAAGGCTTATGGAATCTTCCTGATGAGAGAGACTGACTGAGGGGGAAACTGGGTCTTGTTCTGATGGGCGGGACCATGCTCAGTAAATCTTTAATCCAATTTTCTGTTGATGGATGGGGCTGTGTTCCCCCACCCCCAGTTATTCAACCTGAGGCCAAACTATGGTGGAGGTAATAAAGATAATGGCCACTTGCTTCAAAATGTCCTGGCACCCACTGCTGCACTCAGTGACCCCAACCCTGTAGCTGACCACCGCCAACTCATGCCTCCACCCGACACTCACAGGCAAGTTGGGTCTGTCTCTTGTGGGATCACTGCTCCTTTCTCCTGGGTCCTGGTGTGCACAAGGTTTTGTTTGTGTCCTCCAAGAGTCTTTTCCTAGTCCTATGTAAGTTCTGGTGGGTCTATTGTAGGGTTAATGGTGATCTCCTTCAAGAGAGCTTATGCCATACCCATGTCTATTGCATCCAGAGCCCCTGCTCCTTCAGTAGTCCACTGCTGACCCATATCTCTGAAGGAGACACTCAAACACAGTTCTGGCTCAGTCTCTGTGGGGTCTTTGGGTCCTGGTACACACAAGGTTTGTTTGAGCCCTCTGAGTGTCTCTGGCAGGTATGGAGTTTGATTCTAAATGTTATTTTTCCCCTCCTACCATCTTGCTGTGGCTTCTCCTTTGCCCTTGGACGCAGGGTATCTGTTTTTGGTGAGATCCAGTATTCTCCTGTCGATGGTTGTTCATCAGTGAGTTGTAATTTTGGAGTTCTCACAGGAGAAGATGAGCGCACGTCCTTCTACTCTGCCATCTAGGATTATAATACATTTTGTACCAGGCACAATATGTTATCAACATTGACTTCTTTTGTTATTCATACATCTCCATTTTCAGCTCTTAAAAGTCTATCGCCCTTCATATTTCAGTATGAAGCCCATTGAGGTCTTGCATGGGTATGAAGCAGTGAAAAAAGCCCTAATTGATCTGGGAGAGGAGTTTTCTGGAAGAGACATTTTGCCTTTGGCTGAAAGATCTAATGAAGGACTTAGTAGATGTTCATGTGTGTGTGTTCAGCATTGGTTCACCCACGGCTGGCTCTGGAGAGGATGGAAGAGAGGAATTTGAAGAACCCCTAAACATACCTTGTTTCATCTCTAAGGTTGCCATGTGTGGCACTGTCTCCCTTCTAGTTTCTGTTTCCTCTCCTGGTAGGAATCATTTTCAGCAATGGGAAGATATGGAAAGAGACCTGGCATTTCTCCCTCCTGACCCTGTGGAATTTGCGGATGGGGAAGAGGAGTCTTGGGGATCAAGTTCAAAAGGAAGCTGGTTGCTTTGTGGAGGAGTTGAGAAAAACCAATGGTGGGTGATGCTATACTCTAACTCTGACCTTAACAGACTACTCACTTTTCCAGTGATGCCCTTGGAAACATTATAGGAATGGCCATGTCTTTGCCATGAATAGTGGTTGTCAGCCCTCAGATGGAGGGAATAGGGTGTGAAGTGAAGAACCAAGGGGGCTTTTGTGTATCTATGCTTATTGTATGTATACTCCCAAGATTGTGCATACTGTGTTGTTATAAAAGGTCATTTATTCATAATCTCTTCCGGGCTTTATTTTAGTAAAATCAGAAATCACTAAAAAATAGTTTTGAGTCATTTCCTGAAAGGGAGAGCAGTGGTTTTCTTATCTCACAAATATATTGTCTATTCCAGAGCATTTCACCTGGGAATACTTGTTAAGTGGACAGAATGGGAATGACCTCCTCATATCCTTATGGAGCATGAAACAAATGTCATATGTATTCACTTAATTGAACTCAATTTATATGTTCAGCCTCACAGAGAAATTTACTTCCAGGACCCAGACCTACAGTTCTGGCCTATAATTATGCCATCTATGATTTCAGCCCATTAGGAATATCTTCATGCAATTCTCCTTAATCATGAGTTCTCTGTTAAGGCAGCACTATTTAAAAATACCAGCATTAATTATGTCTTGTTACTCAATACTCACTATATTTATATTTTAAAAATATATACTATGTCATAATTCAGCAAAATACACAAAAACCAAATTATTAATATTAAATGTTTTATTTAACTAGATTTCAACCTAATCATTACATTTTTACCCTGACTTCTCTAAGTGAAATTTTACACTATTTTCATGATAAAATTTGCTTCGTCTTTATTGGATTTTGATACAAATTTCTGGTAATTATTTACCTCCCACTACCGGGCATATAATGTTTATCACAATGACTCTGATAGGAGTTGCTGAATACACATGCTCCTTTTGTTCCATGCCCTACCATTTCTTTGCAACATTTAGAAATTTTTGTACTAAAAAACAAACAAACAAACAAAAAACACATGTTATCTAGCCTCTTAACATGCTGTTAAGTGTACATGATACTATTCTTAACTATAATCATGCTCTTGTATAGTAGGCCTCTAGACTGTCATCCCTGCTAATCAGCATTCTACTTTCTGTTTCTATGAATTTGGCTTACTTTGGCTACTTCATGTAAGTGGAATCATACAACATTGGTCCTTTTGTGATCTACTTTTTTCACTTAGCAAAATGTGCTTATGGATCATTCATATTGCAGCATGTGACAAGATTTCTTTCATGTTTATGGCTGAATAATATTTCAGTGTTTGTATTTACACATTTTAAAATTCAGTAATTATTGCTAGGTCTTTAGGTTCTTTCCACATCTTGGCTATTGTGAACAAGGAAATGCAACTATCTCTGAGATCCCAAATCAGTTCTTTTGGATAAAAACTCAGAGGTGGAATTTCTGGGTAATACAGTAATTTTACTTTTAATTTTTTGAAGAACCTCCATAATCAAAATATGAATGCAAGGGCTGGTCCAACCACAGCATTGGTTACTGATAAGCTGAGGCCAGCATGGAACTTAATGATTAGTGATCTTGAGCATCTTTCAGATACCTATTAATCAGTCTTCTTTATTGTTTTTTAATGAACACAAATTAAAGATACTATTTATTTCATTAATGAGGGGAAATAAGTTATAATCAGTTGTAACAAGGTGTTCCAAGCGGTTCAAAGAACATGAATGGAAAACTTCAAATTTATTTAGTGTAAAAGAATGTTGATGTGAATGTGCAAATGAAGGCAAATTAACTAGGAAAATCATTGAATCTGAAAGAACAGAGTTTGTATGTCTACAGACAAGAATTACTTTGCATCAATATCTATTATTGTAAATTTAGAAAGTTGCACAATAGTTCCCATAAAATCACAAAAAGGTGAACTATAGACAATGAATAGTTTTCTGCTGAACTATACATTGTTCCTACACTGTAGCTGTAACTACATGTACATATCCAGTTTTTAAAAAATCAACTTCCTGAATGAGTATGGTCTGCATTAAATATTTTCTCCCAGTTTTATTGAGATATAATTGATATTGTGTAAGTTTATGGTATACAATATGTTTATTTTATATACTCATATATGCAGATTACCACCTCCATATAGCCTTGTTTAACACCTCCACCATCTCTTAATTACCCTTTCTTTAGAAAACATATAAAATCTAATTTCTTGGCAACTTTCAGTAATGATTATGTTAACCGTAATCAAAATGCTGTGCATTAGATCCCCATGCTTAATTCATTTTCTAACTGGGAGTTTGTTCTCTTTAACCAACATCTCATCATTTCCTTGACCTCCTAGCCCCTGGTAACCACCCTTCTACTTTCTATAAATTAGTTTTTTTGTTTGTTTGTTTTTTATTCTTTTTTAGATTCCACATATATATTATATCCTGTAGTATTTGTCTTGCCTCTTTGTCTTATTTCACTCAGCATAATGTGCTCAAAATCCATTCATGTTGTGACAAGTGCAAGGATTTCCTTCCTCTCATGGTTGAATAGTATTCCATTGCATATATGAATGTCTATACAGCTGACATTTGAACAACATGGATTTGAACTCGTGGGTCCACTTATATGTGGTTATTTTTCAATAAGTACTTGCTATAGTACTACATGACTCATGCTTGGTTGGATCCTGGAATGTGTAACTGCAGATATGGTGGTCCAACTGTAAAGTTATACATGGATTCATTGACTGTATGGAGGGTCAGTGCCTCATTCCCATGTTGTTCAAGGGTCAACTCCCTTTGTGTGTATGTACATGTGTGTGTGTGTCTGTGTGTTTCTTTATCCATTAAACAGTTGATGGACACTTAATTTCCATATGTTGGGTACTGTGAATATGTATCAGTTTACATTCACTCCAACAGTGCATAAGTGTTCCATTTTCTCCACATCTTAGGCAACCCTTATCTCTTGACTTTCTGGTGGTAGCCATTCTATCAATGGCTTCCCTACTAGCTCAAATGATAAAAAAAATCTGCCTGCAATGCAGGAGACCTGTATTAGAAGCCTGGGTCAGGAAGAGGCCCTGGAGAAGGGAATGGCAACCCACTCCACTATTCTTGCCTGGAGAATTTCATGGACAGATGATCCTGGCAATCTACATTCCATGGGGGTCACAAAGAGCCAGACACTTCTGAGCAACTAACACTTTCATCCTATCAATAACACGCATTTTGTGATTTCGATCTGCATTTTCCTGACAACTGGTAACACTGAGAACCTTTATATGCAATTGTTGGCCATCTGAGTGTCTTTTTGGGAAAATATCTATTCAGTTCCTCTGCCCATTTTTAATCAGGTTGTTGTTCTTTTTACTGAGTTGTATGAGTTTGCTACATAGTTTCGCTATTAACCCTTTATAAGATGTATGGTTTGCAAATATTTTCTCACATTTTATAGGTTGCCTTTAATATTTAATTTGTTGTTCAGTAAGGCTTTTTTCTTTGGTGTAGTCCTTTTTGTTTTACATTTTATTACTTATTTAAATGTACTGGGTGTGTAGTCAAATGCTGCTGCTGCATTTTTATTTTATTTATTTATTTACTTTTTAATTAATTAATTATTTTGTTTTTTTAATGTTTTTTATTAGTTGGAGGCTAATTACTTTACAATATTGTAGTGGTTTTTGCCATACATTGACATGAGTCAGCCATGGATTTACATGTATTCCCCATCCTGATCACCCCTCCCACCTCCCTCCTTACCCATCCCTCTGGGTCTTCCCAGTGCACCAGCCCTGAGCACTTGTCTCCAACCTGGGCTGCTGATCTGTTTCACCCTTGATAATATACAAGTTTTGATGCTGTTCTCTCAAAACATCCCACCCTCACCTTCTCCCACAGAGTCCAAAAGTCTGTTCTGTACATCTGTGTCTCTTTTTCTGTGTTGCATATAGGGTTATCATTACCATCTTTCTAAATTCCATATATATGTGTTAGTATACTATATTGGTCTTTATCTTTCTGGTTACTTCACTCTGTATAATGGGCTCCAGTTTCATCCACCTCATTAGAACTGATTCAAATGAGTTCTTTTTAATGGCTGAGTAATATTCCATGGTGTATATGTAGTACATTGGTTGTATTAGACTAGAGTCTGACTAGTCTCCAGAGTACCAACATAGTTTCTCACTCTGTCCATAGTTAATAGTTTTTTCAGTAGAGGAAGTTTCTCAAACGTCCTCTCTGCCTTCTTTGTGACATTAATCCAGTAAGATTATCATAACAATACTGACTTTTGATCTATGTCAAGAAAGGTTTTTTAATTTATATGTTTTCTTTAATTTCTTTCAACACTGTTTTTACAATTCCTTTCAGCAGTGTTTTGTGTAATCTAATAAAGATAGGCTGTGTACACATAACCACTTTATCTCTAAATCCAATTCAAGAAATAGAAATACTAATATTGTTTTATGAGTGCACTGCTTTTCTTACTGACTTTAGATTAATTTTGAATTGATTAGCTCATAGCTTGTGTGAAGCCAAGGGCAATGATTCTTTTTCTAACAAGTACACACATTCAGAGAGTTTAGTCTGCCTTGAATGCATTTATTACTTAATATTAGACATGGCACTGGACCCCTGGAGATTGCAAATGCATCTTAAAATTAATACTGGCCTAGGAATAGTTTTGCAAAAATATACATTTTTGCATGTTAACAATCCCTTCTATTTAGTATTTGAAACTGTCTTGTTGTTGTCTATTCTATGTTTGTTTTCTATTCTATATGCCATCATCTCCTCATTCCTAAACCAATATTACTTGTACTTATCAATTGCTTTTTCTCTCCCAGTTTCCAAGTGACAAGAGCTCCATTCCATGAGTCTTTCAATCTTGGCATTTGCATTATCCCCATCTGTCCTTTTGCCTTAAGGACAGTGAAGATCCCAAATTTTCATCTTCATGAATGTGATGACAATTCAAATTGTATGTTTCAATTCATTCTATATTTGTTTCCTAGACCAAGCCTCTCACTGCATTGCATATGGAATACTATTGTGATGGCCCTGTAAGTCTTTGTGAATCCATTCACTCACTATCATTCATTTTAAGTTGTGCTGCAATATTGCAAAATTTCAATTTCATAATGAATGTAGAGACAATTTGAGGTTCATATACATTTTTAACAAAGAAAAGAATTATGAAATGTTGATTCAGGCTTATAACATATTTCATAATATGGCCCTAAGTTATCTATTTCTACTAATTAAGGTTGTGTTCATCTAAAAATAAGAGAAAATTTCTTAATAGTGGTTTTAACAAATAGTGGGTTTAATTGCCTCATATACAGGAGTGTTATCATGTGTCAATATAGGCCTACTATAGTAGCCCTGAAACCTGAGTTTTAAATGCCTTCCAGTTTTCTTTACCCACACTTAATATATAGGCCTCATTTGATGGCAACATTCTCTTCTCCCAAAATCATGTGTACTCTATTAGTTCAGTCGTTCAGTCGTGTCCAACTCTTTTTGAACCCATCAACCACAGCACGCCAGGCCTCCCTGTCCATCACCAACTGCCAGAGTCCACCCAAAACTATGTCCATTGAGTCAGTGATGCCATCCAACCATCTTACCCTCTGTCGTCCCCTATTCCTCCTGCCCTCGGTCTTTCCCAGCATCAGGTTCTTGTCCAATCAGTCAGCTCTTTGCATCAGGTGGCCAAAGTATTGGAGTTGCAGATTCAACATCAGTCCTACCAATGAATACTAGGACTGATCTCCTTTAGGATGGACTGTTTGGATCTCCTTACAGTTCAAGAGTCTTCTCCAACACCACAGTTCAAAAGCAACAATTCTTCAGTGCTCAGCTTTCTTTATAGTCCAACTCTCACATCCATACATGACCACTGAAAAACCATAGCCTTGACTAGACGGACCTTTGTTGGTAAAGTAATGTCTCTGCTTTTTAATATATTGTCTAGGGTGGTCATAACTTTCCTTCCAAGGAGTAAGCGTCTTTTAATTTCATGGCTGCAATCACCATCTGCAGTCATTTGGAGCCCAGAAATAAACTCTTTCAAATGCTTGTTTTTTAAAGAAATTTTATTGTAGTATAATTGATTTACAATGTTATGCTAGTTTCAGGTGAACAGCAAGGTGAATCAGTTATGAATATACATATATCCACTCTTTTTAAGATTCTTTTCCCATATAGGCCATTACAGAGTATTGAATAGAGTTCCCAGACTATACGGTAGTCCTTATTAGTTATCTATTTTATATATAGTAGTGTGTATGTATCCATCCCAATCTCACAATTTATCCCTCTCTCCCACCTCCTGCCTCATCCTCTGGTAACTATATGTTTATTTTCTATATCCATGGCTCTATCTCTGTTTTGTAGATAAGTTCATTTGCACCCTTTTATAGATTCCAAATAAAAGCAGTATCATATGATATTTGTCTGTCTCTGACCTACTTCACTCAGTATGGTGATCTCTGGGTCCATCCATGTTGTGCACATGGCATTATTTCACTCTTTTTAACAGCTTAATAATATTCCATTGTATATATTTACCACATCTTCTTTATCCCTTTCTCTGTTGATAGACATTTAGATTACTTCCTGTCCTGGCTATTGTAAATAATGCTGCAATGAACATTGGGGTACATGTATCTTTTTGAATTGTGTTTTGGTTTTCTCCAGGTATACGCCTATGAGTGGGATTGCTGGGTCATATGGTAGTTCTATTTTTAGGTTTTTGAGGCTCTTTCATACTGTTCTCCATAGTGAATATACCAATTTACATTCTTACCAACAGTGTAAGAGGGTTCCCTTTTCTCCACACTCTCACCAGCCTTTATTGTTTGTAGGTATTTTCTGATGATGGCCATTCTGACTGGTATGAGATGATACTCCATTGTAGTTCTGATTTATATTTCTCTAATAATTTGTGATGTTGAGCATCTTTTCTTGTACCTCTTGGACACCTGTATATCTTCTTTGGAAAAATGTCTCTTTATATCTTGTGCCCAGTTTTTTAATTTGTTTTTTGATTCTCAGTTGCATAAGCTCCTTGTGTATTTTAGAAATTAATCCTTTGGCAGTTGCTTCATTTGCAGATATATTCTGCCATTCTGAGGGTTACCATTCCATCTTCTTTATGGTTTCCTTTGCTGTGCAAAAACTTTTAAGTTCCATTAGGTCCCAATTGTTTTTTGTTTGTTTGTTTGTTTTTATTTCCATTACCCTAGGAGGTGGATCAAAAAAGATCTTGCTGCAATTTACATCAAACAATGTTTTAACTATGTTTTCCTCTAAGAGTTCCATAGTATCTGGCCTTATGCTCAGATGGTAAAAAATCTGCCTGCAATGCGGGAGACCTGGGTTCAATTCGTGGGTAGGGAAGATCCCCTGGAGAAGGGCATGGCAACCCACTCCAGTATTCTTGCCTGCAGAATTCCATGGACAGAGGTACCTGGTGGGCTACAGTCCATGGGATCACAAAGAGTCATACAGGACAAAGTGACTTACACACATAATCCATTTTGAGTTTATTTCTGTGTATAGTATTCTAATTTTATTCATTTACATGTAGCTGTCCAATTTCACCAGCACCTCTTAATGAAAAAGCTGTCTTTTCTCCATTGTGTATTCCTGCCTCCTCTGTCATAGATTAGTTGACCATCGGTATGTGGTTTTATTTTTGGACTTTCTACCCTATTCCATTGATATATCTATTTCTGTTTTTGTACCAGTACTATACTGTCTTGATTACTGTAACCTTGTTGTTAGCCTGAGGTCAGCGTGCTTGACTTTTCCAGTTCTGTTATTCTTTCTCAAGGTTGCATTGGCTATTTGGGGTCTTTTGTGTTTCCACACGAACTGCAAAATTTTCTTCTGATTCTGTGAAAAATACCTTGTTAACTTGGTATTGCACTGAATTGTAGATTGCTTTGGGCAGTAAAGTAATTTTTGTAATATTGATTCTTCCAATCCACAATCATGGTATATTTTTCCATCTCTTTGTGTCATCTTTGATTTATTTCATCAGTATCTTATAGTTTTCTGAGTACAGGTCTTTTGCCTCCTAAGGTAGGTTTATTCCTAGGTATTTTATTCTTTTTGATGTGATGGTAAATGAGATTTGTTCCTTGATTTCTCTTTCTGAATTTTTGTTGTTAGTGTAGAGGAATGCAGGATATTTTTGCATATTAATTTTGTATCTTTCAACTGTACCATATTCATTGATGAGCCTTAGTAGTTTTCTGGTAGCATCTTTAGGATTTTCTATGTATAGTATCATGTCATCTGCAAACAATGACAGTTTTGCTTCTTTTCCAGTTTGGATTTCTTTTATTTCTTTGTCTTCTCTGATTGCCCTGGCTAGAATTTCCAAAACTATGTTGAATAGTAGTGCCAAGAGTGGACATCCTTATCTTGTTCCTGGTCTTAGAGAAAATGCTTTGCATTTTTCACCATTGAGAATGATATTTGCTGTGGATTTGTCATGTATAGCCTTGATTATGTTGAAGTAGGTTCCCTCTATGCCCACTTTTTGAAGAGTTTTTAATCATCAATGGGTATTGAATTTTTAAAAAATCTTTTTTTGCACCTATTGAGATGATTGTATGGTTTTTATTCTTCAGTTTTTTAATATGATGCATCACATGGATTGATTTGTGTATACTGAAGAATCCTTGCATCCCTGGGATAAACCCCATTTGATCATGCAAGGTATATGATCCTCTTAATGAGTTGGATTAAGTTTGCTGGTAAAAAAATTGAGAATTTTTGCGTCTGTGTTCATCAGTGATATTGGCCTATAATTTTTTTTTTTTTGTATGTTATCTTCCTGTGGTTTTTGTGTCAGGACAATGGTGGCCTCATAGAATGAACTTGAGAGTATTCCTTCCTCTGCAATTTTTTGAAAGAATTTCAGAAGGGTAGATGTTAACTCTTCTCTGAATGTTTGATACAATTCAGCTGTGACATCATCTGGTGTTGTACTTTTGTTTGTTAGAAGATTCTTAGCCACAGTTTCAATTTCAGTACTTGTGTTGATCTGTTCATATTTTCTATTTCTTCCTTGTTCAGTCTTGGAAGGTTGTACTTTTCTAAATATTTGTCCATTTCTAGGTTGTCCATTTTATTGACATACAATTTCTGATAGTAGTCATTCTGATCCTTTTTCTGTTTCTATGGTGTCCTGTGTAATTTATCTTTTTATTTATAACTTTATTGATTTGAGTTTTTTCTTTTTTTTTCTTGATAAGTTTGTCTAAAGGTTTATCAATTTTGTTTATCTTCTCAAAGAATCAGCTTTGGTTTCATTGGTCTTTGTTATTCTTTTATTTACCTCTATTTCATTTATTTCTGCTCTAATCTTTATGATTTCTTTCCTTTTACTAATTTTCATTTTTGTTTGTTCTTCTTTCTTTAGTTATGTTATGTGTAAAGACAGGCTGTTTATTTGTGATTTTTCATGTTTGTTGAGGTAAGACTGTATTGCTATAAACTTCCCTCTTCGAACTGCTTTGTTGTATTCCATAGATTTTGGATTGTCATTTTTTGAGGTCATTTGTCTCCAGGCATTTTTTATATCCTCTTTTATTTCTTCAGTGATGCATTAGTTATTTAGTATTATTATATTGTTTAGCCTCCATGTGTTTGTGTTTTTTCCAGTTTTTCCAGTAATTGATTTCTGATTTCATAACCTTGTGGTCAGAAAAGATGTTTGATATGATTTCAGTTTTCTTAGATTTACTGAGTCTTGATTTGTGACCCAAGGTGTGATCTAGCCTGCAGAATGTTCTATGTGCTTTTAAGAAGAAAGTGTATACTGTTGCCTTTGGATGGATTGTCCTATAAATATCAATTAAGTTTATCTGGTCTAATGGGTCATTTAAAGCATGTGCTTTCTTCTTAAATTTCTGTCTGGATAATCTGTCCATTGTTGTAAAGGGAGTGTTAAAGGCCCCCAATATTATTGTGTTACTGTCAAATTCCCCTTTTATGGCTATTATCATTTGCCTTATATATTGAGGCTCTCTTATGTTGGGTTCATATATGTTTACAATTGGTAGATCTTCCTGGTTTGATCCCGTGATCATTGTGTAATATCCATCCTTGTGTCTTGTAACAGTCTTAGTTTATATTTTTTGTTTGTTTGACTGCACCAGGTCTTAGTTTTAGCAAAAGGGTTCTTCAATTTGTCTTGTGGCATGTGAGATCTTTTGTTGTGGCATGTGAAATCTTAGTTGCAGCATATGAGATCTAGTTCCCTGACCAGGGATTGAACCCAGGTCACCTGCATTGGGAGTGTGAAGTCTTAGCCAATGGAGCACCAGGGAAGTTCCAGTCTTTATTTTAAAGTCTGTTTGATCTAATATGAGTATTACTACTCCGGTTTTTCTTTTTATTGCCATTTGTATGACATATCTTTTTCCATCCCTTCACTCTCATTCTGTCAAATACTTGTTTTGAGTAAGAGGAAGAGAAAGTGCACTTTCTACTTATATCTTACTTGCAGAAACTAAGCTGCATAGCCTACCTAAATGCAAAAGAGGTTGATGAGTGCAACTTTTTAGGCAAGTGAGGAATAAGATAGGAGAAAATAATCTCAGTCAACAGATCTCCAGTAGTCTTGTTTTACTGTACAGTAGTTTTTTCTTGGACTTCCCTAGTGACTGAGTGGTAAAGAATCAGTCTGCCAAGGCAGGAGACATGGGTTTGATCCTGGGTTGGGAAAATCCCCTGGAGAAGGAATTGGCAACCTGCTCCAGTATTCATGCCTGGGATATCCCACAGATAGAGGAGTCTGGTGAACTATGGTCCATGGGGTTGCAGAGTCAAACATGACTTAGTGACTAAAAAGCAACAACTTTTTTTTTTCCTATAAATGCACCTTGTGTTTATATGTTGCTCTAACTTTAAAGGGCTTCCCTTGTGGCTCAGCTGGTAAGGAATCCACCTGCAATGCGTGAGACCTGGGTTCTGTCCCTGGGTTGGGAAGATCCTCTGGAGAAGGGAAAGGCTACCCACTTCAGTATTCTGGCCTGGAGAATTCCATGGATTCTATGTATATTCCATGGGGTAGCAAGGAGTCAAACACAACTAAGAGACTCTTGCTTTCACTTTCTTTAACTTTAAAACACTATGAGCTATTTTGGACTAACTGCAATTCTGGAAAATTAGAGTGTCAAACCATTTTATCAAACCATTCCTAGGAAAAACACAATCAAGAATTGGAGTTTACTGTTGAAAACCTGATGATCACTCTATCTGATTTGCCTGGAGCTGGGACAGAGATAACAAGCACCACCCTGAGATAAGGGCTCCTCCTGCTGCTGGAGCACCCAGAGGTCACAGGTATGATACGTGGTGGGCAGGATAACTTCAGTAGAGATGATAGAAACGTGCTTTAATGTATTCCACTTTGTTTCTCTCAGAGAATTATTTAAATCTCTGTTTGAGCAGCTTAATTTTTTCAGATTTAGTGAGCAGATGGTAATGGGGGCATCTTTGTATAATACAGGAGGATGACAGAGGGGAGTGAAGACACAGAATAAAAGGAATATCAACACATCAGTGTCTGGATTTCATGAGGTCATGTGTAGCAGCCATGGCCAACATGAATTGTCTTGGAGATGCATACTTGTTTTATTATGGAAAGACACTCTGATGTCCCCTCACTGTAAAAATGTAGTGTTCTAAAGCCCAGATCGACAGAATTCCCACACGATCTAGTGCTTATGACTCTGCCTCCCAATGCAGGGGTATGGGATCAATCCCTGTTTAGGGAACTGATGTCCCACATGCTGCAGGGTGTGCCCCCCCCAAAAAAAAAGAGCCAGGGATGGGGAAATGGTAACTTTCCTTATTGAAGCATAACTGGAAATTGTAGAAATTTAGTGAGGTTGCTGATATAAATTCCACAGTCTAGGAAGTTCTCTAACAAGTTAGATTCACAAGAAATTGGCTTAAGATATGTATATAAAAGAATTGTATTACTCCATAAGTTTCTTTCCAGAAAAATGGTTATTGCCAAAATACACATTTGAGGGGTTGGCAATTTTATCTTTCACAAAGGACTTCTTGTTAGAAATTAACTTTAAAGGCTTGTGGTTATGCATAGATGTTTAGAAATACATTTCATCTTGTTTAGTGTCAGAATACCACTAAAATGATTATAATCAATAACATGTGAGAATTAACCTTTTAAAGTTGGAGAAAAGGAGATCAGGAAGCAGCTAACAAATATTCAAAATTTCTGAAACACAGAGAGCATATTGAGAGGTTATAATGAAGTCAGTAGAGAGGATGAAGTTAATAGCCTAAATGTCAGAAGAGGAGGCTGTATAATGAGAAGTCATTTATATTCTTAGAGTCCTGTAAGGTTCTATATTTGGAAGTACTTCATTTCAAAACGGATAGAGGGAGACATAGGCTGATAAAGGTAGCTCTCCCAGCCACGACTCTTTGATAACTCCTTTCATCAGGTAACTTTATTTCTCCAATAGGATGAGACAGGTTTGCTGTATAGAGAAAGGGAATCTAAAAGGCCCTACACTCAGGACACTGGGAAGAGACAGGAGAAAAGGCTGAGGTCACAACATAGAGGAAAGTTTAGGGAAGAATCCACTTCTTAAATTCAGAGATTCTTAGTTCCTTTCTCCACCCTGCTTCCTGAAATTCAGCAGCCAGAGGAAAACTCCAGAGAGTGAAAACTCTGGAGAAAAGTCTTCCAAGTTTTGCCATGTAGACAGAAAACTCTGTTAACATGTCTCACAGAGTGAATGAAATAAAAACATCCACCCCAAGTCACTGGATTGTAAGATATCAGAACACCAGGATAAAAGAGAAAATCACAAAAACTTTCAGAGAGATGTAGCACATCATAGATAAAAGAGCAGAGATCACAACAGTGTCATAATTTAAGAGCAATGATCAAACTGGATATTTATTTTTTTTAAGTTATTTTCAGACCTGTATGTTTGACAAAACTTTTACTCACTCTTTCCCTTTTCTCATCCAAATGCCTAAAATCATGTCAGAGGAAGTCATGGGCTCCCAGGAATATAGGAACCTCATGAAAGAGTACGAAAGTGTCAGTGCTGTTGCTAGAGAGCATGCCTGGAAAATATCCTTTTCTAAACAGATTAGATTGATAAAGCAGAGATGAGGGGATACACCAAGAACCAAAGAGAGGTGATAAAGTATATGTGTGGCTTCTAAATAATAAGATACTTATTCAGAGCTTGAAACATATTTGGAAATAATCCTAAATAAAAATACAGAGTATTATGAATTGGTTTATTATTGTTGGATCACAATAAACTGTGGAAAATTATGAAAGAGATGGGAATACCAGACCACCTGACCTGCCTCTTGAGAAACCTGCAAGCAGGTCAGGAAGCAACAGTTTAGAACTGGGCATGAAAGAATAGACTGTTTCCAAATAGGGAAAGGAGTACATCAAGGCTGTATATTGCCACCCTGCTTATTTAAGTTATATGCAGAGTACATCATGAGAAACGCTGGGCTGGAAGAAGCACAAGCTGGAATCAAGATTGCCGGGAGAAATGTCAATAACCTCAGATATGCAGATGACACTACCTTTATGGTAGAAAGTGAAGAGGAACTAAAAAGCCTCTTGATGAAAGTGAAAGAGGAGAGTGAAAAAGTTGGCTTAAAACTCAACATTCAGAAAACTGACATCATGGCATCCGGTCCCATTACTTCATGGCAAATAGATGGGGAAACAGTGGAAACAGTGGCTGACTTTTATTTTGGGGGGCTCCAAAATCACTGCAGATGGTGATTACTACCATGAAATTAAAAGATGCTTACTCCTTGGAAGGAAAGTTATGACCAACCTAGATAGCATATTAAAAAGCAGAGACATTACTTTGGCAACAAAGGTCTGTCTAGTCAAGGCTATGGTTTTTCCAGTGGTCATGTATGGATGTTAGAGTTGGACTGTGAAGAAAGCTGAGCATGGAAGAATTGACGCTTTTGAACTGTGGTGTTGGAGAAGACTCTTGAGAGTCCCTTGGACTGCAAGGAGATCCAACCAGTCCATCCTAAAGGAGATCAGTCCTGGGTGTTCATTGGAAGGACTGATGCTGAAACTGAAGTCCAACACTTTGGCCACCTCATGTGAAGAGTTGACTCATTGGAAAAGACCCTGATGCTGGGAAGGGTTGGGGGCAGGAGGAGAAGGGGATGACAGAGGATGAGATGGTGGAATGACAACACTGGCTCCATGGACATGAGTTTGAGTAAACTCAGGGAGTTGGTGATGGACAGGGAGGCCTGGCTTGCTGTGATTCACGGGGTCACAGAGTTGGACACGACTGATTGAACTGAACTGAACTGATGAGTTGGTTAGGTCCAAGAAAGTACCAAATATGAAGTATAATCTTAATTGTTTTACTGGGGGCATTTATTTAGTTAGAATGATGTTAAAATGAATGTTCTAACAGTCAAAATTCGTGGTGTAAATATATTGGGGAATTGGACTAAGGGGATTTGTGTGTGTATATTTTGTATGAGGTGGGGATGGAGATATAAATTTTCTACTCTCATACCAATAAATCAGATAGTTTTAAAAAAATTGTAAATAAGAAATAAAGACAGAATAATTATTTAGAAACAAGACATGAATTTCTAAAAGAAACTGCTAAAATGCTGAAAGTGGTGCCATTTGTTAATTGGAGGATAAAGTGAGTACCATTGCAAATTGCACACACATAATACACAACACAAAACATATATATTATAATTTAACTTTTTAACCCTTATTGTTTTGATATAAAATTAATATATAATTCTTGTTTTTTTCTTCAAGGGCTATAATTTCTTGACTTTATGTTCTGTTTATATTTGAAACATTTCATCATTTCTCTTTGTTTTATTATGTATGCTAATACATAGGTATGTATAGATGTATCTTAAGCCTTGTTTGTAAGAGACTTATGTGAGAGACATATGTGTATTATGGCCATTATCTCTCTATATTAGATGCATTCTGGGCATATAGTTTATGTGTATATGATGCTGGGACACCTTCATAATGCCTCACATATCTGATTCGGTATGGAAATGTGGTGTGCATTTTCCTCTTCCTCCATCATTCTTACTTACCTCTCATCAGCTAAGGTCCAGGAAGAGACTGACTGTATGACTGGCAGACACTGGAGCCCCTGCATACAGGACAGAAGCCACATGCCCTACATGGATGCTGTGGTACATGAGATCCAGAGATATATTGACTTGATATCCCCACCAACCTGCCACATGCAGTGACCCATGACATTAAATTCAGAAACTACCTCATCCCCAAGGTAAGATTGCTTTCTCTTATAGTGACCTTAGTGGTCTTGAAGTTCTTATTTACACAGTATAGGTACAAACCTCGATGAACACAAGGTGAGAGAAGTAAAAATAATCATATGTGTGGTGGCTTGATGGGTTGTGTGTTGTTTCCAGTTTAGTCTGTAACGCTTTATAACAGATTTGACAGGTAGAAGTGCAAGACTTCTACATTTTTTCTATTTCTTTTATATTGTTTGACTAACAATTGCTGTCCACATTTCCAAATGAATGTTAGTATCAATTTGTCAAAACACTCTGCTGGACTTTTTTATCGGGTGCCATTTTAAATCAATTTGGAAAGATTTAATATCATTAAGGGAGTCCATGGTGGCTAAGCTGGTAAAGAATCTGCCCACAATGTGGGATACCTAGATTCGATCCATAAGACAAGATGCTCCCCTAGAAATAGGAATGACAACCCACTCCAGTATTCTTGCCTGGAGAATCCCATGGACAGAGAAGCCTGGCAGGCTAGAGTCCATGAGGTCACAGAGTCGGACACAACTGAGTGACTCACACACACACACACACAACATCGTGACACATTGAATCTTTCAATTAATGAATGTGATATAGTCTCCCTATTTTAAAGGGCTTTCTTTAACTTTTTACAATAATTTTTCAGGCATTGTTTTGCATGTTTTTTTGTTTTTAGTTTTCCCAAGGTAGTTATTGTTGTTGTTATAATTTTTTAATGACATTTCCATTTTTTATCTGTAATATGGAAATACAATTGATTTTATCATTTTGATATGCTTATATGTAGCAACCTTGCTAATTTTAGTATCATTTTGAAAAATCTGTCTGTGGTTAATTGTGATTACTATATATATTATCCTGCTATCTGGATTAATATCTTTTTTCCATCTTTTTTTCATTTCTGATCTGAAGGAGAGAGGAGGTTAACATCTCACTTATGGGAATGACTATGAAGGTTACTCTAATTCTTCTAAGGGATTCTTGCCTGCAGTAGTAGATATAATGGTCATCTGAATTAAATTCACCCATTCAGGTCCATTTTAGTTCACTGATTCCTAAAATGTCAATGAGGGCCTGGCCTGCATGGAGCTCTTTTTATTCCTGACCACAATTTTACAAAAATTTACCTTGAAATCTGTGGTTAATCCAAAGGACATTGACACCACCCCAGTTGTCAATGGGTTATTTTCTGTGTCACCTCCTTACCAGCTCTGTTTCATTCCTATGTGAAGAATGTTAGATCATCTGGCTTCTTTGGTGATGTCTTCAACTCCCTCTCATTTGCAGCATCATTCATCTGCTTTCTATCATCTTTTCTGAGAGTGCCTGCTCTGACCTCTCCTCATTCATTGTAGGAGAATTCTGCAATTCATTCTGCAATTTCACTGCAGAAATATATGTTCTCTTCTTCATACTCTGTAACATCTGTATTGGTCACTACTTTTGTAAATAAAATGTTGGGTCATTCTATGTGCATAGTAGTACCTGAGAATGTTAATCACTCAGTAGCATCTGACTCTTTGCCACTCCAAGGACCATAGCCCATTAGGCTCCTCTATCCATGGAATTCTCCAGATAGCAATACTGGAGTGGGTAGTCAGTCCCTTCTCCAGGGGACCTTCCATACAAAATTTAAAAAGAAGACTTGTGTGTATAAATGCAGAGCTATTTCTTCTATGTATATTCCTAATAAAACTTAAGAAACTTAAAGATACCAAAGGAAATTTTCATGCAAAGATAGGCACTATAAAGGGCAGAAATGGCATGGACCTAACAGAAGCAGAAGATATGAAAAAGAGGTGGCAAGAATACACAGAAGAACTATACAAGAAAGATCTTCATGACCCAGAAAATCATGATGATGATCATCCACCTAGAGCCAGACATCCTGCAATGTGAAGTCAAGTGGGCCTTAAGAAGCGTCACTATGAACAAAGCTAGTGGAGGTGACAGAATCCCAATTGAGCTATTTCAAATCCTAAAAGATGATGCTGTGAAAGTGCTGCACCCAATATGCCAGAAAATTTGGAAAACTCAGCCTTGGCCACAATACTGGAAAAGGTCAGTTTTCATTCCAATCCCAAAGAAAGGCAATGCCAAAGAATATTCAAACTACCACACAAATGCACTCATGTCACGCTAGGAAAATAATTGGAGAAGGCAGTGGCAACCCTTTCCAGTACTCTTGCCTGGAAAATCCCTTGGACAGAGGAGCCTGGTAGGCTGCAGTCCATGGAATTGCTAAGAGTTGAACATGACTGAATGGCTTCACTTTCACTTTTCACTTTCATGCATTGGAACAGGAAATGGCAACCCACTCCAGTGTTCTTGCCTGGAGAATCCCAGGGATGGTGGAGCCTGGTGGGCTGCTGTCTATGGGGTTTCACAGAGTTGGACACGACTGAAGTGACTCAGTAGCAGCAGCAGCAGCAGCAGGAATGTGATGTTCAAAATTCTCCAAGCCAGGCTTCAACAGTACATCACCAGTGAACTTCCAGATGTTCAAGCTGGATTTAGAAAAGGTAGAGGAACTAGAGATCAAATTGCCAACATCAGTTGGATCATCAAAAAAGCAAGAAAGCTCAAGAAAATCATCTACTTCTGCTTTATTGACTATGCCAAAGCCTTTGACTCTGTGGATCACAACAAACTGTGGGAAATTAATCAAGAGATGGGAATACCAGACCACCTGACCTGCCTCCTGACAAATCTGCATGCAGATCAAGAACCAATAGTTAGAATTGGACATGGAACAATAGACTGGTTCCAAATCAGGAAAAGAGTACATCAAGGCTGTAAATTGTGTCTCTGCTTATTTAAATTATATGCAGAGTACATCATGAGAAATGCTGGACTGGAGGAAGCACAAGCTGAAATCAAGATTGCCAGGAGAAATATCAATAACCTCAGATATGCAGATGACACCACCCTTACAGCAGAAAGTGAAGAAAAGCTAAAGAGCCTCTGATGAAAGTGAAAGAGGAGAGTGAAAAAGTTGGCTTAAAGCTCAACATTCAAAAAACTAAGATCATGGCATCTGGCTCCATCACTTCATTTCAAATAGATGGGAAAACAGTGGAAACAGTGGCTGAATTTATTTTGGGGGGCTCCAAAATCACTGCAGATTCTGACTGTGAAATTAAAAGATGTTTACTCCTTGGAAGTAAAGTTATGACCAACTTAGACAGCATATTAAAAAGCCAGAGACATTACTTTGCCAAAAAGTTCCATATAGTAAAGACTATGGTTTTTCCATTAGTCATGTATGGATGTGAGAGTTGGACTATAGAGAAAGCTGAGTGCCAAAGAATTGATGCTTTTGAACTGTGGTGTTGGAGAAGACACTTGAGAGTCCCTTGGACTGCAAGGAGATCCAACCAGTTCATCCTAAAGGAGATCAGTCCTAAGAGTTCATTGAATGACTGATGTTGAAGCCAAAACTCCAAACTTTGGCTACCTGACATGAAGAACTGACTCCCTGGAAAAGACCCTGATGCTGGGAAAGATTGAAGGCTGGAGGAGAATGGGATGACAGAGCATGAGATGGTTGGATGGCATCAAATAATCTATGGACATGAGTTTGGGTAAACTCCAGGAATTGGTGACGGACAGGGAGGTCTGGTGTGCTGAAGTCCATGGGATTGCAAAGAGTCTGACATGACTGAGCAACTGAACTAAACTGAACTGAATGATTTGTTTATTTTATTTATCTTCTTAAAGAACCAGCTTTTAGTTTTCTTGATTTTTGTTATCATCTCCTTTTTTCTTTTTTATTTATTTCTGTCCTAATTTTTATGACTTCTTTCCTTCTACTACCCCTGGGGTTCTTCATTTCTTCTTTTTCTAGTTGCTTTTGGTGTAAAGCTAGGATATTGATTTTATTTTTCTCTTGTTTCTTGAGTTAAGTGTGTATTGCTATGAACCTTGCCCTTAGCCCTGTTTTTACTGAATCTCAGGTTTGGGGTTGCTGTGTTTTCATTTTCATTCGTTCCTATGCATATTTTGATTTCTTCTCTGATTTTTTAATTATTCAGAAGTGTGTTGTTTAGTCTCCATATATTTTAATTTTTAATAGCTTTTTTCCTGTCGTTGATAGCTAATCTTACTGCATTGCAATCAGAAAAGATGCTTGGAATGATTTCAATTTTTTTAATTTACCAAGGCTAGATTTATGGCCCAGGATGTGATCTATCCTGGAGAAGGTTCCGTGTGCACTTGAGTAAAATGTGAAATTCATTGTTTTGGGGTGAAATGTCCTATAGATGTTAATTAGGTCTAACTGGTCCATTGTATCATTTAAAGTTTGTGATTCCTTGCTAATTTTCTGTTTAGTTGATCTATCCGTAGGTGTGAGTGGGGTATTCAAATCTCCCACTATTATTGTGTTACTGTTAATTTCCCCTTTTGTACCTGTTACCATTTGCCTTACATATTGCGGAGCTCCTATGTTGGATGCATATATATTTATAATTGTTATAGCTTCTTCTTGGATTGATCCTTTGATCATTATGTAGTGTCCTTCTTTGTCTCTTTTCACAGCCTTTGTTTTAAAGTCTATTTTATCTGATATGAGTATTGCTACTCCTGCTTTCTTTTGGTCTCTATTTGCATGGCATATCTTTTTCCAGCCCTTCACTTTCAGTCTGTATGTGTCCCTTGTTTCGAGGTGGGTCTCTTGTAGACAGCATATATAGGGGTCTTGTTTTTGTATCCATTCAGCCAGTCTTTGTCTTTTGTTTGGGGCATTCAACCCATTTACATTTAGGGTAATTATTGATAAGTATGATCCCATTGTCATTTACTTTGTTGTTTGGGGTTCGAGTTTATACACCTTTCCTGTGTTTCCTGTGTAGATAAGATCCTTTAGCTTTTGTTGGAGAGCTGGTTTGGTGGTGCTAAATCCTCTCAGCTTTTGCTTGTCTGTAAAGCTTTTGGTTTTTCCTTCATATTGGAATGAGATTCCTGCTAGGTATAGTAATCTGGTTTGTAGGCTTTTCTCTTTCATCACTTTAAGTATGTCCAGCCATTCTCTTCTGGCCTGAAGAGTTTCTATTGAAAGATCAGCTGTTAATCTTATGGGAATCCCCTTGTGAGTTATTTGCTGCTTTTCCATTGGTGCTTTTAATGTTTGCTCTTTTTGTTTGATCTTTGTTAATTTGATTAATATGTGTCTTCAGGTGTTTCACCTGGATTTACCCTGTTTGGGACTCTCTGGGTTTCTTGGACTTGGGTGGCTATTTCCTTCCCCATTGTAGGGAAATTTTCAACTATTTTCTCCTCAAGTATTTTCTCATGGCCTTTCTTTCTGTCTTCTTATTCTGGGACTCCTACGATTTGAATGTTTGGGCATTTGACATTGTCCCAGAGGTCTCTAAGGTTGTCTTCATTTCTTTTAATTCTTTTTTCTTTTTTCCTCTCTGCTTCATTTATTTCCACTATTCTATCTTCCAACTCACTTATCCTGTCTTCTGCCTCACTTATTCTACTGTTGGTTCCCTCCAGAGTGCTTTTGATGTCAGTTATTGCATTATTAATTATTGATTGACTCTTTTTTTAATATCTTCTCGGTCCTTGTTAAACATGCCTTTCATCTTCTCAATTCTTGTCTCCAGACTATTTATCTGTAACTCCATTTTTTTTTTTCAAGATTTTGGATCATTTTTACTATCATTATTCTGAATTCTTTTTCAGATAGACTCCCTATCTCCTCCTCTTTTGTTTGGCTTGGTGGGCATTTACCTTGTTCCTTTACCTGGTAAATATTTCTCTGCCTTTTCATCTTGTTTAGATTGCTGTGTTTGGGGTGGCCTTTCTGTATGCTGGAAGTTTCTGGTTCCTCTTTATTGTGGAGGTTGCTCCCTGTGGACGGGGTTGGACAAGTAGCTTGTCAAGATTTCCTGCTTAGGGAAGCTTGCGTCAGTGTTCTGGTGGGTGGAGCTGGATCTCTTCTCTCTGGAGTTCAATGAAGTGTCCAGTAGTGAGTTCTGAGGTGTCTATGGGCTTGGTTTGACTTAGGCCACCTGTATTTTAATGTTCAGGGTTATGTTCCTGCGTTTCTGGGGAATTCATTTGGTATGTCTTGCTCTAGAACTTGTTGGCTCTTGGGTGGAGCTTGATTTCAGTGTAGGTAGGGAGTCTTTTGGATGAGCTTTGTCGATTAATGTTCCTTGGAGTCAGGAGTTTTCTGGTGTTCTCAAGTTTTGGATTTAAGCCTCCTGCCTCTGGCTCTCAGTCTTATTCTTACAGTAGCCTCAAGACTTCATCCATACAGCACAGATGATAAAACATCTCAGTTAATGATGAAAAGATTCTCTATAGTGAGGGACACCCAGAGAGGTTTGCAGGGTTACATGAAGAAGAGAAGAGGGAGGAGGGAGATAGAGGTGACCAGGAGGAGAAGAGATGGAGTCAAAAAGGGAGAGAGCAATCTAGCCAATAATCAATCCCTATGTGCTCTCCACAGTCTGGAACACTCAGAGAGGTTCATGGAATTACATAGAGAAGAGAAAAGGGAGGAGGTAAATAGAGGTGGCCAGGAGGAGAAGAGTGGGAGTCAAAAGGAGAGTGACCAATCTTGCCATCAATCATTTCCCTAAGTATTCTCCACAGCCCAAAACACACAGAGAGATTCACAGAGTTAAGTAGAGAAGAGAAGTGGGAGGGAGCAGATAGAGGTGACCTGGGGGAGAAAAAGGAGAATAAAAAGGGGAGAGAGAAATCAAGCCAGTAATCACATCACACCCTTAAGTAAAAATGAGTACTGAAGAGTAGATTTTTAAAGGTATAAAATTGATATCAAATACCAAAAAGTGAAGATTAAAAATCTATAGTAGAGGCTGGACTCTCAAAAGTACAATATTAAAAATATAAAACAAAATCCATTACAAAAATTATAAAAATAATATATATGAAATATTCTTTAAAATAGGGCCTATTTTTTGCAAGGTAATATTAAGTTATAAAAATGAAAACTAAAGGAACAATAAAGAGCCAAAAATAAGGCAATTAAAAATGATAATAATAAAATATATCTAGTAATTTCTCTGGAGCTGTTGAGGGCACTGTGGGGTCAGTTCAGTTTCAGATAGATCCTTGTTCCATCTTATGCTTCTTCTCAAGGTCTATAGGCCCCTTCCAATGCTTAGTCAATGCTAACTACAGTGTTTTAATCTGTTGCACCTGTCACTTCCAGAGCAGTTCCCTCTTCTTTGTTTATTTTGGCTTCCTCTGTTTGCAAGTCTCTACAGTGTATAATTCCCGCTCTGACACAAGGGGGCGGGGAGGTCACTTATTTAGCCTCATTTATTCAGTTGTACTGTGAGGAAGGAGCAACACTGCAAACAAATATTACTGGCATGTGTGGGCAGTGCTTGCAGTGTATGAATCACACTGGGCTTGCCCAGCTCTTGGGGTCTGTGCTTTCCTGGTCTACACAGCTCAGGCTCCAGCCTTTTCATCCCTTGCTCTCCAGGGGAACTGTCCAAAGCAGGCCCTGGGTTTCATGCACTTCCCAGGTCTAAGATGCTCAGATCCAGGTTCTCGGGTACTCCAGAAAAGCACAGACTCGGTTGGGCCTACATTTTGTGCCCTTCCCAGTTCCAAGCTGCTCAGGCAACCATGTGCTTGGCAAATGCACTGTCCCAGGTGGGCTGTGCATCTTAATCACCTCCCTAGTCCCGGCCACGTGGTATCCTGGGTGCACCCGAGCACCATTTCAGGTGTGCTGTGTGTCTCCTCTGGTGAGCTGATCTCAGGCTGTGACCCTCCTGGCAGGTTTCAACTGTCTAGGATCCCAGGAAAACTTGGTTAGTGACTGGGAGCCTGCTCACAGTTTGGTGGTTTGCAATTTGGCCATCTCAGGCTGAGACTGCCCCTCGCCTTCCAGCTCTGGCTGTCACTGGCAGGGGGATGGGCTGGTCCTCAGCTGGCTAGCTCTCCTTTGGTATTCGCTCAGTCCTTTGTTCTGTGAACAGGCCAGACTGAGCTTTTCACAATAAGTTCTCTCTCTCTCTCTCTCTTTTTCCCCTCTCTCTTCAATCCTACAGTTTGGTTTGCTATCTCACATTAGCTCCCCCAGACTGTCCTCAGGGCATTCAGGACTGATCCTTACCCTAGGAATGCAACCCGTGCCTCCCTGTTCAGCCCCGCTTGCTGGTGGTGGATGCGAGCGTCTGGGCTACTTTTCCGCTGGGAGTTGTGGTTAGGTATGTATTCTGTGTTTTTTTTTTTTTTTTTTTTTTCCCCAGTTATGTTGCCTGCTGAGATTCCAAAACTCCCCACAGACCTGCCAGTGAGAAGGTTTCCTGGTGTTTGGAAACCTTCTCCTTCATAAATCCCCTCCCAGGATGGGTCTCTGTCCCTAACTCTTTTGTCTATCTTTTTGTCTTTTATATTTTGTCCTACCTTCTTTCAAAGAGAATGGGCTGCCTTTCTGGGTGTCTGGTGTCCTCTGCAGCGTTCAGAAGTTGTTTTGTGGGATTTGCTCAGCATTCAAATGATCTTTTGATGAATTTGTAGGGGAGAAAATGGTCTTCCTGTCCTATTCCTCTGCCATCTTAGGACACCGCCCCCATTTTAGGAGTTTTATGGTCCTATTCTTACATTTATATCTTTAATCCATTATGAATTTATTTTTGTATATTTTCTCATGGTATAATGAGAGGTAACATAACAACTTCAATTTTGCTATTTTTTATTGATTTAATAGAATAGTCTATTTGAAAATATAGCAATAAAGTAGTTTGTGAATATATCTTAGGAAAAGTGAGATGAATGAAAAAAAATGATACAAGTAAGGGGACAGAACTCTTAGACATATTCTGTTACAAGGTACTTGTACTTCCTAAAAAACAGTATTGGACTATTTTAAAGTGGACTTGGATTAATTGTAAATGTATATTGAAAACTCTAGCATGTGTGCACATGGGCTGTCACTTCAGTCATGTCTGACTCTTTGTGACCACATGGACTATAGCCTGCCTGGCTCCTCTGTCCATGAGATTCTCTGGGCAAGACTATTAGAGTGGGTTGCCATGCCCTCCTCCAAGGGATCTTCCTGATCCAGGGATCAAATCCACATGCTTAAGTCCCCTGCATTGGCAGGTGGGTTCTTTACCACTGAACCACTAGGGGAGCCCTAGGGAAATCATCAAAAAAGAAGTAAGAAAACAGGTATAAGTAATCAGAAAAGACAGAGGATGAAAGATGTCAGCAGCATTATGACTTAAAATGTTCCTCCTTTCTCTCCCCACCCCACTTTAACAACAACCATTTAAAGATCTATCCATGAATAAAATGCATCAGTTGGAACTGTGGAGTCACCTGTGCCCCTAAAAATAAACAGACCTCAGTAAGGGCTGGCAATGCAAAGGAGTGAGTGAAACTTCCCCATTACCTGTTGCTGCCATCAGGGTAAAAATATGGAGAGTGCTGAGCTTGGCAGATATCCACAGATGAGAAGGAATTTCTAGAAGTCTTATGTGTCTGAGGGACAATTAAAGCATGGTATCAGAGCAGGAAGGATATGAGTTTAGATGCAGTGAAGACAGAAGAACTCCATCATACACCCTTCCCCTAAGGGCAGAGGAACAAGAGATCAAGTTGCCAGCATCTGCTGGATCATCAAAAAAAAAACAAGAGAATTCCAGAAAAAAACATCTATTTCTGCTTTATTGACTATGCCAAAGTCTTTGAATGTGTGGATCACAGTAAACTGTGGAAAATTATGAAAGAGATGGAAATACCAGACCACGTGACCTGCCTCTTGAGAAACCTATATGCAGATCAGGAAGAAACATTTAGAACTGGACATGGAAAAACAGACTGGTTCCAAGTAGCAAAAGGAGGATGTCAAGGCTGTATATTGTCACCCTGCTTATTTAACTTTTATGCAGAGTACATCATGAGAAACACTGGGCTGTAGGAAGGATTGCCAGGAGAAATATCAATAACCTCAGATATGCAGATGACACCACCGTTATGGCAGAAAGTGAAAAGAACTAAAGAGCCTCTTGTTGTCAGTGAAAGAGGAGAGTGGAAAAGTTGGCTTAAAGCTCAACATTCAGAAAACTAAAATCATGGAATCCGGTCTCATCACTGCATGGCAAATAGATGGGGAAACAGTGGCTGACTTTATGTTCTTGGGCTCCAAAATCACTGCAGATGGTGATTGCTGCCATGAAATTAAAAGACACTTAAATCCTTGGAAGGAAAGTTATGACCAACCTAGACAGCATATTAAACAGAAGAGACATCATCTTGTCAACAAAGGTCCATCTAGTCAAGGCTATGGTTTTTACAGTGATCATGTATGGATGTGAGTGTTGGACTATAAAGAAATAGAGCACTGAAGAATGGACACTTTTGAATTGTGGTGTTGGAGAAGACTCTTGAGAGTCCCTTGGACTGCAAGGAGATCCAACCAGTCCATCCTAAAGGAGATTAGTCCTGGGTGTTCATTGGAAGGACTGATGCTGAAGCTGAAAATCCAGTACTTTGGCCACCTGATGTGCAGAGTTGACTCATTGGAAAAGACCCTGATGCTGGGAAAGATTGAGGGCAGGAGGAGAAGGGGACGACAGAGGATGAGATGGTTGAATGGCCTCACTGACTCAATGGACATGGGTTTTGGTGTACTCTTGGAGTTGATAATGGACAAGGAAGCCTGGTGTGCTACGGTTCATGGGATCGCAAAGAGTCAGACACAACTGAGTAACTGAACTGAACTGAACTTGCCCCACTGCCAGAGATTGAGCTGTGTGGTGGCACTGTCCTCTCCTGTGGAGAAGGTGGAAAGCAGTGAGTGAGTGCCTGGCCACCTTAGCTGTGTGGAATGCAGCTGGCTAAACTCATTTCTTTCCAGCAGCAACCAGAGGACTCCCATGACCAGGGCCAGAAGCGCAGGTAAGAATTTCAGCGGCCATTACGGGGGACACAGCCCTGATGACTGTTTATGAATTCAGCAGGGAGTCTGCCCACAAGCCTCTGGCATTGCCTCACATTGAGGACCTCCCCAAAAGGTCTGCAGGCCCTACCCCTGCCTGAAGTGCTAAATCCAGTACTTGCCCACTGTGGTTGGATGCTAATGTCTGTTGTCTATTGCAGTGGTGTGGGCAGAACTAGCAATCAGAGTACTCTCAGAAAATCAGACCAGAGTGTGTTGGACAAGTGAGAAACTATAAAATGGAGCTTTAGTCCTATCTTCTGGAAAACAGAAAAGAGGTTCCACCAGCAAGTCTGATTAGTTTTAAGAACAAGAGAAAACACAGAAGATTAAGAATTCTGCCATAAGAGAGAGCAAAGAAAGAGTGTGAGTTTTCAGTACAAAACCTAGGACACCTCAGATAGAGAAACACCAATAAATAATACCACTATCTGTAGACAACCAGTTAAGATTTAAGAAGGTGTCTGCTATTTCAAATGTGAAAGCAACAAAACAAAACTATAAGAACATGAAAAATGAAGGCAACAGGCCATTGCCAAAAGAAATCAATGATTCTCTAACAACCACGGAGAAGGCACTGGCAACCAATTCCAGTACTCTTGCCTGGAAAATCCCATGGACAGAGGAGCCTGGTAGGCTGCAGTCCATGGTATTGCTAAGAGTCAGACTTGACTGAGCGACTTCATTTTCACCTTTCACTTTCATGCATTGGAGAAGGAAATGGCAACCCACTCCAGTGTTCTTGCCTGGAGAATCCCAGGGATGCAGGAGCCTGATGGGCTGCCATCCATGGGGTTGCACAGAGTCAGACACGACTGATGCAACTTAGCAGCAGCAGCAGCTAACAACTAAGCACAAGTTCATGGACTATTATGATCTAGTCACTAAAGAATTCAGTATAGCTGTTTGGAAAACAGCAAATAGAATTCAGGAATATATAAAAAGATTTATAGCCTATGACCAAGTGGGATTTACTTTATGTATGCAAGATTGATCCATCACTTGGATCAATTAAGGTTCAATAGCAACAAGTTAAAGAAGAGAAATCAACATGATCATGCCAATAGATGTAGAAAGCAATTTGGCAAAATCAAAGTCATTCAGGATAAAAATTCTTTGGAAAGCTGGAATAAGGAGGGAACTTCCTTGACTTCCTTGACTTGATAAACAACAGTACACTTACATGCAAAAAAAAAAAAAAAGAAAGAAAGAAGGTCTACACACAGATGTTATATACTTTACAAAACTTAACTCAACAATGGATCATAGAAATCAATGTAGGATGCAAAACTTTTAAAAGACAACATAAGGAGAAAATCTGATTACTTTGAGTTTGATGATTACCTTTTCAATACATCATTAAAATCGTCATCCATTAAAGAATTGATAACTTGGATTTCATTAAAGTTAAAAACTTCTGCTTTGTGAAACACACAGCCAAGGGAATAATAAGATAAACAAGAGAATGGGATAGAATGTTTGCCTAATGCATATGTGATTTGTGGTTGTTCCGGGACATGCTAGGCTTTCCTGTTCTTCACTATCTCCCAGAGTTTGCTCAAACTTATGTCCACTGAGTCAATGATGCGATCCAACTGTCGAATCCTCTGTTTCACCCTCCTCCTGCCTTTAGTCTTTCCCAGCATCATGGTCTTTTGCAGTGAGTCAGTTCTTCATATCAGGTGGCCAAAGTGTTGAAGCTTCAGCTTCAGCATCAGTCCTTCCAATGAATATTCAGGGTTGATTTCCTTTAGGATTTACTGGTTTAATTTCCTTGCAGTCCAAGGGACTCTCAAGAGTTTTCTACAGCACCACAGTTCGAAAGCATCAATTCTTTGGCCCTCAGCCTTCTTTATGATTCACCTCTCACATCCATACATGACTACTGGAAAAACCATAGCTTTGACTAGATGGATCTTGTCAATATGCTATCTAGGTTTATTACAACTTTTCTTCCAGGAACAAACATCTTTGAATTTCAAGGCTGCAGTCACCATCTGCATTGATTTTGGAGACCAAGAAAATAAAGTCTGTCAGTTTCCATTTGGCATGGCATCCACTGATGCCATGATATTCATTTTTTGAATGTTGAGTTTTAAGCCAACTTTTTCACTCTCCTCTTTCACTTTCATCAAGAGGCCCTTTAGTTCTTATTTGCTTTCTGCCATTTGGGTGGTGACATCTGCATATCTGAGGTTATTGATTTTTCTTCAGGCAATCTTGATTCCAGCTTGTGATTAATCTGGTCCAACATTTCCCATGATGTATTCTGCATATAAGTTAAATAAGCAGGGAGACAATCTACAGCCTTGTCATACTCTTTTCCCAATTTTGAACCAATCAGTTGTTTCATGTCTAGCTCTAACTGTTGCTTCTTGACTCACATACAGGTTCCTTTGGAGATAGGTAAGCTGCTCTGGTATTCTTGTTTCTTTAAGAATTTTCCAATTTGTTGTGATTCACACAGTCAAAGGCCTTACAGAAATAGATGTTTTTCTGGAATTCCCTTGCTTACTTGCACATGAACATTTATAGTTGCTTTATTCATAAATGTATGTGTATGAGCAAAATGATATTTATGTTTATTCATTAGCCAAGTGGTTATAGTTGTCTTATTAATAAGTTTATGTCAAAACTTGGAAACACCCAAAAAGTACTTCAATTGGTGAGTGTATAAACAAACTGTGATACATCAGTGCAATGGAATACTGTTCATTCATAGAAAGAAATGTGGTATCAAGCCATGAAAAGACATGCTGAAGTGAAAGAAACCAATGTAAAGACTTCAGGCAATTATTGTCCAACTCTATAATATTCTAGAAAAGGGAAAACTTTGGAGAAAATTAAAAAATCAGTGGTTATCATTGTGAGGCTGTCACAGCTAACGCCATGATAGGCAGCCTAGATTAGGAGTAGGCCTGGTTTCCCGGGGTAACATAATTATCAGGCCTCCTGGAGCTAGCCAATCAACATATACCTAGCAAGAAAAAAGGGAACCTATCATGGGAAAGCTGAAAGCCCCACGTTGGGCCAACAAAAATTGCCTTGCAACTGTGTAACCAATCCTCTTGCGCCAACTACCCACTGTGTAACCAATCCACTTGTGCCAACTAATAATTGTACCTAATAAATACCCGAGAGAACTGGGGCTCAGGGCCTTTCGTCCTCACACCCTTGGTGAGGGCAGGAGGCCCTGGCTCGAGTCAGTAAAAAATTCCCCTATTGCAAGTTGCATTGTTTCAAGGAGTCTTCTTTCCCGACCGGGGACTCGGACTACGGGCAGAACAATCATGGTCTTGGGCAGATGGATGGATGAATAGATGAAGTACACACAGTTTCTAAAGCAATGAAACTATTCTGTATGCATTAGTAGTGGATACATGTCATTACACAATGGTCAAAATCCATAGAAGTCTCAAAATTAAGAGTGAACCCTAATGTTAGTTATGGACTTTTGGTTTATAATGTATCAATGTTGTCTCACCAACAGTGACAAATATACAACCCTGGTGATTGTTGTTGGTGGTGGCAAAGACTGTTTCGGGTGGAGAAGTTGTGGTGTGAGAACTATGTACATTCTGGTTAGTTTTGTTTTGAACCTAAACTGTTCTAAAAAATAAATTATGTTAATAAAAAAAAAAAAAAAACCCTAATCCACAACTCTAGTTAAACTAGTCAAACTGGTTTTCATTAGTCTGTGACAGTGGAGGGCTTGATGTTGATGACCTCCTGATCATTTGAAAAGTAATGGGAATGCTATTTGATGTGCAATGCCAATAAACTGAAAGTTGGGAAACTGGGGTTTGTAAGACAAGGGCTTGTACTAGCACAGTGATGACACTTTATCTCACTGTCACCAATTGCTCTTTAGGAAAAATAAAGATTAAAGTAATTGATCTCAGAGATTCCTTCTATTTCTAATTATATTTGAATCTTTCATTCCATAAAAAGAAATGAGCTTCAACAGAGGGGAAGTGGGACAGAACAAGGACACTATTTTTCCAAAGAATAAAATGAGTGCTCTAGAGAAAGTGACCAAATTTGTTTGATCCAAAATAAACTGATGTACATCTTTTACAGTATAGAGCTGTGTCAGTTAGGCAGCAAATTACTGATTCTCTTTGTCCTAAATACATATTACACAGATTCTTGAAGTCAGTAAAGTTTAAAGTTCATATACAAAACTGAACTTTTCTGACCCTCATTTTATTCAACTGATGCTGTAATTATTAACTGATTAATGTTGGAAACTGATATATTTGGAAAATCATTACTAGAATGAATAACAAAATATTGAGTCATAGTATGTAATCAGTAAATGCAGTGCACCTGGAGAACTGAATATTTTCTTGGAGAGAAGCATGAGTGTCTCAGGAAGAGGTAATTGAAAGAATCCAAAGAGTTATCACAGGTATGCCAATTCTCAGTTACATGAGGAATAAAACATGAATCCATGTAAACATTAGGAACAAAACATTTTATAATTAAGTCTTGACAAAAACGTATTTTTTTCTTACTAAAAGTACTTAGAAATAAATACACTTATCACCTGAAATGAATATGAAAATATCTTTGTAGAACATATGTTTGTAAAGTACCAGCATTAGTGATCTAGTGATGTTTATTGTCCCAGTGATATTTAGATCTTCATGACCACTAACTATCCTCTCCTGTTCAGGTCTGCATGTCTGGTAGTTCCGTGCTGAACATCTGTTTAATGAAATCCTTGTCTCCCATCCTCCACAGAATCCACACCTGTTGTTCTATGTAATATCTCCCTTCCTTGCTCTTGATGACAAATTGATATTATAAAGGAGTAATCACAGTTCAGACATACAAAAATGGAGTCAGTGAGCCTTTGAGTATGTGGTCTTGGGTGTATCTTTGTATCACTGAGAACTTGGCATTTCTTTGACCTGATCCAGACCCAAGGACAGGACCAGCCCTATTCAGAACAACACATACCAGCTGCATCTTCATATTCTCAAGGTCTCCCCTTTTAACTGTGCAACAATTTCAGACACCAACCAATACTTACTCTATAAGAACACTTACTTATTTCCACCGTCAATTATACTTCTTGATAAACAACTCATGTTACTAACTGTAACCTTTCCATCTTCGCACTTGTAAGCTTCCCCCATTTTGTAGTCCAGGGAAGCACAATTCAAGTGTTTCTTGAGTCTTTGTCTCCTAGCGTACAGTACTAACAAACCTCCAATAAACACCTTTTTATTTCAATCTTCATTTTCTAGAATTTTGGTTAACACTGTGCATACTTTATTCTATTATTTCTGACAAAGAGAGACTTCAAAAGAACAGAAGCAATTGTGTGTCTGAAGGCAGCTAGGAGGCTTGAGCCATAGTTTTTCAAACTTTCCCCACTAAAATCTTGAGATTGGCTCTTTCCTTAGTACCTGAGCAAGTTTCACCTCTTCAGTGATAGAGAGGGGAGAATTTCTTTTATTTACTCTCTTGAGAATCTATGGCCCTTTAATCCTTGGAGTCAAGAGGCATCTATTTAATATGCAGTCTAATTTTTGTGAACAGAAGTGGGGTGTACATTCAGAGTAACATGTTTTGAGATGATTGAAGAAATTATTATGAATTGAGATACAGGAAAGTCATTCTGCTTATACATGATTTAACCTGAACGTTATGATAACTAGACGAGCCTGTCTTATGGCTTTAAGTTATCATACATTGTATATCTCCTTTAATCATTAATGAAAAGAAGATAAAATCCAGAAGTAAAAAATTCTCACTTTGAAAATGGGGGTAAAATGCCGCCTTTCCTATGGTGCTCATACTAGCAGTCCATTGAAGATAAGGTTTCCTTCTCAGATGCCAAGGTCATGCTACCTCGTTGTGAACATGCTAATCTGTCCCTTTTCAAAGCTTGAAGGTATGTACCCCTGTCATGTTTGATGTATGATCTTTCCTCTGATGAGATATAAAACTGTGATGAAACGATCCTTCTCTGAAGCAGTTTCTCAAGGCTACTGAGAGACTGTCTCCTGGACTATAGTTCTCAGTTTGACTCAGATAATACTCTTCTATTCTTTGTCATTTCTTTGAGCCCCTTTTGGCGGGGGGCAGGGAGGGGCAAGAATACTGGGGTGAGTTTCCATTCCCTTCTCCAGGAGATCTTCCCAACCCAGAGATTGAACCTAGGTCTCCCACATTGTAGGCAGACACTTTACCGTCTAAGCCACCAGGGAAGGCAACCCACTCCAGTATTCTTGCCTGGAAAATCACATGGACAGAGAAGCCTGGTAGGCTACAGTCCATGGGGTTGCAAAGAGTCAGACACAACTGAGTGGCTTCACTGCATTCTGTGTTATGGGTGTCCCTTGTGGCTCAGCTGTTAAAGAATCCGCCTGCAATGTGGGAGACCTGGGTTTGAACTCTGGATTGGGAAGATCCGCTGGAGAAGAGAAAGGCTACCCACTCCAGTATTCTGTCCTAGAGAATTCCCAGCACTGTATAGTCCATGGAGTCACAAAGAGTTGGACATGACTGAATGACTTTCGCTTTCACTTTCATTCTTTATCATAGACTGCTTATTGTTTGTTGGTTATTATGAACTCCCCAGGTTGGCAGGTGCCCAAAATGCAACTGAGAAGTGTGGAGAAATAACTCCAGAAAGAATGAAGGGATGAAGCCAAAGCAAACAATCCCCAGTTGTGGGTGTGACTGGTGGTGAAAGTAAGGTTTGATGCTGTAAAGAGCAATAATTTATACATAGGAACTGGGATTGTTAGAACCATGAATCAAGGTAAATTGGAAGTGGTTAAATAGGAGATGGCAAGAGTGAACATCGAAATTTTAGAAATCATTGAACTAAAATGGACTGGAATGGATGAATTTAATTCAGATTACCATTATATCTACTACTGTTGGCAAGAATCCCTTAGAAGAAATGGAGTAGACCTCATAGACAACAAAAGAGTCCGAAATGCAGTTCAGTCCAGTCGCTCAGTCGTGTTCAATTCTTTGCGAACCATGAACTGCAGCACGCCAAGCCTCCCTGTCCATCACCAACTCCTGGAGTTTACCCAAACTCATGTCCATTGAGTTGGTGATGCCATCCAACCATCTCATCCTCTGAAGTGCCCTTCTCCTCCCTCCCTCAATCTTTCCCAGCATCAGGGTCTTTTCAAATGAGTCAGCACTTTACATCAGGTGGCCAAAGTATTGGATTTTCAGCTTCAACATCAGTCCTTCCAATGAACACCCAGGACTGATCTCCATTAGTATGGACTGGTTGGATCTCCTTGCAGTCCCAGGACTCTCAAGAGTCTTCTCCAACACCATAGTTCAAAAGCATCAATTCTTTAGCATTCAGTTATCTTTAGGGTCCAACCCTCACATCCATACATGACTACTAGAAAAACCATAGTCTTGACTAGACAGACCTCTGTTGACAAAGTAGTGTCTTTGCTTTTTAATATGCTGTCTAGATTGGTCATAACTTTCCTTCCAAGGAGTAAGCGTCTTATAATTTCATGGCTGCAAGTCACCATCTGCAGTGATTTTGGAACCTGAGAACATAAAGTCAGGCACTGTTTCCCCATCTATTTGCCATGAAGTGATGGGACCAGATGCCATGATCTTAGTTTTCTGAATGTTGAGCTTTAAGCCAACGTTTCACTCTCCTCTTTCACTGACAACAAGAGGCTCTTTAGTTCTTCACTTTCTGCCATAAGGGTGGTGTCATCTGCATATCTGAGGTTGCTGATATTTCTCCTGGCAATCTTGAGTCCAGCTTGTGCTTCCTCCAGTCCAACGTTTCTCATGGTGTACTCTGCATATAAGTTAAATAAGCAGGGTGACAATATACAGCCTTGACGTCCTCCTTTTGCTACTTGGAACCAGTCTATTGTTTCATGTCCAGTTCTAACTGTTGCTTCCTGACTTGCTTGCAGGTTTCTCAAGAGGCAGGTCAGGTGGTCTGTTATTTCCATTTCTTTCATAATTTTCCACAGTTTATTGTTATCCACACAGTCAAAGGCTTTGGTATAGTCAATAAAGCAAAAATAGATGTGTTTCTGGAACTCTCTTGCATTTTTGATGATCTAACAGATGCTGGTAATTTGATCTCTGGCTCCTCTGCCTTTTCTAAACCAGCTTGAACATCTGGAAGTTCACAGTTCATCTATTGCTGAAGCCTGGCTTAGAGAATTTTGAGCATTAGTTTACTAGTGTGTGAGATGAGTACAATTGTGCAGTACTTTGAACATTCTTTGGCATTGCCTTTCACTGGGATTGGAATGAAAACTGACTTTTCCAGTCCTGTGGCCACTGTGGAGTTTTCCAAATTTGCTGACATATTGAGTGCAGCACTTTCACAGCATCATCTTTTAGGATTTGAAATAGCTCAACTGTGATTCTATCACCTCCACTAGCTTTGTTCATAGTGATGATTCCTAAGGCCCACTTGACTTCACATTCCAGGATGTCTGGCTCCAGGTGAGTGATCACACCATTGTGATTATCTGAGTGCAATCTCAGAAATGAGAGGATGATCTCTGTTCATTTCCAAGGCAAACCATTCAAACCATTCATTCATAGGCTGTAATCCAAGCCTATGCCCCACAACTAATTCTGAATAAGCTGAAGTTGAATGGTTCTATGATGACCTAAAAGACCTTCTTGAGCTAACACCAAAAAATAATGTTCTTTCATCATAGGTGACTGGAATGCAAAAGTATAAAGTCAAAAGATATCTAAAGTAACAGGAAATTTTGGCAAGGTAGTACAAAATGAAGTAGGGGAAAGGCCAATAAAGTTTTACCAAGAGGATGCACTGGTCATACCAAACCCTCTTCCAACAACACAAGAGATATGCCTCTATACATGGATATCACCAGATGGTCAATACTAAAATCAGGTTGATTATATTCTTTGCAGCCAAAGATGAGAAACTCTATACAGTCAGCAAAAACAAGACCAGGTACTGACTGTGGCTCAGATCATGAACTCCTAGTCATAAAATTCAGACTTAAAGTGAAAAAGTAGGGTAAATCATTAGACCATTCAGGTATTACTTAAATCAAATCACTTATGATTATACAGTGGAAGTGACAAATAGGTTCAAGGGATTAGATCTTCAAGTGCCTGAAGAACTATGAATGGAGATTTATGACACTGTACAGGAAGCTGTGATCAAGATCATCCCCAAGAAAAAGAAATTCTAAGCAGCAAAATGGTTGTCTGAGGAGGTCTCACAAGAGCTGAGAAAAGAAGAGAAGTGAAAGGCAAGGGAGAAAAGGAAAGATGTACTCATCTGAAAGCAGAATTCCAAAGAATAGTAAGGAGAGACAAGAAAGCCTTCCTCAGTGATGAATGTAAAGAAATAGAAGAAAGCAATAGAATGGGAAAGACTAGAGACCTCTTCAAGAAAATTAGTGATACCAAGGGTATGTTTCATGCAAAGATGGGCACAATAAAAAACAGATCTTTTTTGTATAGTTCTTCTGTGTATTCTTGCCATCTCTTCTTAATATTTTATGCTTATATGCAGAGTATGTCAAGCCAAATACTGGACTAGATGAAGCACAAGCTGAAATCAAGATTGCTGGGAGAAATATCAATAACCTCTGATATGCAGATGACCCCACCCTTATGGCAGAAAACGAAGAGAAACTAAAGCGCCTTTAAATGAAAGTGAAAGAGGAGAGTAAAAACCCGACTTAAAACTCCACATTCACAAAACTAAGATCATGGCATCTGGTCCCATCACTTCAGGGCAAATAGATGGGGAAGCAATGGAAACAATGACAGACTTTATTTGGGGGGGGGCCTCCAAACTCACTGCTGATGGTGACTGCAGCCATGAAATTCAAAGATGCTTCCTCCTTGGATGAAAAGTCATGATCAACCTAGAGAGCATATTCAAAAGCAGAGACATTACTCTGCCAACAAAAGTCTGTCTAATAAAGGCTATGATTTTTCCAGTGGTCATGTATGGATGTGAGAGTTGGACCATAAAGAAAGTTGAGCTTTAAAAAATTGATGCTTTTGAACTGTGGTGTTAGAGAAGACATTTCAGAGTCCTTTGGGCTGCAAGGTGATCAAACCAGTCAATCCTAAAAGCAATCAGTCTTGACTATTCATTGGAAGGACTGATGATGAATCTGAAGCTCCAATACTTTGGCCACCTGATGTGAAGAACTGACTCATTGGAAAAGAGCCTGATACTGGAAAAGATTGAAGGCAAGAAGAGAAGGGGACGACAATCAGATGGCTGGATGGCATCACCAACTTGATGGACATGAGTTTGAGTAAGCTCCAGGAGTTGGTGATGGACAGGGAAGCCTGGTGTGCTGCAGGCCATTTGATTGCAAAGAGTCAGACATAACTGAGAAACTGAACTAAACTAATTTATTATTTTTGTTAGTAGTAATTTAGTTCGATTTTACTAAAGTTTTTCTTCTTTGGTAATAACTGAGTGCAAGAAATGGGCATCAGAAGATCTCAGCTTCAATCCTAGTTTTATTAACTATAGCTGTGTGACCCTGGAAAGCTCTCCTGCTCTCCCAGAAGCTTCGTTTCCCTCATTTGAAAAATATGAAATACTAACCTCTGCTTTCCAGTATTTTTTTTAGAGGAAAGGGGAAGATTTTATGATGAGAGGCATGTAAATTTAGTTAGTTAATTACTCAATTTGTGTTTGGTCATTTAAGATGTTTGAATTATGTTAGTGTTAACCAAGAATTACAAGAAGAGAAATCTGGTTGAAATAAAGAGGTGTCTAGTTGAATTTTATTAAGACTGCAGCCCAAGGGACGCAGTTCCAAAAGCACTTGAATTGAGTTCCACCAGATTACCAAATGGGAGAAGCTTATAAAGGCAGAAAAATGCACAGCTACATAAATTGTTTGTCAAGAATTATAATTGGTGAGAATTCCCTGGTGGTCCAGTTTTTAGGTCTCCATACTTCCACTGCAGGGGGTTCCATCCCTGGTCTAAAGTTCCATCCCTGGCCAAGAATCTAAGATCTTGCATACCTCACAACTCGGAAAAAAAAAAAAAAAAAGCAAACAAAAATAAAATTACAATTGGAGCTCACAGAAAATAAGGTGCTTTTATTAAGGGAAAAAAAAAATGGTTGAAACTTAGAATGATTACTTACTTGTGAGATTGGAGGGGCTGGGATCTTTTGCACAGCAAAACTAACCATAAACAAAACAAAGACAACCCACAAAATAGGAGAAAATATTTGCAAATGAAGCAACTGATAAGTGATTAATCTCCAAAATATACAAACAGCTCATACAGCTCAATTAAAAAAAAAAAAATCCAAAAGTGGGCACAAGATCTAAACGGACATTTCTCCAAAGAAGACATACAGAAGGCCAAAGAACACATGAAAAGATACTCAACATCACTAGTTATTACAGAAATGCAAATCAAAACTTTCATAAATTTCACTTCACACTGGTAAGAAGGGCCATTATCAAAAATCTACAAACAATAAATGCTGAAGAGGCTGGAGAGAAAAGAGAACCCTCTTACACTACTGATGGGAATATAAATTGGTACAGCCACTATGAAGTACAGTATGGAGGTTTCTTAAAAATCTAAAAATAGAGCTATCATATGATCAAGGAATCCCCCTCCTGGGAATATACTTAAAGAAAATAATTAAAAAAATAACATGTACCCTAATGTTCACTGCAGCACTATTTACAGTAGCCAGAACATGGAATCTACCTCAATGCCATCAACAGAGGAATGGATAAAAAGGATGTGATACATATATACAATGCACTATTACTCAGCCATAAAAAGAACAAAATAATTCCATTTGCAGCAACACGGATGGACAGGGGAAATGCTGTACGTCCCAGCAGTCCTGGGAGGTGCCTCTTGGCAAGTGCCCTCTTGAGAGGTTGCTATTAACCCTATCATTCAGTTCATTTCAGTTCAGTTCAGCTGCTCAGTTGTGTCCAACTCTTTGTGACTCCATGGACTGCAAGCACTAGGCCTCCCTGTCCATCACCAATTCCTGGAGTTTACTCAAACTTATATCCATTGAGTCAGTGATGCCATCCAACCATCTCATCCTCTGTCATCCCCTTCTCCTCTTGCCTGCAATCTTTCCCAGCATTGGGATCTTTTCAGATGAGTCATTTCTTCACGTGAAGTGACCAAAGTATTGGAGTTTCAGCTTCAGCATCAGTCTTTCCAATGAATGTTCAGGATTGATTTCCTTTAGGTGGGACTGGTCAGATCTCCTTGATGTCCAAGTGACTTGCAAGAGTCTTCTCCAACACCACAGTTCAAAAGCATCAGTTCCTCTGTGCTCAGCTTTCTTTATAGTCCAACTCTCACGTCCATACATGACTACTGGAAAAAACATAGCCTTGACTAGATGGACCTTTGTTGGCAACGTAATGTTGCTTTTTAACATGCTGTCTAGGTTGGTCATAAGTTTTCTAGCACAGAACAAGCATCTTTGAATTTCATGGCTGTAGTCACCATTTGCAGTGATTTTGGAGCCTGCCCCCCCCCCCAATAAATTTGGTCACTGTTTCCATTATTTCTCCATCTATTTGCCATGAAGTGATGGGACTGGATGCCAAGATCTCAGTTTTCTGAATGTTGAGTTTTAAGCCAACTTTTTCACTCTCTTCTTTCACATTCATCAAGAGGCTCTTTAGTTCTTCTTCACTTTCTGCCATAAGGGTGGTGTCACCTGCATGTCTGAGGTTATTGATATTTTCCCAGAAGTCTTGATTCCAGCTTGTGGTTCATCAAGTCTGGCATTTCTCATGATGTATTCTGCATGTAGATTAAATAAACAGGGTGACAATATACAGCCTTGACGTACTCCTTTCCTGATTTGGAACCAGTCTGTTGTTTTATGTCCAGTTCTAACTGTTGCATCTTGACACGCATACAGATTTCTCAGGAGGCAGGTAAGGTGGTCTGATATTCCCATCTCTTTCAGAATTTTCCACAGTTTATTGTGATCCACACAGTCCAGGCCTTTGGTATAGTTAATAAAGCAGAAATGTATGTTTTTCTGGAATTCTCTTGCTTTCTTGATGATCCAGTGGATGGTCATAATTTGATCTCTGGTTCCTCTGACTTTTCTAAATCCAGCTTGAAGAGCTGGAAGTTCACGTTCACATGCCTTTGAAACCTGACTTGGAGAATTTTGAGCATTACTTTGCTAGCATGTGAAATGAGTGCAATTGTACTGTAGTTTGAGCAATCGTTGGCATTGCCTTTCTTTGGTATTGGAATAAAAACTGACCTTTTCCAGTCCTGTAGCCACTGCTGAGTTTTTAAAATTTGCTGGCATGTTGTCTGCAGCACTTTAACTGTATCATCTTTAAGGATTTGAAGTAGCTCAACTGGGATTCCATTACTTCCACTAACTTTGTTCATAGTGATGCTTACTAAGACCCACTGGACTTTGCATTCCAGGACAGCCAGCTCTAGGTGAGTAATCACACCACGGTGGTTATCTGGGTGATGAAGATTTTTTTTATATAGTTCTTCTGTGTATTCTTGCCACCTCTTCTTAATATCTTCTGCTTCTGCTGGGTTCATACCAGTTCCATACTTTATTGTGCCTATTGCGGGGAGTGGTTCGAAAGAGCTGACTCTGGGAGCTGCCTTGATTGATTCTCAAGGGTCTGTTCACGTACATAGCTCTCTGTCCCGCCACCCCTGTGGAATTTATTATCCAAGTTAAATCTTAACAGAACATTAGCAAGCCTTGAATGCACACACAATGCAAATAGACAGCTTTGCACGACTGCCCTTAAGATAAATAGGATGCCTTTCTTATCCCTTGGAGCCATGAGATAGCTCTGGTGATTGTTATCTTGAAGATGATGTACATGGGGAAAAATTTTCTTTGGGATGCCTTCTTCTTGGTTTAATATAAATGAAGCTTAGAAGAATAAAGAACCATCGCTGACTGGAGCAATCCTCTCTGCAGCCCCAGCTGTTCTGTGTCTTTATTTCTTAGCCTTTAGGAACGCGCCGTGTCTCCCGTTTGAAATCTTCTGGCTGGCCTGGCAGCCTATCTTTGCATGAAATATTCCTTTGGTATCTCTAATTTTCTTGAAGAGATCTTTAGTCTTTCCCATTCTATTGTTTTCCTCTATTTCTTTGCATTGATCACTGAGGAAGGCTTTCTTGTCTTTCCTTACTATTCTTTGGAACTTTGCATTCAAAGAGGAGTATCTTTCACTTTATTCTTTGCTTTTTTGCTTCTCTTCTTTTCACAGCTATTTGTAAGGCCTTGTCAGGCAACCATTTTGCCTAATTGCATTTCTTTTTCTTGGGGATGGTCTTGATCACTGCCTCCTGTACAATTTCACAAACCTCCATCCATAGTTCATCAGGAATTCTGTCAGATCTAGTCCCTTGAATCTATTTTTCATTTTCATTGTATAATCATAAGGGATTTGATTCAGGTCATACCTGAATGATCTAGTGGTTTTCCCTACTTTTTTCGATTTAAGTCTGAATTTGGCAATAAGGTGTTCATGATCTGAGCCACAGTCAGGTCCCAGTCTTGTTTTTGCTAACTGTATAGAGCTTTTCCATCTTTGACTGCAAAGAATATAATCAATCTGATATGATATTGGCCATCTGGTGATGTCCATGTGTAGAGTCTTCTCCAACAGCAGAATGGCACTAGAGCGGTGGTTGCATGGTGCTGGAGCAACTTTGAGGAGATATCGCATGTCCAAGGGCAGAGAAGCACCAGCAAGAGGGTAGGCATTGTAGTGGCAGCTGCGTGGTGCTGGAGCAACTTTGAGGAGATACCCCATGTCCAAGGGCAAAGGAAAAACCCCAACAAGACAGTTGGAGGAGTAAAATCAATTTAGAATCAAACCTCATATCTGCCAGAGATGCTCAGAGTGCTCAAACAAACCATGTGTGCACCAGGACCCAAAAAACCCCAGAGACTGAGACAGAACAGTTTTTGAGTATCTCCTGGGGAGATACAGGTCAGCAGAGTACTGCTGCAGGGGCAGGGGCTCTAGGTACAGTATACCTGGGTATGGCATAAGCTCTCCTGGAGGATGTCACCATTAACCCCACCTTAGAGCCACCAGAACTTTCACAGGACTAGGGAAACAGACTCTTGGAGGGAACAAACAAAACTGTGTGTGCACCAGGACCCAGGAGAAAGCAGCAGTGACTCCACAAGAGACTGACTTGCCCATGAGCGTCCAGGAGTCTCTGGTGGAGGTTTGGGTCAGTGGCAGCCTGCTGCAGAGTTGGGGGCACTCAGTGCAGCAGTGGGTGCAGTTTTTCTCCTTTTGAAGGAGGTTGCCACTATCTTCATTACCTCCACCATAGTTTGGCCTCAGGTCAAATAACAGGGACGGAGCAAAACCCCACCCATCAACAGAAAATTTGATTAAAAATTTACTGAGCATGGCCCCACCCATTAGAACAAGACCAAGTTTCCCCCTCAGTCAGTCTCTCCCATCAGGAAGCTTCCATAAGCCTCTTATCCTTCTCCATCAGAGGGAAAACAGAATGAAAACCCTATCATAGACCCTGTAAACTCCAAGACTGTATATAATAGTGCAGATGATGCAGGATCTTTGAAAAAGAATGGAGAAGATGCAAGAAATATTTACCAAAGATCTAGAAGAACTAAAAAGCAAGTAAACAGAGATGAACAATACACTGGAAGGAATTAATAGCAGAATAACTGAAGCAGAAGAACAGATAAGTGACCTAGAAAACAGAAAAGTAGAAACACTGGTGTAAAACTGAATATAAAACAAGAATGAAAGAAAAAAAATGAAGATAGACTAAAAGTCTTTTGGGACAATATTAAACACACCAACACCTGCATTATAGGGGTTCCAGAAGAAGACAGGAAGACAGGTTCAAGAAGGGAGAGTATAAGGATGTGCACTCATCTTCTCCTGCGAGAACACCAAAATCAAAAGTATCTGCTGAACAACCATCTACAGGAGAATGCTGGAACCCACCAAGACAAAATACCCTATGTCCAAGGGCAAAGGAAAAGCTGCAACAAGATGGTAGGAAGGCTGTGATCATATTTAAAGTCAAAGCTCATACCAAACAGAGATGCTTAGAGAGCACATAAAAAACCTTGTGCACATCAGGACCCAGGGAAAGGAGCAGTGACTCCCACAAGAAACTGAGCAAGACCTGTCTTTGAGTGTTTGAGGGTCTCCTGCAGAGGCATGGATCAGCAGGACCTGCTGATCAAGAGGCCTGCCAGAGGGACAGGGTAGCAACAGTGGGAGGTGCGGCATGTGGCATAAGTCCTCTTGGAGGAGGGCACTATTAATAATATAGAGCTGCCAGGTGGGTGATCCAGAAACTGGAAAACAATTATGCAAAAGAAGTTCTCACAGTGTTACAAAATTTCTAGGCCCCCAACAGACTTCCCAACCTGGGGATCCAGCAAAGGGACTGAGAATCCCCAGGGAACCTGACTTTGAAACTAGCGAGACTCGATTATATAATTTCCACAGGACTGGGAAAACAGAGTCTTGGAGGGCACAAACAAAACCTTGTGCACACCAGAACCCGGGGAAATGGCAGTGACCACACAAAAGACTAAGTCAGACTTGCCTATGAGTGTCCAGGAGTCTCCAGCAGAGGCATGGGTTGACAGTGGTCAGCATGGGGTCAGGGGCACTGACAGAAGCAGCTCTGGGACATGCTTTCATAAGTCCGTTTTGGGGAGGTCACCACTTCCCTTACTATAGTTTGGCCTAGGACAAACACAGCCTCACAGATTAGCAGAAATTGGATTAAAGATTTACTCAGCATGACTCTGCCTATCAGAGCAGACCTAGTTCTCCCCACAGCCAGCCCCTCCCACCAGGAAGCTTGCACAAACCTCTTTTCCTCATCCATCAATGGGCAGACAGAATGAAAACCACAGTCACAGAAAACTAACCAAAATGATCACATGGATCATAACTTTGTGTAATTTAATGAAACTATGAGGCATGCCACGTAGGGTGACCGAAAGATGGTTGGGGTCATGGTGGAGAATTCTGACAAAACATGGCCCACTGGAGAAGGGAATGGCAAACCACCTCAGCACTCTTGTCTTGAGAACCACATGAACAGTATGAAAAGGAAAAAAGATTTGACATGGAAAGATGAAAACCCAGTTTGGTAGGTGCCCAATATGCTACTGGAGAAAGAGTGGGGAAATAACTCCAGAAGGAATGAAGAGCCTGAGCCAAAGCAGAAATGACACCCAGTTGTGGATGTGACTGGTGGTGAAACCAAAGCCCAGTACTATAAAGAACAGTATTGCATAGGAACCTGGTATGTTAGGACCCTGAATCAAGGTAAATTGGGACTGGTCATGCAGGAGATGGCAAGGGCAAACATCAACATTTTAGGAATCAGTGAACGAAAATGGGCAGGAATGGGTGAATTTAATTTACATGATCATTATATCTACTACTGAGGGCAACAATCCCTTAAAAGTAAAGGAGTAACCCTCATAGTCAACAAAAGAGTCTGAAATGCAGTACCTTGGTGCAATCTCAAAAACAACAGAATGATCTCAGTTCATTTCCAAGGCAAACAATTCAATATCTCAGTAATCCAAGTCTATGCTCCAACCACTAATACTGAAGAAGATGAAGTTGAATGGTTCTGTGAAGACCTACAAGACCTAACAGAACCAACACCAAAAATTTATCTCCTTTACATCATAGGGAACTGGAATGCAAAAGTAGGAAGTCAAGAGATACATAGAGTAACAAGCAAGTTTGGTCTTGGAGTACAAAATGAAGCAAGGCAAAGGTTAACAGAATTTTGCCAAGAGAACACACTGGTCATAGCAAACACCCTCTTCCAATGAAAATCTACACATGGTTGTCACCAGATGGTCAATATCAAAATCAGACTGATGATATTTTTGACAACTGAAGATGGAGAAACTGTATACAGTCAGCAAAAAACAAGACTGAGAGCTGACTGTGTCTCAGATCATAAGTTCCTTATTGCAAAATTCAGACTTACCTTGAAGAAAGTAAAGAAAACCGCTAGACCATTCACATATGATCTAAATCAAATCTCTGATGATCACACAGTACAAGTGACAAATAGATTCAAGGGATTATATCTGATAGAGTGCCTGAAGAACTATGGACAGAGGTTCACAACACTGTACAGGAGGCAGTGATCAAAGGCAAAATGGTCGTCTGAAGATGCCTTCCCAATTGGTGAGGAAAGAAGAGAAGTGAAAGCAAAGGAGAAAGGAAAGATATAACCATCTGAGTGAAGAGTTTCAAAGAATAGCAAGGAGAAATAAGAAAACCTTCCTAAATAGAACTGCCATATGACCCAGCAATCCCACTGCTGGGTATACACACCGAGGAAACCAGATCTGAAAGAGACACGTGCACCCCAATGTTCATCGCAGCACTGTTTATAATAGCCAGGACATGGAAGCAACCTAGATGCCCATTAGCAGACGAATGGATAAGGAAGCCGTGGTACATATACAGCATGGAATATTACTCAGCCATTAAAAAGAATGCATTTGAATCAGTTCTAATGAGATGGATGAAACTGGAGCCCATTATACAGAGTGAAGTAAGCCAGAAAGATAAAGACCATTACAGTATACTAACACATATATATGGAATTTAGAAAGATGGTAATGATAACCCTATATGCAAAACAGAAAAAGAGACACAGATGTATAAAACAGAATTTTGGACTCTGTGGGAGAAGGCAAGGGTGGAATGTTTCAAGAGAACAGCATCGAAACATGTATATTATCTATGGTGAAACAGATCACCAGCCCAGGTTGGATGCATGAGATAAGTGCTCGGACCTGGTGCACTGGGAAGACCCAGAGGGATCGGGTGGAGAGGGAGGTGGGAGGGGGATTGGGATGGGGAATACATGTAAATCCATGGCTGATTCATGTCAATGTATGACTAAAACCACTACAATATTGTAAAGTAATTAGCCTTCAACTAATAAAAAAATAAATTAAAAAAAAAGAATTTTTTGAAAAATACAAATGCTTAGGTATTGTTTTTTTCTCCGAAGTTCCAGATGTGATTCTAGTGAGCAGCCATGTTTAAAAGTAACTGGATCATATGATAATCTTTTATTTTTATCTAGTTTGTTTCACTTTTTCTCTTTCATATTCAGTGCTCCCATTTCGTTTATGTTTTCCAATTTCTCTGTCTCTTTTTTTTTGTTGTTGTTGTTCTTTCTCAAACCTTTATCAAGTGTAGCAAAAAAGCTTTCATTTATATATGTATAATACAATATATATATTTTAGAAAACTTATGAATTTTTGCTTAGCTAAAAAATATATGACATTTTGGTTCCACTTGTTTTACTACATATGAATAGAATGTTAGAATTCTAATTTATATTCACTCAAGCCTTTGATATAATTCCATTTATTCTGGCATCAAGTATTACTGCTGAAAGTCTAGAAAGCTTATTATCTTAGTGATTTTTTTAAAAATTTCGAATGAGGCTTGAAACTTCTAATCCAGGTCTGAAAAATAGTAAAGAGATACTATGTTGTATAAAAAAAAAAAAAAAAGACAGAAAATTAACATGTGGTACAGTATTAACTGGACTTCCCTGGTAGCTCAGCTGGCAAAGATTCTGCCTGCAATTCAGGAGACCAAAGTTCATTCCTGGGTTGAGTAGATCCCCTGGAGATAGGCTACCCACTCCAGTATTCTTGGGCTTCCCTGGTGGCTCAGACGGTAAAGAATCTGCCAGCGGTGTGGGAGACCTGGGTTTGACACCTGGATTGTGAAGATCCCCTGGAGAAGGGCATGGCAACCCACTCCAGTATTCTTGCCTAGAGAATCCCATGGACAGAGAGGAGCCTGGTAGGCTACAGTCTGTGAGATCGCAAAGCAACTCAGAAATGACTGAGCAACTCAGCAAAACTCAGCACAGTGCAGCCAGTATTAATTAAAGCACAGATTTTGTTCAAATTTCACAAAATTTTATGCTAGTGTCCAGTGTTTTTTTCATACTTTATTGAAGAATCCACATTGTATTTAGTTGCCTTGAGCTGCTTCATCTGCATGCAGCAAATTCTGCTAAATGCTCTTTTCATTTTTATTCCATTACAAATATTTTCTAATTTTCCTTGTTATGGCTTCTTAGATACACCTATCATTTAAAAGTGGATATTTAATTTCCAGATACCTGGAGTTTTTAAAGTATCCTTGATATTAATTTCTCATTTAGATGCTTTCTTCTCCTCAATCACCCTCTGTGCTTTTTCTTTTAACCTTTTTAAGGTTTTCAACGGCTAGGTCAAAGATCTGTCTTGATAAATATCACATTGCACTTGAAAATATGTTGGCTATTTTAAAATATCTTTTGATATTGATTTCTGACATAATCCACAGTGGTAAGAGAACACACTCTGTATGATTTCAGTATATTTAGATCACGAAAATTTTGCACCTTGCTTTATGTCCCTGGATATGTTCCACTGTCTTCTGGTTTATAGTATATGGGTGTTGGTCCTTTATTGGACTGGAACCTGGTGGTCCGGAGTCGAGGATAAGAAAATGAAAGAAGGAAAGAGGCTAATATTCCCTGGGTTATGCAGCCAGCTTTTGCGCTCCAGGGAATCAGCCAGAAATAGAGAGATAGAGAGAAAGAAAGAAAGAAAGACATGGGGACCCAAGCTCTGATGGAGCAAAGGTATTTTAATCAACATGGCATGGGCATATATACTGTCTTACAAGGTAGTTATTCTCAGCAAAGATAAATACTAAAATTCCAGACTTACAAAACACAAGGCAATCCCTACTAAAGAGAGAAGAGGGTACTTATCACCATAATGAGAAACTAACAAAGGAAATGCCTGAATTCCTCAGTCCCAGGAAAGGCATGCCTCTCCTCTTAATTCCTGAATATTCAGGAATTAATAAGGGCCAGAGGATTCCTGACAGATCCAAAAGAGCACACAGGAAGCCTCCTGTTAAATGCTTCCTGACATATGGGAACTTGAATAGAATTTGTATCCTGCTATATGTGGGAAAGGGAGAAGGAAATGGCAACCCACTCCAGTATTCTTACCTGGAGAATCCCAGGGATGGGAGGCTGGTAGGCTTCTGTCTATGCGGACACAGAGTCAGACACAACTGATGTGACTTAGCAGCAGCAGCCTTGTGTGAAAATTGTATAAATCTAACTGTTGAATTGGTTCATAGTGCTATTCAGATCTACTATATACTTCTCCTTTTCTTTCTAGTCATTCTATTAATTTTTGAGAATTTAATATTGAAGCTCCAACTAAAAACCTTAATTTATCTACTTAAAAAAAAATCCCAATACACAGTGGAACTATATACAAATTTGTTCTATATTTTCCATGTTGCCTGTAAATGTGGTATCATACTTCCATAATTTAAAGGATTAAAAATGTTTAAAAATTAAAAAATAGATAACTAACTAGGACTTACTGTATAGCACAGGGGGTCTACTCAACATTCTATAATTGTCTATATAGGAAAATAATCTAAAGGATAAAAACAGTGGAGATATATATATATATATATATATATATAACACATTCACTTTGCTGTATACTTGAAACTAACATTTGTAAATCAAGTATATGCCAATAAACTTGTTTAATTTGGTAATAAATAAATAAATAAAAATGGCATAAAATATACTGATTGTTTTCAAAGTCATAAATTTGCAACTGATCATTGACTTGAATCCAGAGTTTTGAGCTGTTTTTGGGCATCAAATTATTTATTTCAGTGGTTCTCAATCCTGACTGCACAGTGGGAATTTTTTTTTTTTTTTAATTATCAAACATGGATCCCAGCCCAGTACAAGTAAGTGACAATCTCCAAAGTCATTACTGGACAGAGGGAAAACAAGACTAAAGGACACTTTAATTTTATCTTTATCAGTGGCCAAAGTCCACTCAGAAAAGAGTATAAAGTGGATGCGATTGATTGATATCTTTAGTCCTCAGAGAGACCAGTGTTGAATCAGCAGGGACTTAGGTTTCAGGCTCACAGTCATCTGAGTGAGAAGAGACAGCGTCAATGGATCTGGATGTGGCCCTGGTGCTCTGCCTCTGCTCTCTGCTTCTCCTGTCACTCTGGAAACAGAGCTCTGGGAGAGGGAAGCTCCCCCCAGGCCCCACTCCTCTCCCGATTCTTGGAAACATCCTACAGTTAGATGTTAAGAACATCAGCAAATCTTTAACCAAAGTAAGTAGACTTTATGCTCCTCCAGTGGCATGAAAAGGGTAAGTAAAGTAAGTCCAGTTTTTAAAATCATATATATTTCTCTGGGCACATTGTTGTTTTTCTATTACTTTTTAATTTGTATTTATTTATTTTTGAGTGCATTGGGTCTTCCTTGCTGGGCACAAGCTTTCTTCAGCTGTGGCAGATTGGAGCTACTCTCTAATCATGATGCACAGGCTTCTCATTGTGGTGGCTTCTCTTGTTGTGGAGCATGGGTTCTAGGGCACATGGGCTCAGGAGTTGTGGAAAACAGGCTTAGTTGCCCTGTAGCATAAGGCATCGTTCTGCACCAGGGATTGAACTTTCATCAGCAGGTGAATTCTCAACCACTGGACCACCAGGGAAGTCCTGGGCATGTTGTTAAAACAGATCAGCAAATTCTGCTGCCCTTTCTGGCCTGTCATTGTCATAAGTAGAGAAACAAAGTAATGTTTTTGTGAGCAGAGAAATATTTGTCTTTGCACATGTAACAGAATCAAAATAATAAATTGGCAAAAGCTGCAAGTGTTACTTCCCTTCTTTGTTTCACAGCCACTTGCTGTGATTTGGGACTAAAAGTAAATGATAAGTGTTTTGTGATTAGAGATTTCCATGCAGAAGTCTTTTACTACATAAGCTGTGTGTCTTGTTCCAATGGCCATGAAAATAGAACTTTTCTGAAGAAGTATATTGTGCTTGGTATTAAGGAAATAGCTCTGCATTCAGCACAAGCTTGAGTGAATGAGAGAAAGAAGTCACCAGTCAGGGTCCCACTGGTAGCAGCAGCACTCATTTGGATTCTGCAGGAAGCTCCTGTCTGTACCCTATAAATACTGCAGGATGGCAGATACTGTTCCTCCGTGAGATATGCATGTCCTGACGCTACCTCTATGATGCTTCGTGACACCAGTGGATCTCAAACTAAGCTGGGCATTAGAGTTATCCAAATTCATTTTTTAAAACATGGAATTATAGTATTCATCATAGGGATAGGGAATATGAATTCTATTGGAAGAACCCTACACGTGGTTCTGAAGCAGGCAGCTAGGTGATGGTTTAAAGGTGGGCCTCAGGGATTGATTCATTGCTCCTTAAGGATCAGGAGGTGAATAAGAGTTTCAAATTTAAATCTTCTATGTAGCAGCCATGGGATGCTGGAAAGAAAATGGAATTCTCCAACCTGTTTCTTTATTTATTGTTGTTGTTGTTCAGTTGCTCACTCTTTCCTGACTATTTAATACCCCGTGGATTGCAGCATGCCAGGTTTTCCTGTCCATCACCATCTGCCGTAGCTTGCTCAAACTCATGTCCACCAAGTCAGTGATGCCATCCAACCATCTTGTCCTCTGTCATCCCCTTTTCCTCCTGCCTTCAATCTTTCCCAGCTTCAGGATTTCTCAAATCAGTCACCTCGTTGCATCAGGTGGCCAAAGCATTGGAGCTTCAGCTTCAGCATCAGTCCTTCCAATGAATATTCAGGGTTGATTTCATTTAGGATTGACTTATTTGAACTCCTTGCAATCCAAGGGACTCTGAAAAGTCTTCTCCAACACTACAATTCAAAAGCATCAATTCTTCAGCTCTCAGCCTTCTTTATGGTCCAAGTCTCACATCCATACATAACTACTGGAAAAACCATAGTTTTGACTAGATGGACTTTTGTCATCAGAGTAATGTCTCTGCTTTTTAATATGCTGTTTAGGTTGGTCATAGCTTTTCTTCCAAGGAGCAAGGACCTTTTAATTTCATTGTTGCAGTCACCATCTGCAGTGATTTTGGAGCCCAGGAAAATAAAATCTGTCACTGTTTCCATCGTTTCCCCATCTATTTGCCATGAAGTGGTGGAACTGGATGCCATGATCTTAGTTTTTTGAATGTTGAGTTTTAAACCAGCTTTTTCACTCTCCTCTTTCACCTTCATCAAGAGGCTCTTCAGTTCCTCTTTGCTTTCTGCCATAAAGGTGGTGTCATCTGCATATCTGAGGTTATTGATATTTCTCCTGACAATCTTGATTCCAGCTTGTGCTTCATCCAGCCTGGCATTTCTCATGATGTGCTCCTGATTTATAAGCCAGGCAAATAAACCTGTTGAAGGTGCTGATATGAGAATTAATTGTAATCTGGGTACCAGTTACTTGGGCCATTGCCTCACATAACAGATGGAAATGGAAACAGTAACAAATACCATCATACTTATGTATTAAATTCAGAAATATTTAGGATGTATGTGGCAGAATGAAAGCATAATAGTAGCATGATAATACATTCTGCCTTGGGCACAATATAGTTTCAAATACTGACTTATTTTGCTATTATGTGCACCTCCCTTTACAGCTCTCAAAAGTCTATGGCCCTGTGTTCACTGTGTATTTTGGCATGAAGCCCACCGTGGTCTTACATGGATATGAAGCAGTGAAAGAAGCCCTGATTGATCTGGGAGAGCAGTTTTCTGGAAGAGGCGTATTTCCATTGGCTGAAAGAGCTAATATAAGAAATGGTATGTTTTAAGCATTGGCAATGGGAGTGGGCAGGATGGAAGCAGGAACTTGAAGAGCTTTCTAGCAGAACTTGGTCCATGTGGGAGGCTGCCAAGTGTCAACTTACTTCTCCTTCCCTTGGACCTCCCTCCTTGTTTCTGTTTCTCCTCCTGGTAGGAATCCTTTTCAGCAATGGGAAGACATGGAAGGAGATGCGACGCTTCTCCCTCATGACCCTGAGAAATTTTGGGATGGGGAAGAGGAGCATTGAGGACCGAGTTCAAGAGGAAGCCCGCTGCCTGGTGGAGGAGTTGAGAAAAACCAATGGTGAGCAATTCTATGCTCTGTAATAGCTCTATCCTTAATAGTCTTCTCTCTCTCCAGTGATGCCCCTTGGAAGCATTTCAGGATGGGCCACATCTTTCCTATGGGTCATGACTGTCAGCCCTCATCTGGAGGAGAGGGGGTTTGAAGTAGAGAACCAAGTGGGCTTCTGTGTATCTATGATTGCTGTGTGTGGACTTCTATGATTACACATACTGTGTGGTTACAAAAGGTCATTTATTTGTAGTGTCTCCTGAGCCCTGTTTTAATATCAGAAATCACTAAGAATAGTTTTGAATCATTTCATGAAAGAGAGAGCAGTGATTTTCCTGTATCATAAATATGATTGTCTGTTTTAGAGCATTTCACAAGGGAATATTTGTTAAGTGGACAGGGTGGGAATGACCTCGTTATGCCCTTATGGACCATGAAACAAGTGTCTTATGTGTTTACTTAAATGAACTATATTCTTATATTCAGTCTCACAGACACATCTGACAGTTATTCCAGGACCCAGGCCTGAAATTCTGGCCAAGAGTTATGTCATCTATGATTTCAGTCCATTAGGAATATCTATCTCATTGCAATTCTCCTCAATCATGAGTTCTCTGTAAAGGCATGAGTGCATGCTAAGTCCCTTCAGTCATGTCCGACTCTTTGTGACCTTATGGACTGTAGCCCACTAGGCTCCTCTATCCATAGGATTCTCCTTGCAAGAATACTGGAGTGTGTTGCTGTCCCCTCCTCCAGAGGATCTTCCCAACCCAGGGATCGAACCTGTGTCTCCCTCTTAAGTCTCCTGCATTGGCAGGCAACCTCTTTACCACTAGCTCCACCTGGGAAGCCCTCTCTATAAAGGCAGCACTATTTAAAGATATCAGCATCAATGATTTATTGCTACTCAATACTCACTATATTAATATTTTGAAAAAGTATATGCTACATCATAATTCAGCACAATACACCAAACCAAGTGATTAATATGAAATGCTTTATTTAACTAGATTTCAACCTAATGAATACCTTTTTACCCTGCCTTCTTGAACTAGAATTTGACTCTGTTTTCAGTTTACCAAACTTTGTTTCATTGTTATTGGATTTTGATAACAAATTTATGGTAATTATTTACTTCCCACTACCAGGCACAAAGTGTTTGTCATAATGACTCTGATTTTTCAGCTTGTATTACAAATTACACTGTTTTAATTATTTCCTTCAGAGTTAAAGACTGAAAATCAGATTTCATGTGAATTACATATAGATGAAATTTCCCAAAGTTTTCAAAATCACCCTTTACCTATAAAGTAAAATAAACTTTATTTTAACCTTACAAGCCTGGAATATAAAGGAGCTTGGCATACGAACCACTAAGTATACATTTTCCTTTTGTTCCATGCCCTAATATTTCTTTGAAACACACAAAAAAATTTATAGTAAACAACATAAAATATGAGATCTATCCTCTTAACATATCATTGTGTGCAGGACAGTATTATATTAACTATAATCACACATTAGGCCTCTAGAACTTTCAGCCTTCATGACTGATACTCTCTACCCACTGAACTCTCCATTTCCTTTCCCCAAAACCCTGCTAACCAGCAATCTACTTTCTATTT
>CM035275.1:57937392-57993656 GCA_020226075.1 Hydropotes inermis
TCCGGTGCAGTCAGTGTTGCCTTCAGGGATTTTAACCTGATGCACCGGACCTTTCTGAAGCGATTCCCTTTGTTTATCTGGCTTCTGTTTGCCGTCTCTTTGGTGTGTAGTTTCCGCCCTGACACAGACACAGGCAGGCGGAGGTGATCTCTTATTTAGGTTCGCTAGTTCAGTTCAGTCCTGGGGCGGGGAGGGCGGGGCGCTGCAGGCAGCTGTCGCTGTGTGTGGGGAGCACTGGCAGTGTCCTGGCCGGGCAGCCAGAGGCTTGGCTTGGCGCTCTCTCCACGGGCGCGCCGCACCCCCTCCCTCGGGTCTCAGGGAGTCTTCAGACAGGAACCGGGGCCTGTTTGCCGGGTGGGAGGGGGTGGCTTCTCTGGGGCTGAGTTTGCCCCTTGCCCCTCCCCCTGCCTCCTACCTCCTACCTCCAGCGGGGATGGGGCGGCTCTTCTCTGGAGTTTCTCAGTCCCTTTGTTTTGCGAACCACCGGCGGTGTGTTCTGGCCGGTTAATTTTTCCTTGCTCTCCCACAGTTTAAAAAATCTCCCTCCGACTGCTCTCAGGGCCTTCTGGCCGGTCCCCACCCTAAGGAATGCCGCCGGCTCCTCTCCGTTCCGCCCCCTCTCTCTGGTGGCGGGTGCGGGCGTCTGGGGTACTTTTCTGCTGGGAGTTGCTTTTAGCACGTAATCTGTGGGCCTTATTTAATTTCTCCTCCCAGTTAGGTTGCCCTCCGAGATCTGAAAACTTCCCCCAGACCCGCCAGCGCGAGGGTTTCCTGGTGGTTGGAAACTTCCTCTATTGGGACTCCCTTCCCGGGATGGGTCTCCGTCCCTCTTTCTCTTGTGTCCCTTTTTAATCTTTAATATTTTTGTCCTACCTCCCTTCCAAGACAATGGGCTGCTTTTCTGGGCGCCTGATGTCCTCTGCTAGCGATCAGAAGTTGTTTTGTAACCTTTGTTCACCGTTCTGTTGTTCTTTCAATGAATTTGTAGAAGAGAAAGTGATCTCCCCGTCCTATTCCTCCGCCATCTTGACTCCTCCCCCTTAGAATTTGAAATAACTCAGCTGGAATTCCATCACCTCCAGTATCTTTTTCACATGATGTTTCCTAAGGCCCACTTGACTTCACACTCCAGGATGTCTGGCTCGAGGTGAGTGATCACACCATCGTGGTTATCTGGGTCATTAAGATCTTTTTTGCATAGTTCTTCTGCATATTCTTGCCACCTCTTTTAATATCTTCTGGTTGGGTCCATGCCATTTCTGTCCTTTATTGTGAGCATCTTTGCATGAAATGTTCCCTTGGTATCTCTAATTTTCTTGAAGAGATCTCTAGTCTTTCCCATTCTATTGTTTTCCTCTATTTCTTAGCATTGATCACTTAGGAAGGCTTTCTCATTTCTCCTTGCTACTCTTTGGAACTCTGTACTCAGGTGGGTAAACCTTTCCTTTTCTCCATTGATTGTGTGTATCACAACAAACTGGAATATTCTTAAGGAGATGGGAATACCAGATCACCTGGTATGGATTGACTGGTTTCATCTCCTTGCTGTCCAAGGGCCTCTCAAGAGTCTTCTGCAGCACCACAGTTTGAAAATATCAGTTCTTCAGCTCTCAGCCTTCTTTTTTGTCCAACTCTCACACCTATACCTGACTACTTTTAAAATCATAACTTTGACTATATGGACCTTTGTGGGCAAAGTGATGTCTCTGCTTTTTAGAACACTGTCTGGCTTTGACATAGCTATTCTGCCAAGGAGCTAGCATCTTTTAATTTTGCAGCTTCAGTCACTGATTTTGGAGCCAAAGAGAATGAAATCTGACACTGTGTCCACTTTGTGCCAGTCTATTTTCCATGAAGAGATAGGATCAGACGCCATGATCTTAGCTTTTTGAAGGTTCAGTTTTAAGCCAGCTTTTTTCACTCTCCTCTTTCACCTTCACCATGAATCTCTTTAGTTCTTCTTCACTTTCTGTCATTAAAGTGGTATCAACACTGAATATGCTTTGGAAGGACTGATGCTGAAGCTGGAGCTCCAATACTCTGGCCAACCAGATGCAAAAAGTTGACTCATTGGAAAAGATCCTCATGCTGGGAAAAATTGAGGGCAAGGGGTGACAGAGGATAAGATGATTGAATGATATCACTGACTCAATGGACATGAGCTTGAGCAAAGTTAGGGAGATAGTGATGGACAGAAGTCTGGCGTGCTGCAGTTCGTGAGGTCACAAAGAGAGACATGAATTAGTGACTGAACAATAACAAAAATTCATATTTTAGACAAGAAACCCATTTTGTAAAAAGTTATTTTTCTTGCTCTCAGTTGTTTTATTTGTTTTTTGTTGGAGGATTTTTGCTTTACAATGTTGTGGTGGCCAACACTGTTCATTTGTATTAGTTTTTTCTCATACAGCATGGATACTTGCTGCTTTTTAAAATCTGTTCCTTTAAATACATGAATTCACCTACAGTCTCTGTTTAACTTCCGTGTTGATTCTAGAGACGATTCTTTCAACTATTCATTATATAAAGCATTTTGAGGTTCTCACTATTCTCTTTTTTTCTTTATCAGTGCTTTATTTTCTACAGGCTTTGGAAACAGATAATATTCAGCGCTGATAAGTTTAGGTTATAAAATGATATAAAAATAGTCTTTTAAACTGTTTTCTTTTTTTTTCCTTCAACTTAACAGTCCCCTTGGGTGAAAAGAGTACAAGTTAAGGCAGTGGATTTAAATTGAATTTTTTGTCAAAAACCATTATTTACAAGGCTAGGGTGAAATGATCTACTCAGGTTAAGGTAAAAGTGATGTGTTGATTTTATGCATGTGGAACACTTTGCTGTTAAGGGAAATAGCAGGTTAAATATTGCCTTGTGAAAATGAAAGTCACTCAGTCTTGTCCAATTCTTTGCAACCCCATGGACTATCCATGGAATTCTCCAGGCCAGAATACTGGAGTGGGTAGTCTTTTCCTTCTCCAAGGGATCTTCCCAACCCAGGGATCAAACCCAGGTCTCCTGCACTGCAGGCAGATTCTTTACCAGCTGAGCAACAAGGAAGCCCAAAATATTGCTTTAAAGTTTCTAAAATTACCTTTACCTGTTATCTTAAATACAAATGTCTCGTTTATGTTTTAATGACATGCTTAAATTGTTTGTTATTCTTTAGGGTTGCCCTGTGACCCCACTTTTATCCTGGGCTGTGCTCCCTGCAATGTGATCTGCTCCATTATTTTCCAGAACCGTTTTGATTATAAAGATCCAATTTTTCTAGATCTAATGGAAAGATTGAACGAAATCCTCAGGATTCTGAGCTCTCCATGGGTTCAGGTGAGGTCAAGGTCCTTTCTTCTCCAGGAATCATTTCTGCTTTTTTCTCCATGAGGTCCAGATACACCAAGCTGCGAGGCAAATGTGTGAACAGCACAGTCCTGCCCAGAGCTTAGTATCACAGAGTGCTCATCTGGGGACGATGGTGGAGCCTTTTAACGATAGACAGGAAAATTCGTGCCCAGAATACAGAACAGTAATTCAATCCTATTGACACTGTTCAGTGGTTTTCCCACCAATTTCCAAAACCACTTTTCATAAACTATTTTGGTAGCTTCCCCAAAGCATGCCTACATCAGTAGAAGGACTTCCATGTCCTTCTGGAAAGCCTTCCATTGCCCACAAGCCTTATCACCCAGTCACCACTTAAGGACTTCAGCACATTAAGTTGGCAGAAATATCTGTGTTTGGAAAGGAAAAGAATGTCTCTTTCAAGGGGGAAGAGTACTGCCAGGGGACACTGACTAGGACAGGAATGTTTGGTTCTACAATTGGCATCTTAACTGACAATGTAATTGCTTTGGGGATGATAAAGGTGATTGAGGTTTTTTGGTGTAGGGACCACAAACCCACATCATAGGTGTACCTTTGCTGAGCTGACATGCTCTGCCCTCTACCTAAAAGACAATGATGTGACCTTGCAGAGGGCACTTAATTGCTCTGGGGGCCAGTGACTTTATCACATTGAGTTAAGTTTCATGGTTTTTAGTATTCTTTCAGTCCTGAAATATTATCTTATGTTTGAGTCTATGAGACAGCAGTAAAAACATCAGGGACCAGCTCTGGACTGGATATCAGGTTGTCCAAACTCTCTTTACCTCTGTTGTTTGTCATCTACAAAATATGAGTCATAGTATTTCATGCCATCCCATATTTCATGATAGAAGGGAAGAGATGATATAAGAAAATGAGATAATTTTTATAACAGTGCTTTTATACTATACATATAACATACGATTATAGGAAATGATTATCATCTTTGACCCCTGGTCAGAATGTTCTCGCTCATAGACATCTATCAGTATAGCAAATTATGTACCTGTAAGGTAAGAATTTTCCTCAATACAGAGATCATATTATATTAATTTCTGACCAGGGTCTGGCATATGGTATAGAAGTATTATTAAAGTGATCTTTATTTAATAAATAGTTGTTTCTCTCCTAGGTTTGCAATAATTTCCCTGCACTCATTGATTATTTACCAGGAAGTCATAACAAAGTACTTAAAAATATTGCTGATTTAAAAAGTTATGTGTTGGAGAAAGCAATGGAACACAAAGCATCCCTGGATATTAACAACCCTCGGGACTATATTGATTGTTTCCTGATCAGAATGGAGCAGGTAAAATGTTAATGACAGTTCAGTTATCTGATTGTTGTGCATTCTGTGGCTCATTGACTAGTTCTGTATTTACCAGAGTTATTTTTATGTTCAGGGAAGCAATTCTGTCAAGCATTTTAAATACCCATTTTGTGCATGATAAGTAGAAAAATTGATCCTGCTCTTTGTGCACTAAGAATCTACCCAAAGAGAGACAGAATGACACCTCGGGTGAAATGTAAACAATTACAAATAAGTTGTTGTTTATTTGCTAAGTTGTGTCCAGTTATTTTGAGAAAATACAAAATATCATGTTGTAATGTGAAGATGATCATGGTAATTGCACACACTGTGTGAGGGAATGGAAAAGAATGGCTTAAGGCAGCTGGCCTTCCTGTATGTCCAGTGGTTGGAAATATGATAATATATTTGCATTGAAAGACAGGGGAGGGAATTTCAGATGGGTGTATCCTGTATTCAGCAGTGCAGAGAAGTGTGATTGGAAAGAGTAGGTGGATGGAAGAGCGAAATCTTAATTGAGTGTAAAGTAAAATGGATTGACATAGATATGGAGTTGGAAGTTGGTGTCTGTGAGTGCAATTTGTGGAAAAGACTGTTTTTCCCACATGAGTCATCTTGACATCCTTGTTAGAGATTAGTTGACTCAAAATGTGAGGATTTATTTGTGTAATCTCAATTCTAATCTCTGTTAGTCCTTATGTCAGTATCACATCATCACGTGGTCTTAATTACTAGCTTTGTAGTTAGTTTTGAAATTGAAACGTCCTTTAATTTTGTTGTTCTTTCTAAAGATTCTTTTGGCTTTAGTGATCTCTTAAATTTCCACGTGTATATTAGAATAAACTTGTCAATTTATAGCAAGAAGGCAGTAGTGATTTTTATAGGGATTGCAAAATTTTAGTGAGCCTATGCCTCTGGACTGTTAACTTCATGTGTGTTCCTCAGTGTTTTTCTCCCTCCTTAGATTGGGCAGGAAAGCAAGAGTGGGCCAGAGCTGGGAATCTCACTTCTCCCACAGCTAGAGCTAGCTGAATGGGGTATTTCTCTACTCTCAGGTCAATTAGTGTCTGATAAAACCCCAGCAGGTGAGGCTCTGGTTAACTAGCTTCTCTTGAAGACAGGCCTTCTTAAGACTGTATTTGGCTACTCAATCTTGCAATATCTTTTTTCTTCTTTCACACTCAACATATTTGTATATTTAGGTCTTAAGTGACTTTCTTGTAGACAATGTATACTTTTATTTCTAATTTGAGGAATTAATATAATAAACATATAACATATTAGCTTTAGATGTACAACATAAAGATTCAATATATGCAGGTATTACAAAATGATCACCACAATAAGTCTAATTAACATCCATCTCACATATAATTGCATTTTTTTCTTGTGATAAGAATTTTTAAGATTTACCTTCCTACAAACTTGCAAATTTACAATACAGTATTAACTATAGTTATCATGCTGTATTGCACATCCTTAGGACTTATTTATATTTTACAACTGGAAGTTTGTACTTTTTGACCACGTTCATTTATTTTAACCCCTCTTCATCTCTGATAGCCACCAATGTGTTCTCTGCATTTATGAGTTCAGTTTTTTATTTTATAGTTCACATATGTGTGCATGCTCAGTCACTCAGTTGTATCTGACTCTTTGTGACCCCATGGACTGTAGCCCACGAAGCTCCTCTGTCCATGGGATTCTCAAGTTGCCATTTCCTACTCCAGGGGATCTTCCTGACTTAGGGATCAAACCCAGGTCTCTTGTGTCTCCTGCTTTGGTAGGTGGATTCTTTAGCACTGCACTGCTGAGAAAGCCCATAGTCCACATATAGGTGAGATAATATATTTTATTTTCTCTTCCTGAGTTATTCCATTTAGCATAATGCCTTCTAGTCCCATTCATGCAATCATAAATGGCAGGATTTCCTTCCTCTTTATGGCTATATTATACTCCATTATAAATGGGATATTTATATACATGGTTTAAAATGATTAGATATAGTGAATGATTTACTTTAGTATACTACTTTTTATTGTAAAAATTACAATACCAGAAACTTTCTGGTAAGTTTTTAAATTTTTCTGGTATTGTACTTTTAGCTCCTGAATTTCTATTGGTTCTTTATTATAATGCAGTTCTCATTATTGATATTCCCTATTGTTCTGACACTTTTCTGATATTCTTAGTTCTTTCTATATGGTTTCCTTCATCTCTTTGCACATACCTAAGACATGTATCTTATAGTTTTTAATCTAGTAATTCCAGTGTCTGGGCTTCCTCACCAGTGGTTTGTGTCAATTTTTTTTCAGCTGTTAACATACTTATATGTTTTATATAATGTAATGTGATAACTCTTGAAATAAGATTTTATGCACTTCTAACAATTGCTATTGTTATTTGATGAAGACTGTATTCATTCCTTTGTGTAGTAACTTTTCCAGATTATTTTTGCCAAAACTATTTTCTTATCTTATGTGGTCACTTGACTTTCTGTTCTGTTATCTCCATAGTCAGATAGTGACCTTACAGAGATTCTCTTAAATATCTATACCTAAATATAAATAGGAAAAGAAAGCATCTCTTTATGTTTTCAATGAAAGCCATGGAGATTGAAACAGTGGCTGTCCTCTGTGCCAGCCTCTCAGTGATCCAAACACACAATCCCAATGTAGAAAAATGTGGTCCAGTTTCCTGCTCTGAGATCCGCTGGCTACACCACAAATACAGTCCACACTTTCCATAACTGTCTGCCTTGGAACTGGGTTATGAGGAATGTTAACCAGCATGGGAGATGTCACATTTATAAGACATTGCACTTAAGCATATCAGCTGCAAATGTCTAACTAGTTTCTAGAGTCCCAAAGTAGTTGCTCAGATACTTTGTGCATGGCCAGGTTTTGTTTCAGTGGAGGGATGGATTTCTGAAACTTCCTATCTGCCTTCTTTGTGACATTAATTCAGTAATGCTATCATAACAATACTGAGTGTTTTGATCTATGTTGAGGAAGGCTTTTTATTTATATGCATGCTAAGTCACTTCAGTCTTATCTGACTCTGTAGACTGCAGTCTGCCAGGCTCCCCTGTCCATAGGATCCTCCAGGCAAGAATACTGGAATGGGTTGTCACACCCTCCTCCAAGAGATCTTCCCAACTCAGGTTCAAACCTGTGTCTCTTCCATCTACCTGCACTGGCCAGTGGGTTGGTTCTTTACCACTAGCGCCACCTGGGAAGACCTTTATTTATATAGGTTTTCTTTAATCTTTCAACATTGTTTTATATAATTCCTTTCAGCAGTGTTTTCTATAGCCTATATACACATAACCGCTTTATCTTCAAATCCAATTCAAGAAATGAAAATGCTAATATTGTTTTATGAGTTCACTGCCTTTCTTACTGACTTTTGAATTGACAAGCTTGTAGCTTGTGTAAAGTCAAAGGCGATGACTCTTTTTCTAAAAAGTATACTCATTCAGAGTGTTTGGTCTCCCTTGAGTGTGTTTATTACTTAATATTAGACATGGCACTGGACCACTGGAGGCTGCAAATGCTTTGTGAAATTAATACTGGCCTAAGGACAGGTTCACAATGTTTTTGCATGTTATCAGTCCCTTCTACTCTGTATTTAAAGCAGGCTGCTTACTTTTACTTATCAAATGCTTTTTTTGTTATTGTTGTACTAATTCTGTGAAAAAATGCTCTTGGTAATTTGATAGGGATTACATGAATCTGCAGATTACCTTGGGTAGTATAGTCATTTTCACAATATTGATTCTTCTGATCTATGAACAGGATATATCTTTCCATCTGTTTATGTCATCTTTTATTTTTTTCATTGGGATTTTATAGTTCTCTGAGTAGAGATCTTTTGCCTCATTAGGTAGGTTTATGCCTAGATACTTTATTCTTTTTGGTGTGATGACAAATGAGTTTGTCTCCTTCATTTCTCATTCTGATCTTTCATTGTTAGTGTATAGGAATGAAAGAGATTTCTTTTCTATGTATTAATGTTGTATCCTGCAGCTTTACCAAATTCATCAATGAGATCTAATAGTTTTATGGTAGCATCCTTAGGATTTTCTTTGTATAATATCATGTATAATACCATTAGTTGTAGTGTGGTGGGTGCATGCTCAGTCATGTCTGATCCATTGGTTATTTAATAACATATTGTTCAGCCTCCATGTGTTTGTGTTTTATACATTTTTTTCCTGAAGTTGATATCTAATCTCATAGCCTTGTGGTTGAAAAAGTTTCTTGATATGATTTCAATTTTCTAAAATTTACTGAGTTTTGATTTGTGACCCAAGATGATATCCTGGAGAATGTTCCATGTGTGCTTGACAAAAAAAGTGTATTCTCCTGCCTTTGAATGGACTGTCCAATTAATATTTTTTATATATCTAGGACAGTAAGTTTGTCTAGTCTAATGAGTTATTTAAGGCTTGTGTTTCCTTCTTAATTTGCTGTCTGGATGATCTGTCCAGTGCTGTAAGTTTAAGTTGCCCACTATTATTTTGTTACTATAGATTTCGCCTTTAATGGCTGTTAGCATTTGCCTGATACACTGAAGTGCCCCTATGTTGGGTGCATATATATTTACAATTGTTACATCTTCTTGGATTGATCCTTGATAATTATGAACTGTCCTTCCTTGTCTCTTGTAACAGTATTTAATTTGTTTGTTTATCTTTATTTATTTGGCTGTACCAGGTCTTAGTTGTGGCATGCAGGATCTTCTAATTGTGGCATGTGAACACTTAGTTCCAGCATGTGAGATTTAGTTCCCCAACCAGGGATCAAACCTGGGCCCCCTGCATTGGTAGTGCAGAATCTTAGTCACTGGACCACCAAGAAAATTCCAGTCTTTACTTTAAAGTCTATTTTGTCCAATATGAGTATTGCTAATCCAACTTTCTTTTGATTTCCATTTGTATGGACTATCTTTTTCTATGCCTTCACTTTCAATCTATAAAATGCTTGTTTTGAGTAAGAAAGAGGAAGTGTACCAGTAGGCTTCTTTTTATATCTTGTTTGCAAAAAATTAAACTGCATAACCTGAAAGTGAATATGTTAGTCACTCAGTTGTGTCTGCCTCTTTGCAACTTCATGGACTGGAGCCCGCCAGGCTTCTCTCTGTCCATGGAATACTCCAGGCAAGAATACTGGAGTGGGTAACCATTCCAATATCCAGGGGATGGAGAAGCCATTGCCTTCTCCAGGGGATCTTCCCTACCCAGGAATCAAACTTGAGTCTTCTGCATTGCAGGAAGATTCTTTACCATCTGAACCACTACCTAAATGCAAAAGAGGCTGATGAATGGAACTTTTAGGCAAATGAGGAATAAGGCAGGAGAAAATGACATTTCAGTCAACTGATCTATAATATTTTGTTTTTCTGCACAGTGGTTTTTTTTTTCTGTAATTGCCAAGTAGTTTGTATGTTGCCTTAACTTTAAAACACCATGAGCTATTTTGGATTAAGGGCAATTCTGATAAACTAGCTTGTCAAACAATTTTATCAAATTATTCCTAGGAAAAACAAAATCCAAAATTGGAGTTTACTTTTGAAAACTTGACAACCACTGTATTTGATTTGTTTGGAGCTGGGACAGAGACGACAAGCACCACTCTGAGATATGGGCTCCTCCTGCTGCTGAAGCACCCAGACGTCACAGGTATGGTACATGGTGAGCAGGGTGAGTGCAAAAGAGATATTGGAAAGAGACTGGGAGTGTTTTCCATCTTGTTTCTCTAAGAGAATTATTTAAATCTCTTTTTGAGCAGCTTAATGTTTTCAGATTTAATGAAGGGATGGTATTGGGGCATCTTTACATAATACAGGAGGATGACAGACAGGAGTGAAGACACTGTGGAAAGTAACAAAAGCGATAAAGCAGCATCTGGATTTCATGAGAGGTCATGTGTAGCAGGCACTTCCAGCATGAATTGGCCTGGGGCTGCATAATGGCTTTATTATGGAAAGGCCACTTTGTTGCCACCTCATTCTGAAAATGCAGTGTTCTAAAGCCAGGGTAGGGAAAATGGAAGCTCTCCTTGCAGCTGCTGTTGCTAAGTCACTTCAGTTGTGTCCAACTCTGTGAGACCCCATAGACAGCAGGCCACCAGGCTCCTCTGTTTCTTGGATTCCAGGCAAGAATACTGGAGTGGGTTGCCATTTGCTTCCCTGGAAACTCTCCTTACTGAAGCCTAAATGGAAATCCTAGAAATTTAGTGAGGTAGCCAGAGATAACGTCTACTTTCTGGGAAGTGATCTAAAAATTTAGATTCATAAGAAATTGTACTAATCAGGTTTAAGGTACCTGTAAAGGCAATGGCACCCCACTCCAGTACTCTTGCTTGGAAAATCCCATGGATGGAGGAGCCTGGTAGGCTACAGTCCATGGGGTCGCAAAGAGCCAGACATGACTGAGCGATTTCACTTTCACTTTTCACTTTTATGCATTGGAGAAGGAAATGCAACCCACTCCAGTGTTCTTGCCTGGAGAATCCCAGGGATGGGGTCACACAGAGTTGGAAATGACTGAAGTGACTTAGCAGTAGTAAAGGTATTTTATTAGTCCAGAAGTCTTGTTCTAGAGAAACAGTGCTTGCCAAAATAGGAACTCTGACGGTCTATAATTTTATCTTTTACAAAGAACATTATATAAGACATTTACATTTAAAGAGTTATGATTATTCATGGCAATTTAGAAACAATGTCCTGTCATGTGTCAGGATGTCTCTACAATGACTATGAACTATTACAAATGAGAATCAGTCTTCTAAAATTGGACAAGAGGAGGCCAGGAAACAGCAACAGATAGATTTTTAACAAATTTCTAAAACACAGAGAACATATTGAAGGGTGATAATGAAGTCAGTAGAGAAGATGAATTTGAATCCTAAATATCAGAAAAGGAAGATACTTCCCTGGTAGCTCAGTTGGTAAAGAACCCACCTGCAATGCAGGAGACCCCAGTTTGATTTCTGGGTCAGGAAGATTCCCTTGGAGAAGGGATAGGCTGCCCAGTCCAGTATTCTTGGACTTCTCTGGTAGCTCAGATAATAAATAATCAATCTCCAACGCGGGAGGCCTGAGTTTGATCCCTGGGTTGGGAAGATCCCCTGGAGGAGGGCATGGCAACCCACTATAGTATTCTTGCCTGGAGAATCCCCATTGACAGAGAAGCCTGGTGGGCTATAGTCCTTGGGGTCACAGAGAGTCGGACATGACTGAGCGACTTAGCACAGCACAGAGAAGTTTAAGTTGTATCCTAAATATCAGAAAAGGAAGATACATAATTAGGAAAAATTATTTATATCCCTACCATCCTGTAAGTTTCAGCATTTAGAAGTAGCAGGTGTCAACAGAATAGAGGGAGACAAAAGCTGATAAATGTAGCTCACCTAGCCACAACTCTTTGACAACTCCCGAGTGGCTCAGAAGGTAAAGAATCTGACTGCAATGCAGGAGACCTAGGTTCAATCCCTTGGTTGGAAAGATCCCCTGGAGAAGGGAAAGGTAATCCACTCCAGTATTCTTCCCTGGAGAATTTCATGGACAGAGGAACCTGGAAGGCTACATACAATCCATGGGATCACAAACAGTTGGACATGACTGAGAGACTAACACTTTCACTTTATCAGATCCCTGTGTTCCCCCAATAGGATGAGAGAGGTTTACTCTCTAGAGAAGTGGAATCTAAGAGGCCCTATGCCCAGGACACTGGGCAGAGACAGGAGGAAAAAGTGAGGGCACAGCATGGAAGAAAGTGTAGGGAAGAATCCACATCTTGAATTCAGACTCAGCTCCTTGCTGCATCCTGCTTCTTGAAATTCAGCAGCAAGAGAAAAACTCCAGAGAGTGAACACTCTGGAGAAAAGACCTCCAAATATTTCCATGTAGATAGATAATTCTCTTAATGTGTCTAGCAGAGTGAATGAAATAAAAACATTCACCCCAAGATAGAGGATCATGAAACTTCAGAACACCAGGATAAAAGAGAAAATCACAAAAACTTTCAGAGAAATTTAGCAGGTCATAGATAAAGTATTAGAGTTCACAATAGCATCAGAATTCAAGAGCAACTATCAAACTGGGTATTGATTTTATAAAGGGTATTTTCAGACCAGTGTGTTTGACAAAATTTTTACCCACTCTTTCCCTTTTCTCATCCAAATGCCTGAAGTCATGTCATAGGAAGCCATGGCTCCAGAACTCTTGAGAACTCATGAAGGAGAATGAAAGTGTCAGGATTATTGCTAGGTATCAGGCATAGAAAATATCCACTTCAAAATGGATTATATAGATAAAGCAGCTATGAAGGGAGACACCAAACAAAAGAGAAGTGATTGATGATCTGAGATTTCCTTATAAAAGGGAAATTATTATTTGGAGTTTGGAATATTTATCTCAGTATTTGGAAATAGTTCTAGATCGAGGTGCAGAAATTTATAAGATGAAATAAAAAGACATATTTAAGTCCAAAAAAATACAAAAAATGAAACATAATCATAGTTTTCTGATTAGGAAGCTTTGCTTATGTAGTCAGAATGATGATAAAATGAAATTCTAACAGCCAAAAGTTGTGATCTATATATATTGGGGGAGATGGAGTAACAGGAATTATGTGTGTTATGTGTGTTCTGTATTAAGTGGAGATGGAGCTATACTAATAAATTCTCATCTCTCATAGGACAATATTGTCTAGAAATAAGTATGTTAAAAATAGAAACAGTGAATTATTATTTAGAAATATAGCATCAGTTTCAGAAGAAACTGCTAGAATACTCAGTGTGGGGGCTTATGGAAATTGACAGATGAAAAGAGTACCATTGCAAATTATACAATTACACAAAAAAAGCATAATTTAACTTTTCTACCTCTATATTATTTTTATGTTTATATAAAATTATATAATAATTTTATTATAAAAATATAATACTTTATATTATTAAAAATTAACATCTGATTCCTATTTTTCTTTCAGCAAGGACTATAATGACTTGAAGTTATGTTCTGTTTATATTTTGAAACAGTTCATCATTTGTTTTATCATGTATGTTAATATAGAGATATATATAGATGTATCTTTTTTTAATTTTTAATTTTTCTCCCATTTATTTTTATAAGTTTGGGGCTAATTACTTTACAATATTGTAGTGGTTTTTGTCATACATTGACATGAATCAATCATGGATTTATATGTATTCCCCATCCTGATCCCCCCTCCGACCGCTCTCCTCACCCCATCCCTCTGGGTCTTCCCAGTGCACCAGCCCTGAGCACTTGTCTCATGCATCCAACCTGGGCTGGTGATCTGTTTCACCCTTGATAATATACATGTTTCGATGCTGTTTTCTCAAAACATCCCACCCTCGCCTTCTCCCACAGAGCCCAAAAGTCTGTTCTGTACATCTGTGTCTGTTTTTCTGTTTTGCATATAGATGTATCTTAAACCTAGTTTGTAGGAAACGTACATACATCTATATTATGGTCATTTTCTCTCTATGTCTGGGTATAGTTCTGGGCAAGTAACTGAATTTTTAAAAATTTTTTCTTTATTTATTCACTTAGTTTTGGCTATGTTAGGTCTTTCTGGTTGCATATGGACTTTCTCTAATTTTACCGACTGGGGGCTACTTTCTAGTTGCTGTATTCAGGCTTTTCATTGTGATCACTTCTCTTGTTGTGGAGCATAGGCTCTAGGGCACACAGGCTTCAGTAGTTAACAACACGTAGGCTTGGTAATTGTGAGGCACGGGCTCAGTTGCCCTGCAGTATAAGAAATCTTCCCAGACCAGAGATTAAACACGTGCTCCCTGCATTGGCAGGCAGATTCTTATCTGCTGGACCACCAGGGAAGTCCTAACTGATGGAACACCTTCATAATGCCTTGTGTATCCCTGAATTCAATCATGAATATTCATTGGAAGGACTGATGCTGAAGCTGAAACTCCAATACTTTGGCCACCTGATGTGAAGAACTGACTCATTGGAAAAGACCCTGATGCTGGGAAAGTTTGAAGGTGGGAGGAGAAGGGGATGACAAAGGATGAGATGGTTGGATGGCATCACTGACTTGATGGACATGAGTTTGAGCAAGCTCTGGGAGTTGGTAATGGACAGGGAATCCTGGTGTACTGAGGTCCATGGGGTCGCAAAGAGTCAGACATGACTGAGCAACTGAACTGAACTGATCCCTGAATTCGTATGCAAACGTGATATGTGTTTTTCTTTTTTGCATTAGTCATACTATCTCTTATCAGTTAAGGTCCAGGAAGAGATTGACCATGTGATTGGAAGACACCGGAGCCCCTGCATGCAGGACAGAAGCCACATGCCCTACACGGATGCTGTGGTCCACGAGATCCAGAGATACATTGACCTGGTCCCCTCCAGTCTGCCCCATATGGTGACCCATGACGTTGAATTCAGAAACTACATCATCCCCAAGGTTAGATTGATTTCTCTTACAGTGACTTCAGTGGTCTTGATATTCCCATTTCACGGTATGGGTGCAATCCTTAATGAACACAGATGAGAGAAGCACAAAAATCATATGTGTAGCAATTCAATGGTTTGTGTATTGTTTCCAGGTTAGTTTAGAAAGCTATAACAGATTTTGACAGGTAGCAGTATAAGTCTTCCAAATTTGTTCTGATTTTTTGTTTTTCTGATCTTAGCTGTTTACTTTTCCAAACAATGTTAGTACCAGTTTGTCAATTAACCAAAGCTCTCTGCTGGGATTTTTATCAGTGTTATATTTGATCTTTTTAGAAAGGTTTAACATCATGACTCACTTTATCTTTGTGTTAATAAATATGGTATATACTTCCAGTTTTGGGGGGTTTATAATTATCTCAAAATTTTTCAAGGTACTGATTGCTTTGCAAATACTTTGTTGTTGTTTTTTTTTCCACCCTAGGTGCTCAATATTATTCTTGCTTTTATAAAATTTTTATTCTTTCCTATTTCTTTTTTCTGGAATGTGGGAATATAATCAGCTTTTATCATTTGATTATTTCAACGGTAGGAAACTTACCAATTTTAAAGTCATTACTAATAATATTTCTCTAAATTAATTGCAATTTCTATATACATTGCCCTGTAATCTGGGTTAGTATCCATGTTTCATCTTTGTTTCATTTCTGATCTACAAGAGAGTGGGGGTTAACCTCTCACTATTGAGTATGTTTAATGTACATTTTGGTAGATTTTAAAAATTAGATTAGGAAAATTTACCCTCTTTATTTTTTATGATTTGTGGGTTATAATTGCTATACAATTTTTTCACATTGATTTCTGCAACTATTGCTATGCTTGTATGGCCTCAATTTTCCACTAAATATACATATTATAAGTATATACACAGCTGAATTTTGTTTGCTACATTTTGTTCAGAACTTCTCTGTTTAGAGTAAAGAATTTTGGTCTACTATATTTCTTCCTCAAAATTTTCTTGTCAGATTTCTGATATTAAGATAATGTTTTCCTTATAAAGTGAGATGAGAAATATTCCCTAATGTAGGCATATTTTATAAATCTTCCCCTCTTCTACTTGTGGTCACCTAGCTGTGCCTTTGAAGTGCCTAATAACTTTTTGTTGAGTATCAATTGTTATAAATAAGAAAATGCTGAGTTTCAGATGACATTTTTATTCCTCCACAGAAAGTTCATCCTTCTCCTAATGGACATTTGGGATGATATAACACCTCCCTTTTAAGTAAAATGTGGGCATTGACACAGACTAAAATTATTAATAACTTTAGGTGTTAAAGCAGTGGAAGCATAAGTCTTAACTATTGGACCACCAGGGAGGTCCCCCCAGCCTGTATTTCAAATTTTCCCACTTTTACTGGAATATCCTTTATAGTCTTTTCTCCCCCTTTTTAATTCAATATCCAGCCAAAGAACAAGCATGAAATCTGGCTATCTTTACTTTTTAGTCTTCCATTACGAGTTCTCTTTTCCCTCTTTGCTTTCTTTCAGTACATTTCACTTTAAAAAGTGTCCAGGCCAATACTCATGTAAAACATTCTTCAAGCTGGTTCTCTAGAAATTAGATTCCAGTTATGATTGGGCAAAAGAACTACATAGGTGCTTTGTATTTCCCACTGAAATTCGTTGGGAAGGTGGGAAGCCACATCATGTCACTTACTTCGTTATTGGTTATGCACTGTTGTTCACATAATAAAATAGTATCTGTCAGGTTTTTCCATGACCTAAATTCTGGCTTTTTTTAAGACTTAATTAATAAAAACCTACGGCATAGTACTCAGTTCAGTTCAGTTCAGTCGCTAAGTCGTGTCCAAATCTTTGTGACCCCATGAATTGCAGCACGCCAGGCCTCCCTATCCATCACCAACTCCTAGAGTTTACTGAAACTCATGTCCATTGAGTTGGTGATGCCATCCAGCCATCTCATCCTCTGTTGTCCCCTTCTCCTCCTGCCCCTGAAAGGTTATTGCTGAATGATAAGATGCCAGGATTCTTGGCCTCCGGAGGAGACGAATTCAATCCAGGGCCAGAGACGAGGCTGGATCACTCAGAGCTTTTGTGTAATAAAGTTTTATTAAAGTATAAAGGAGATAGAGAGAGCTTCTGACATAGGCATCAGAAGGGGACAGAAAGAGTACCCCCCTGCTAGTCTTTAGCTGTATGTTATATAGTCACTCACAGTCTGTTAATGAAAAGAAAAGAATGTCTTAAAATTCAGAATGGCACCAGGCCCCTCATCCATAAGTTGCATTTTGTGATAATTTTGGTACCAGATAATTCATCCCAGGCCATAAAATGATTGACTTGAATCTTGTAGAAGGGCAGATTATCACACAAACAGTTTCATTTACATAGATTAGGGGAACAATATCTGAGTGTAACATACTGGTTTGTCAAGTAGTTTGAGCCATTTGGCGGAACTTAGAGTTGGGAGTAAATGCATAGCACATTAACATAGCTTTAAGACAAACATTTCCATAAGAAAAATGTATTGATTAACTCAAGGTTTGAGAATAGTTAGCTTCAGGTGAAACCGGGTGTCATGGCAACACAGCATTTTAAGAGAAGCCTCCTTTTAAATTTGTACAGAGAAGGAAAAAAAAATATTGCTAGTTTGTTTCCTCCTGCCGCTTAAGAGAGATAAAAATGTCTGACACTTGCAGCTTATTTCCTCCGTTTGGAGACCCCTGGCCTTCCTGCCTGTTGCCTTCTCACCCCCAATCCCTCCCAGCATCAGGGTCTTTTCCAACGAGTCAACTCTTCTCATGAGGTGGCCAAAGTAGTGGAGTTTCAGCTTCAGCATCAGTCCCAGGACTGATCTCCTTTAGGATGGACTGGACTGGCATAGTACTAGATCTTGGTAAATTTCATGCTTATCATTCACCCTACAGTTTTAGCATTAATAGGTAAATGTTGCTTAAGTCAGTGACCCTAAGATAAATTGTTATAAAATGATTTTTCTATTTTTTCATCCTTTCTATGTGTTTTTAAGCTAGTATCCATCTCTAATGAACCCTGCCATATACTTTAAGACAAACAATCCACATAGCAATGATAAATACTAGCAGTTGTTATTATACTTATTGTTATTATCACAGAAGTTATTATTAATTAGATGAGAAATCTGTTTATAAAAGTCTTATGAACTTATAATCCAGACATGCCAAGATCTAACAGAGTCTCCCCGTTTTAAACCAGAATCCACATATTAGGTGAATGAAAACTAAAGTAGTAAAATAAAGCAGCTGATGGCGACAGACACCAGTATGATAAGCAGAATGGATTCATAAGGTCTAACACCCTAGGATCCATGGACTCACTACTTCAAATATCACTGTCACTTGCCTTAAGCTTATTCCTTGTTTATTACTTCTTTGTCTGGCTCAAAATGCCATTGTCTTTCTTTGGACCTAGGATTCCTCACCTGTAGGTCATAAGATTGGAATGATAATTTATAACATTTCTTCCAGCTTCCTGACTTCTTTATAATTCAGGTTATCTTCATCTTTTCTTCCAGGGCACAGGTGTATTAGTATCACTGACTTCTGTGCTGTATGATGACAAAGTATTCCCTAACCCAGAAGTGTTTGACCCTGGCCACTTCCTGGATGAGAGTGGTAACTTTAAAAAGAATGACTACTTCATGCCTTTCTCAGCAGGTAATGAAATTTTTTCCTTCATTACTTCAAAGGACAAGATGCTTTGGGGGGATCAATTGGAACTTCTTATAAAATTCCCACTCAGGGGCTGGTTGAACTGTTCTTTTCCTATACTCAGGTGTAGCAATTGCAATGCCCACACACTTTCCCTCCTCATGATATATGCTCTTTATTGGACTAAGCCACCAAAGCTTTGGGAAGATGACCCAATTCTTTCAAATTCAGAAATAAAATTTGAGCTAGGTGCTGAAAACATAACAGAAGTGCCCCTTAACCAGAAGGAACCATGTGTTGTAAAACTTGAAACTTCAAGATGTGTTGAAGATTGATGAAGATGTAGTTAGAGCAGAGAACAGAGGCTGTGAGGGGTAGAAATAAAGATGATGGGGACATCAGACTAAGAACATAAAATACAACTCTACTGTGTGTTACCAGGAGAAGAAAAAGATTTATGAAAACATGAAATATCAAATTGCATGAGAATAGTTAATGAAGTACTTGGCATAGTGCCAAAGCTCATTAAAAATTTGTGTAAATAAGGATAGTCATTAAGATATGAAATTATGTGGACAGCATGTGTATCCATACTGTGTCTATCTAACTGTTGTGGCTTACTTATATTTATCCATTCAACCATTCATCAATGGTTACTTTCCAACCATTGACAAGTAACACAGAGGCCAGTTCCTCATGAAACTCCCCCACAGCTGTGAGAGGTTGGAATGCCAGATGTGCATGCTAACTCTTTCTAACAGCCAGAAACACAGTGTTCAAGGAGTATGTACTCTCTGTGCTTGTTATTTTCAGGAAAACGGATTTGTGCAGGAGAGGGCCTGGCCCGCATGGAGCTGTTTTTATTCCTGACAACAATTTTACAAAAATTTACTTTGAAATCTGTGGTTGACCCAAAGGACATCGACACCACCCCAATTGCCAATGGGTTTGCTTCTGTGCCACCTCCTTACAAGCTCTGCTTCATTCCCCTGTAAGGAGGTGTCTCCTATGATGCTGTCTTCAACTCCTTCTCATATGGACCATTGGTCACCTCCTTTCCCCTTCATCTTCTGCTTAGGAATGCCTTTTCAAACTCTCTTCTTGTTATGGTGCAGTTTCACTGCAGAAATGTATCCACTATTCTGCATGTCCTGTAACATTTGTATTGGCCATCACATATAATAATGATTTATCTATTATTGAGTAGCACTATGTAGTCGATACAAAATAGAACAAGATGATTAGTGTATGACAATGGAGAGTCATTATTCCAGTGCATGTTCCTAATAAAAAGTGTAATTCAATGAGCCAGTTCTCAGTTTCCTTATGGTGTACCTAATACAAGTAAGAAAAGAAGGAAAATAATCCAAAGAAGTCATGTTGGTCTCATAGTGATCAGCACAAAGGACTAGGGAGATTAAGCAGGACAGTTCTCTTGGCTGCATGTCACCTAGAGTTACTTGAGGTTTGGATTTGAAACTGAAAGAGATTGTGTCCAGGAGTGCCTCAATAGGAAAATATTGAGATCAGTGATAGTAAGGAATTAAATCCAAAATAAGCCATAGAAAACTACAAATGAAAATTAGAGCAGAAATCAGTGAAATTGCAACCAAGGAATCAAGATAAAAATCAATGAGACCAAAGCTAATTCTTTGAAAAGTTGAATAGAATTGATAAACTCACAGGTTAGCTATTCCTCACCCCGAGAGAAGACACACATTATTAATATCATTGCTAAATGAGGGACCATAACTTTAAGTCCCAGAGCACTAAAAGGATCAGTTCAGTTCAGTCACTCAGTCGTGTCCAACTCTTTGTGACCCCATGAACCACAGCACACCAGGCCTCCCTGTCCATCACCAACTCCCGGAGTTTACTCAAGCTCATGTCCATCGAGTTGGTGATGCCATCCAACCATCTCATCCTCTGTCGTCCCCTTCTCCTCCTGTCCCCAATCCCTCCCCACATCAGGGTCTAAAAGAATAATAAGGGATTATTATGAAGCTGTATGCCCACCAGTTTGAGAAGTTCAATGATATAGGTTCATTTAACACACAACCTGTCAAAATTCACACACAAAAGGGTAACATCAGTAACATGGCACAATAGGAAGACTTGAACTTTCCTCCTCCTAATGGACACATTAATTCACAGCAACACATGGATAAATTCTTTGTAAAAATCCAAAAGCTAGTTGAAAGACTTCTGTACCCTTAGTGAATGTGAACCTAGTCACATCAAAACCAGAAAGAGAAGCAGATCCTCTCTCACCACAACTACCAAGCCCAGCAATGTGCCATATAACTGGGCAGGAATCCCCCTTCTAGCTCTCAGCTTCTCTTTGAGGGGCAAAGGAGTTAGTATGCACATCTGGCATTCCAACTTCTCACAGCTGTGGGGGAGCTTCATGAGGAAAAGGCCTCTGTGTTACTTGTCTTGGAGCATTGAAAGGACTCAGCAAGTTGTAGATACCTGGGAGTTTCTAGATAATAAAAAGCAGGCTGGACTAGCACACAGGTTTGAGAGACCTCCAGAATCTCTGGCTGAGCTGATTGGTGAAGTTCTTCTCCATGTGACTAGTCAGTGAAGACTGAAACTGGCTATTGTCTAATGTGCAAACCACAATGCAGAGAGTCAAGGAAAATGTACAAACAGGAGACGTATGATTGACCTAAAATATCATTCAAAATAAGTCATGAAGTTGATCACTGGGGTCTGGAGAACAGTAAAAAAATGAAGTAGGAATTTCAACAACAGGGCAGAAAATTCAAAGTTATGAAACAGAAGTCATAGAGCTGAAGATTACTTTTTGTATTAAAAAAATCATCAGAGAATGTAAAAATAGACTAGATCAAGCAGAACAAAAGATTATAAAACTTGAAGATAAGTCATTGGAAATTATTCAATTGAGAGAAAAAAGAAGAAAGGAAGAAAAAGAAAAGAAGTTTAAGGGACTTATAGAACACTATCAAGTAGATCAATACATGCAGTATAGGAGTCATAGAGAAGAGAGAGAGAGAGAAGGAGAAAGGACCAGAAAGCTTATTGAAATTAGCAATGGCAGAAAACTTCCCACATCTGGGAGAGGAAGTGCACATAGAAGTAAGGAGGTACCAAGCAGGACACCACTTACTCAGGGAATAAAATGGTTACTCCAAGAAAGTGATAGCTTTTTTATTCAAAAAACGCTGGTCTGGTTCGATTAGAGTTAGAGTCATGTGATTTAGACAGGAAAGTAGGACTTTGGTTTGTCCTGGTTAAAATGTTCCCTGTGACATGGATTCACTTAAATTCTAAAGGTTACAGTAGAACCAAACTTTTCTGACTCCAGTTTAATAGGCTGGCACTGTGACTATTAACTGTATTAATATTTGTTTTGAAAGTCATTGATTAGTGTGAATCATAGAATATTGAACAATGGTGTCATATAAAGATATTATAAAAATCAAACAAAGCCCATAGTCAGCATAAAGAAGGAATTAATAAAAACCACAGTGGAAATAAGTAAAACAGAGACTAAAAGAATGATAGAAAAGACCAACAAAGCCAAGAATTGGGTTTTTTGATAAAGAAAAGAAAATTGATAAAATTTTAGCCAGACTCCTTATGGAAATTAAGAGTGGAACGTATAAAATTATAAATCATTCAGAAGTTACAACCAATATCACAGAAATACAAAGACTCATCAGAGAATACTACCAATAGTTATTTGCCAATGGACTGGACAACCTAGAAGAAATGGATACATTCTTAGAAACATACAATCTTCCAGGACTAAATCAAAAAGAAATAGATAATCAGAACAGATGAATTACTAGTATTGAAATTGAATAAGTAGTAATTTAAAAAAATCTGCCTACACACAGCCATTCAGGACTGGATGGCTTCACAGGGGAATTTTTCCAAACATTTAAAAAATAGTTGAGAATTCCCCTGTGATTCAGTGATTAGGAGTTTGTGCTTTCAGCACTGGTGATCAGATTCCATTCTTGGTCAGGAAACTAAGAACCCACAAGCTGCACAGCACAGCCAGAAAAAAATAATTAATACCTATCTTTCTCAAACTATTCCAAAAAACTGAAGAGGAAGGAACACCTCCAAACTCATTGTGTGAAACCATCACTACTTTGATACCAAACCAAGACACTACTAAAAAAGAAAACTACAGGTCAGTATCCCTGATGAACAAAGAAAAGAAATCCTGAACAAAATGATAGCTGAATTCAACAATACATAAAAATGATCATATGCCATGATCTAGTGGGGTTTATTTTAGGGATGCAAGGATGATTCAACACCTACAAATCGATCAAAGTGATATACCACATTAACAAAACAAAGGGTTAAAATCACATGATCATCTCCCCCTATGCAGAGAAAGCATTTGACAAAATTCAATATCCATTCATGATTAAAAAAAAAAAAAAGACTCTCAACAGACTTGGTACAGAGGGAACATATTTCAAGACAGTAAAGGCTATTTATGAGAAACCAACAGCTAACATCATATACACAATGGAATTTTACTCAGCCCTAAAAAAGAATGAAATTTTACCATTTTCAGAACATGGATAATCCTGAAGGGTATTATGCTTAGTGAGATAAGTCAGATAAAGAAAGACAAATACTGGACATTTTCAATTATTCAGCTCAGTTCAGTCACTCAGTCGTGTCCAACTCTTTGGGACCCCATGAACTGCAGCATGCCAGACCTCCCTGTCCATCACCAACTCCCAGAGTCCACCCAAACCCATGTCCAATGAGTCAGTGATGCCATCCAACCATCTCATCCTGTGTCGTCCCCTTCTCCTCCTGCCCTCAATCTTTCCAGCATCAGGGTCTTTTCAAATCAGTCAGCTCTTCGTATCATGTGGCCAACGTATTGGAGTTTTAACTTCAACATCAGTCCTTCTGATGAACACCCAGGACTGATCTCCTTTAGGATGAACTGGTTGGATCTCCTTGCAGTTGAAGGGACTCTCAAGACTCTTCAATGTGGACTCAAAAATAAAACAAATGAACTAATACAACAAAACAGAAATAGACTCACAAACACAGAAAATAAGCCAGTGGTTACCAGTGCAGAGAGAGGTAGAGGGAAAGAGTAAGATAAAGGAAGGGCATTAAGAAGTACGAACTACAAAGTATAAAATTAAAATTAATAAGATACAAGGATATAATGTACAGCACAAGGAATATAGCCAATATATGACAATTTTACATGGAATATAAGTGGTAAAAATATCTAATCACCATGTTGTACACCTTAAATTAATATAATATTTAACTTAATGATGAAAAAAGTGAAAGTGTTAGTTACTCAGTTGTGACTATAGCCCAAAAGTCTCCTCTGTCCATGTTCATTCTCCAGGCAAGAGTACTGAGCTGGGTTGCCATACCCTCCTCCAGGGGATTTTCTCAATCCAGGGATCTATCCCAGGTCTCCTCCACTGCAGGCAGATTCTTTACTGTCTGAGTCACCATGGAAGTTTGAGTTAATTATGACAATAAAAAAATGGGGCTTCCCTGATGACTTAGACCATAGAGAATCTGCTTGTTAATGTGGGAGACCCAAGTTCTATCCCTGGATCAGAAAGATCCCCTGGAGGAGGGCATGGCAACCTACTCCAGTATTCTTGCCTAGAGAATCCCATATGCAGAGGATCCTGCTGGGCTACAGTCCCTGGGGCCACAAAGAGTTGGACACTTCCACCTTTTTCAATAATAAACAGTTTGAGGTGTCAGTAATTTTACATTTTATGGACAACTTTATTTCAGAAATTTACCTTTAAGGAGACTCTGCATATGCATAGCAGATTAGAAACATACATAATCTTGTCCTATGTCAGAATCTCACTGAAATGACTATAATCTCAATTACAAATGGGACTTAGTCTTTTATACTTGGAAAAATGTATCCCTTAATACACCACTATGCATATCCCAGGTACAAAGATCTTCTCATTCATAACAGTAAAAAAATTTGTGCTCAGGAGTTATTATTGATACAATAGCATCTAATATATAATCTATATGTAAGTTTTTCTAACTTTTCCTAGAATATCCATTACAGCTTTTTTTCCCTTTGCAATGCAGTATCCAGTGAAGAAAACAGCGTATAATTTAGTTATCTTTTCCCTTTGGCCTCCTGTAATCAAGAATAAATTCACTTTGTTTCTTTATTCCCATACATTACACTTACCTTTTTGGGGTCCAAACTAGTAGTCATGTGAAATGTTTGATTGTTTTCTAGAGATTACATTCTAGCTATGATTTTGGCAACAGAACTAAATAGATGCTATATGTATGTCCCATTGAATCTCATTGGGAAGATGGAGGCACATAACATCACGTATCCCATTATTGGTTATGTCAACCTCCTCACTAAACAAGGATGTATTTGCAGATATTCCTATTGCAAAGGTTTCATCATTTAATACATAATTAATAAAAATTTATGGCATCGTACTTTAAGACCTTGTGAATATTCTACAGTCAAAGCATTCACCCAAGAGCTTTAGCATTTGTTGATAGTCCTAATCTGAATTGTTGCCAAATGATCATTTTTTTTTCTATTTTATCCACTCTTCTGTATTTTTAAGGTAGGATCAATCCATAGTGATATTTTCCCCATATTTTTTAATTAAGGGAAACACTTCAGTGATAAATGCACCTTAGTTGTTATTGAACCCTTTCTCATTATCTCAGAAGAGGTCTTTTTTCATTAGGTCAGATTTATTTGTATATTTACAAAGGCCCTGAGAATAGATACTTTGGACATTTCAAGTGCCAGCAGAGATGAGGTGAATGAAAACTATAGTAATGAAATAGAGCAGCAGATGGGTACAGACACCAGTGTCCAGACTCTCTGAAAGCAGGACAAATTCATGGTGGTAGCCAACCACCTATGTCCTCCGTGCTTCAAATGCTATGGGAGGCTACTTTAACAAGATTGCTGCCACTGGCATTAAATTTATCCGTGCCTATTGCTTTGTCTGTCTGGTTTGAAATGTCTCTGCTCTTCTTTGGACCTAGGCTTCCTCATCTATGGGCTGAGTTACAACATTTCTTCCAGCTCCATGACTTCATAACACATTTCAGGACACAACCATATTTATATTTCTGACCTCTGTGCTGGATAATGACAAAGGATTCCCCAACCCAGAGGAGTTTGACCCTGGCCACTTCCTGGAGGAGAGTGGCAACTTGGAAAAGAGCAATTGGTAGAAAAATTTATTTCCTTCAGTATTTCATAGAACAAGACACCTTTTTGAGATCAGATAGAACTTACATGGTGCCCATTCTGAGGATGGGGCTGTTTGGTAGGATGGCTGTTTGCCCGTGATCAGAAGTACCAATCCCTAAGCCCATGTGGTCCCCCCACTTTATGATACACCATTGGGCCAGATCACTGAGGCTTCGAAAGTTGATCCAGTTCTTCCAAACTGAGAAAACTAGAGTGTGAGTTGATAAAATTCTTCCCCTAGGCAAATCACTGGTGTCTCTGAGAACTCCTTAGAATGTAAAATTCATTAAGACTTTCCTCACCTGCCATGAGAAGGGCACCTAATTCTGTCCAAATACAAAAATGCACTGAAAGGATTATATGCCATTATTAAGAGGGATTTATTTCAGGGATGCAATGAGGATTCATTATCTGTATTTGGTTTGTTAATTGTTTGAAGCAATTAAAAATCAATTAAATTAAATTTAAATTTTTATTTTTTTAATTAAAAAATTCAAATTAAATTAAATTAAAAATTAAAATTAAAAAAAAAAACTGGAAAAGGTCAGTTTTCATGACAACCCCAAAGAAAGGCAGTGCCCAAGAATATTCAAACTACACCATAATTGCACTCATCTCACACGCTAGTAAAGTAATGCTCAAAATTCTCCAAGCTAGACTTCAGCAATATGTGAACTGTGAACTTCCAGATGTTCAAGTTGGTTTTAAAAAAGGTAGAGGAACCAGAGATCAAATTGCCAACATCCACTAGATCATTGAAAAAGCAAGAGAGTTCCAGAAAAACATCTATTTCTGCTTTATTGACTATACCAAAGCCTTTGACAGTGTGGATCACAATAAAGCTGTGGAAAATTCTGAAAGAGATGGGAATACCAGACCACCTGACCTGCCTCTTGAGAAACCTGTATGCAGGTCAGGAAGCAACAGTTAGAATTGGACATGGAACAACAGACTGGCTCCAAATAGGAAAAGGAGTACGTCAAGGCTGTATATTGTCACCGTGCTTGTTTAACTTATATGCAGGGTACATCATGAGAAATGCTGGGCTGGAGGAAGCACAAGCCAGAATCAAGATTGCCAAGAGAAATATCAATAACTTCAGATATGCAGTTAACACCACCCTTGTCGCAGAAAGTGAAGAACTAAAGAGTCTCTTGATGAAATTGAAAGAGGAGAGTGAAAAAGTTGGCTTAAAGCTCAACATTCAGAAAACTAAGCTCGTGGCATCTGGTCCCATCACTTCATGGCAAATAGATGGGGAAACAGTGGAAACAGTGGCTGACTTTACGCTCTCAGGCTGCAAAATCACAGTAGATGGTGATTGCATCCATGAAATTAAAAGACACTTACTCCTTGGAAGGAACGTTATGACCAACCTAGACAGCATGTTAAAAAGAAGAGACATTACTTTTCCAACAAAGGTCTGTCTAGTCAAGGATACGGTTTTCCAGCAGTCATGTATGGATGTGAGTTGGACTATAAAGAAAGCTGAGTGCAGAAGAATTGATGCTTTTGAACTGTGGTGTTGTAGAAGACTCTTGAGAGTCCCTTGGACTGCAAGGAGATACAATCAGTCCATCCTAAAGGAAATCAGTCCTGAATTTTCATTGGAAGGACTGATATTGAAGGTGAAACTCCAATACTTTGGCCACCTGATGCAAAGAAGAGTCATTTGAAAAGACCCTGATACTGGGAAAGATTGAAGGCAGGAGGAGAAGGGGACGACAGAGGATGAGATGGTTGGATGGCATCACCAACTCAATGGGCATTGTTTGGGTAGACTCCAGCAGTTGGTGATGGACAGGGAGGCCTGGCATACTGCAGTTCACAGGGTCACAAAGAGTCGGACACTACTGAACTGAACTGAAATTTGTAGAGAATTTTTGCACACAGTGCTTTCTAATGGGTTCTTCATCTCATTTGTTGAGTGCAGGTGGAGGATTCAGGGACTCCTTCTTCAAGCCAGCTCTAAGTCATGCATCTTCTGTGCAGGAACTCCCAGTGTGAGGAGGACAGAGAGATCCAGGCCCGAAGTGACTGCTCCCAATGAGCGGGCTCAGGAAAAGTGACAGAGTAGTGTTTTCCTCACTGCCCTGGACTTGGCCTTGGATTCTTGGGCTGAGGGATGGCTGAAAGGTCTCTTGGATCCTTTAGGTCCTTTGAGGAGGACTTATGCATCTGAGGAGAAGCCTGGGGGCACTTTGGAGCTCCTCACACTAGAAAACATTAAAAAAGGGAAGAGTGTTTGGACATTTCAAATGTGGCTGATCTCTCACAGTAAATATATATTTTTAGGGAAAGTTAGACTGATTTCTTGAATTAAAATTTGCTGCTAATTGGGACATCTCTGGTGGTCCAATGGTTAAGAATCTATCTGCCAATGCAGGGGATCAGGTTTGATCCCTGAAGGGGGAACTAAGATCCTACATGTTATGGGGCAACTAAGCTCACACACTACAACAAGAGAGGCCTGTGAACCGTAATGAAAAAAACCCAGCACAGACAAAAATGTTTAAAAAAATTTTAAAAATGCAATTTACCTAAATAATGCAAAGAACAACATAAATCAGTAAATCATTTGTGTAATAAAAACTATAATAATGGCAAAGTGTGAAGTGAACACAAGTGAAATCACTCAGGGAGCTGGTCCTGGGTGGAAAACTTTACCATCAGAGAATCCACCTCTTGAGTTACCCCCATCACTCTATCCTCTCTGCTGCTGTTGCTAAGTCGCTTCAGTCGCATCTGACTCTCTGCGACCCCATAGATGGCAACCCACCAGGCTCCCCTGTCCCTGGGATTCTCCAGGCAAGAGTACTGGAGTGGGTTGCCATTTCCTTCTCCAATGCACGAAAGTGAAAAGTGAAAGTGAAGTTGCTCAGTTGTGTCCGACTCTTCTTGACCCCATGGATTGCAGCCTACCAGGCTTCTCCGTCCATGGGGTTTTCCAGGCAAAAGTACTGGAGTGGGTTGCCATTGTCTTCTCCATCTATCCTCTCTAGGATATGCCAATTTAAGTGACTCAGCAGTGACTTCTGTGAGTTGTTTTCTTGTGAATAACTTCTCCAGGTTGAAACACTGTTATTCTTGGCAAGGTTGGTTTGATAAAACCACTCCATCATTATCAGAAGGATTAACTTCTCTACCACATCAGTGGATTTAAATGAAAGGATAACCCACTTCCTCTCCAATCCCAAGCTCCTGCCCTAGAATGAGTCACTAGGAACAAGGCTAGGCAGCTGGTTTTAACTGCTTTCAATGCCTGACCTCAGAATGCCTGCAAACCCTTCAGACAATGAAGGGGAGAGTCCAATGGGACCACACCTAGAGGTGAGGTTCCTCAAAAGGTTTTAATCATTCTAAGGACCTGCAATGGGACATGGGGGTAGCAAATGATGGCTCTTTGTCCTGGGTAAAAAATTCATTGTGACTTGGCTTATTCAAGGTTGCAAAACCAACATTTCTGATTCTTATTTTAATAAACTGATGCTGTAATTATTATCTCAATGCTTATTTTAAACATCACTGATTAGGGAAAATCACAGAATACTGAATTACAGTACACACTCAGTACATGTTGGTGACCTTGCTTAAACTGAATGTTTGCTTTGTTGTTGTTGTTGTTGTTGTTGTTCATGTCCAGCTCTGTGATCCCATGGACTGCAGTATGCCAGGATTCCCTGTCTTTCACTCTCTCCAGGAGTTTATCCAAACTCATGTCCATTGAGCCAATGATGGCATCCAACCATCTCATCCTCTGTCACCCCCTTCTCCTCCTGCCTTCAATCTTTCTCAGCATCAGGTTCTTTTCAAATGAGTCATCTCTTCACATCAGGTGGCCAAAGTATTGGAGTTTCAGCTTCAACATCAGTCCTTCCAATGAACACTCAAAACTGATCTCCTTTAGGATGGACTGGTTGGATCTCCTTGCAGAGCAAGGGACTCTCAAGAGTCTTTCCAAAACCACACTTAAAAGCATCAGTTCTTCAGTGCTCAGCTTTCTTTATAGTCCAACTCTCACATCCATAAATGACTACTGGAAAAAACCATAGCTTTGACTAGATGGACCTTTGTTGGCAAAGTAATGTCTCTGCTTTTTAATATGTTGTCTAGGTTGGTCACAACTTTCCTTCAAGGAGTAAACATCTTTTAATTTCGTGGTTGCAGTCACCATGTGCGGTGATTTTGGAACCAAAAAAAAAAAAAAGTCAGCCACTGTTTCCACTGTTTCCCCATCTATTTGCCATGAAGTGATGGGACCGGATGCCATGATCTTAGTTTTCTGACTGTTGAGCTTTAAGCCAACTTTTTCACTCTCCTCTTTCACTTTCATCAAGAAGTTCTTTAGTTCTTCTTCACTCTCTGCCATAAAGGTGGTGTCATCTGCATATCTGAGGTTATTGATATTTCTCCCGGCAATCTTGATTCCAGCTTGTGCTTCCTCCAGGCCAGCATTTCTCATGATGTACTCTGCATATAAGTTAAATAAGCAGGGTGACAATATGCAGCCTTGATGTACTCCTTTTCCTATTTGGAACCAGTCTGCTGTTCCATGTCCAGTTCTAACTGTTGCTTCCTGACCTGCATACAGGTTTCTCAAGAGGCAGGTCAGGTGGTCTGGTATTCTCATTGCTTTCAGAATTTTCCACAGTTTGTTGTGATCCACATAGTCAAAGGCTTTGGCTTAGTCAATAAAGCAGAAATAGATGTTTTTCTGGAACTCTTGCTTTTTTGATTATTCAATGAATGTAAATAAACAAACAAATAAAAAGGAATTAAGCCAGCTAACATAGGCAGAATGTTAACTAAAACTATATCATTTCCACCCATCAGTTTGATAAAGATAAACATTCATAGCTTGTCAAAACATTTTTTTTGGTGAGGATATTTATAAATGGGTACTTGCATGCTCTGATAGCAGAATTATAAGTTAATACATCAATTTAATTGGATAATTTGATGGTATTAAAATATTAAATGTCATATGATTAAAGAATTCAAATTCTTGGTAACTATTCAATGTTCAAATGGAGAAATGTCCAAAATTTTCTTAATTGCATAACTGTTTATAATAAAGAAATATTTCAGACTCCTAGTGATTATGAATAGTATAGTGACATTCATATTATGCAACATGAATGAAGCAGCTAATATGTTTATATGGGAAAATATCCAAATTATTTTATTAAATACAAAAGTCCAGATATAGTAGATGATTTGTAATTTGAGCAAGGGAAGAAGGAAAGTAAAAGGTGTACATAGGGTTTTTTGATTGAAAGCATAGAACATTTCTGGATAGTCATTTTTAATGTAAGCACATATAACTAATAGGAATGCTTGTTATTGAGAATTCTAAATAGAATTTCATGATGAAGTGGGAGACTTACTTTTTCACTATCTATGCTTTTTTGACTTAATGTATCATTTTAATTTTTAGTTGAAGTATATATTATGTAAAATAAAATTCATTCCCTTAAGTATACAGTCCAGTGAATTTGACAGGTATGTGTAGTCATATAACCAAATCACGATCAAGGTATAAAACATTTACCTCATCCCACAAAGTTCTCTCTTCCTCCTATTGCAACCAACAGATTTCCCCACTTAAAACCACTGGCCTCGAACTCATCCCTGTTTATTACTTAGTCCGTCTGGCTGAAAATTTCACTTCATTTCTTTGGACCACAATTTCTCCATTTATAGATTAAAAAGATTGACTAATTAATTTTTAACATTTCTTCTAGAACCCTGACTTCTTTATAACTCAGTTTATTTTCATCTGTCCACTCTTCAAGGTCACAACCATATTAACATCTTTGACTTCTGTGCTACATGATGGTAAAGAATTCTTCAACCCAAAGGTACTTGATCCTGGCCACTTCCTGGATGAGAGTGGTAACTTTAGAGTGACTACTTCATGCTTTTCTCAACAGGTAACAGAAATTCATTACTTTTGGAACTTTGGTGAACACACAGCTTCATGAAATCAGCTAAGATGTAGACAGTGCCCACTCTCAAGCTGGTAGAATTGCTTTTGCCTATGCATAGGAACAGCACCCCCAGTGCCCACCTGCTTTCCCGCCTCATGATCCATCCTCAGCTTTAGGCCAGATCAATGGGGCTTTGGGAAGTCAGCTGAGTTCTTCTAACAGAAAAAAGCTAGAAAATGGATTTCTTGAATTCTACCTCCAGATATATTACTGCAATACCCAGAAATCTTCCTGAAATGTGAAAATGTCTCATCAGTTCTAACAAAGGTATCTAACTTCACACCTTAGTTGAGTAACTTCTGTGTGGTACCTGTCATCACAGGGTGAGATCTTTTTTTTTTTTAATAATATCATTTATTTATTTATTTATTTATTTTTGACTGTTCTGGATCTTCATTACTGCACTGGCTTTTCTCTAGTTGTGACTACTCTGAAAACAGAGGCTACTGTCTAGTTGCAGTGATCAGGCTTCTCATTGTAGGGGCTTCTGTTGTGGAGCACTAGCTCTAGGGCACTTGGCCTTCAGTAGTTGCAGCTCCCAGGCCCTAGAGCACAGGCTCAATAGTTGTGGCACCCAGGCCCAGCTGCTCCACGGCATGTGGAATCTTCCAAGACCAGGGATAGAACCTGCATCTCCTGTACTTGCAGGCGGATTCTCCACCACTGAGCCACCAGGGAAGCCTGAGATCTTTTTCTTTTGCAATGCCATGCAGCTTATAGGATCTTAGTTCCCTGACCAGGGATCAAACCCAGGCTCCTAGCAGTGAAAATTCAGAATCCTAACCTCTGGACAATCAGGGGATTTCCCACAGGTACCACAAAGTACAATATAGGCACCCCTGGAGCTTACATCCCAATTACTGAAGGAGAAGAGTAAACAGACTGCTGTAGCCAGGACAACTAGTGCTGGGAGAGAGGGAATAAGAAGCTGCTCAGCAACATGAGGTAGAAACTGCCTCTTTCATTACTCATACCTCGTGGTGAGGCATAAAATGGAATGAACAACATTTTAATAAGAGAAGTTATATTTGAGCTGCTTCATAAAGAGCAGAGAGAAGGGAAGGAAGAGAAGAAAGGGCGTTTTCAAGGAGGTAATGAACCTCTTCCATGGGGTCCCAAAGAGTCAGACATGACTGAGCAACTGAACAATAGAAATGAGCCTCTTGCTCTAGATCAAGGAGGAGAACTTCCTGCCAACTAAATATAGGGTCAGCAAAATGTTGGGACTGCAGTAGGGCACCGCTCAGTGATTCCAGAGCACCTGCTCTTCCTCCAGTCATGATGCTGTGTCTTAGTTATTGAGTCTCCATACCTGAAAGGGGTGCTCTGTGTGTCTGGCCACAGAGTCGCCTTCGTTTATTCTGTGACTTGGTGCATACTTCAGGCCTGGCACTGTAGATACCAAGACACAAAGACTGAGCCCTCCCTTCAAAGAATTCACATTTTAGCAGGTTAGAAAAATAAAGAATTGAGATTCAAGGTGACTTATGCTTCATTGAAAGCACGAATATAATACTGAAGAAAGCCAGAGAGAGCAAGAATCTACTACCTGAGGGAATACAGAATGTAGAGGAAATATAACATCTGGCCTAGACTTGGAAGGAAGTATAAGAGAAGTACATCTTAGTCAAGAAGAACAACGTGCGATAAAGCTGGAAACTGATGGTGTGTTGGAAGTTGATAAAGAGCGGCTTCACTTAGAACTGAGAGTACAGGGTGTGGCTAATGGAAGGAAAGGTCATGGGACATGAGACTGGATAAAGAATGTGAAGAGACAGGTCAAGCCACTGAACTGTACCCTATAGGACAAGTGGAAAGAAATTTAAAGTTTAAAAACTTAGGTCACCACATGATTTTACAAATCTTCTGAAAGCACACTGGGGAAAAATCTTTGGCAGAATTTTGTACCAGAGGTAGAAAGGGAAACACAGATATATGAACCTTCACACCGTTCTTCTCCCTTCAGCCCACTGGAAAAGCAATGTGAGTGTGTTTCTAGAAGAAGATGGATGGAAACTTGAAATTCCAAAAGAGCAGTTATAATGTGAGAATACTTACCGAAATGATTAGCATAGAGCTGACACTCAAATATCTGTTGAATGTAGGGTACTTGTAAAGATAAGATATTAGGTAGATAACAAGTTTGTCTATCCTTATCACTGTCCTTCTGTCTATCCAACCAGTCTTTCATCCCTCCATCCACCCACCCTTTCATTAATGACTCATCAAATCATTAACTGGGTGTTCTTTGTGCCAGTCATAAACACAGTATTCAAAAATAACTATCCTCTGTGTCTGCTATTTTCAGGGAAATGGATTTGTGTGGGAGAAGGCCTGGCCTGTATGAAGCTGTTTTTATTCCTGACCACAATTTTACAGAAATTTTACCTGAAATCTGTGATTGAGCCAAAAGACATAGATGCCACTCCAGTTGTCAATGGATTTGCCTCTGTGCCTCCCTGCTATGAGATCTGTTTCATTCCCATCTGAGGAAGGGCAGGCCACCTGGCTGCTGCTGTGCAGTCATCAGCAACGACATGAGGGTATCATTCACCTCCTTCCCACTTCATCCTGTTTCCTGGAATGCCTTCTCTGACCTCTCCCCTCATCTCCCCATTCCCTCAATATCCAGTGAGCACCCAACCTCCACTAAAGACAGTTTCCTGAGCTTCTCTGTACATGTTTATGTAATAGTCTCTATACTCTGTTACTACTCTTCACACTCTGATCCTCATCTATAATGTGGGTAGAAGAATTCCTGACTACAAAATCTAAATGAACCAGTGAATGAGAAATACATAACTATTGAATATTAACACAAGAGTCTCTTGGATATTTGTGTGTCTGTGTGGTTATGTCTGGGCTTCCCAGGTAGTTCTAGTGGTAAAGAATGCACCTGTCAACTCTGGAAACCTAAGACATGTGGGTTCAACTCCTGAATTAGGAAGATCCCTAGAAGAGGGCATGGCAACCCACTCCAGTATTCTTGCCTGCAGGATCTCATGGACAGCGGAGCCTGGTGGGCTACAGTCCATAGGATCTCAAAGAGTTGGACATGGCTGAAGGGACTAAGCTCCATGTTATGTCTGTGATATGGAGTGTGTGTGTGTGTGTGTGTGTGTGTGTGTGTGTCTGTATGTGTGTGTGTGTGAGAGAGAGAGAGAGAGAGAGATTCCAAAACAAAACTGGAGGAATCATGGAGTCATTGAGCCTAAGGTTGATGAGAACAGTATATTGGCTTACCTTCTAACATGCTAATGAATGTTTCCCTTCCAAGGACCTACCTCCTGTAACTCTTTATTTTGAAGAATTTTATCGGACATTCTCTTTTTTTTTATTGTAGTAACTATTTATTGAAAAAAATCCATGTATAAGTGGACACTTGCAGTTCAAATCCATGTTGTTCAAGGGTTAACTGTATATTCACAGAGTCATACAACCATCACCTCTATCATGCTTTTTAGGAGTAGAGAGAGAGAGAAGGAAGCACATACAGCATATTTCTGTCAAGACTCGTGGAATTGCAGAGTGATACATATGTGTTCAATCACTCGGTCGTGTTCAACTCTTTGCAACCCCATGGACTGTAACCTGTCAGGCTCCTCTGTCCATGGAACTTTCCAGGCAAGAGTACTGGAGCAGGTTGCTGTTTCCTACTCCAGGTAATCTTCCCAACACAGGGATCAAACCTGAGTCTCTTGCATTCTGCATTGGCAGGCATATTCTTTACCACTGTGCCACCAGGGAAACAAGGAAGGATTCCTCTTTGAGGACTGATTACTTTGGATATTTGGAGTATTTTGTGTTTTCAAACAAATTTCAGGATTGTTTGTTCTATTTCTGTGAAAAACACCATTGGAATTTTCATAAGAACTGCATTGAATATGTGATTGACTTAGATAGCATGGAATTGAATGTAGGCCCTAGAAGATATGGAATAAATTCTGTGACATCAGTCTTGGCAGTGATAATTTGGATTTGACAGCCAAATAAAAAGTAACAAAAGCAAAAATAAGCAAGTAGGAGTATACCGAAGTAAAAGGCTTTTGTACACCAAAGGAAACTATCAGCAAAATGAAAAGGGAATCTATCAAACAAGAGAAATTATTTGCAAATCATATATTTGATGATGTTATTATTGCAAATATTTAAAGAACTCAGGTTAATGAAACAGACCAGAGAGTCCAGAAATAAATCCATGTACCTATGATCAATTATCTACAACAAAGGCGGCAAGAATGTACAATGAAAAAATATCTCTTCAAAAGTGGTACTGGGAAAACTGGACAACTACATGTAAAAAGTGATTTTAGAAGATTTCCTTACAATGTATTTTAAAAAAAACAAACTCAAAATGTATTAAAGACCTAAATGTAAAATATGAAGCCATAAAACTCCTAGAAGAGAACATAGGCAGAACACTCTTTGGCAATATTTTTTCTGTATCTTGCCTACTAAACAAAGGAAACAAAAGCAAAAATAAACAACTGAGACCTAATTAAGCCTAAAAGGTTTGCATGGCAAAGGAAACCATGAAAAAAAATGAAAAGGCAACCTACAGAATAGTAGAAAATATTTGCAAATGATATGACTGACAATGATACATAAATCAATGTATCAGCTCTTACAATTCAATATAAAAATAAAAAAATAAAAAACTGGGTAGAAGACCTGAACAGATATTTTCTTAAGAAAGACACGCAGATGACTAACATACACAAGAAAAGATACTCAACACTGTTAAGTGTTAGAGAAATTAAAATAAGAACAATGAGATATTACCTTATACCTGTCAGAATGACTATCAACACAAAGGACACAAATAACAAATTTTGGAAAGGATGTGGAAAAAAAGTAACCCTTGTACACTGTTGGCGGGAATGTAAATTGGTCTAGTCACTATGGGAAACAGTATAGTTTCCTTAAAAAGTTAAAAATACATGTTTCGATGCTGTTCTCTTGAAACATCCCACCCTCGCCCTCTCCCACAGAGTCCAAAAGTCTGTTCCATACTTCTGTGTCTCTTTTTCTGTTTTGCATATAAGGTTAAACATGTATATTATCTAGGGTGAAACAGATCACCAGCCCAGATGGGATGCATGAGACAAGTGCTCAGGCCTGGTGCACTGGGAAGACCCAGAGGGATCGGGTGGAGGGGGAGGTGGGAGAGGGAATCGGGAGGGGGAACACATGTAACTCCATGGCTGATTCATTTCAATGTACGACAAAACCCACTACAATATTGTAAAGCAATTAGCCTCCAACTAATAAAAAATAAATAAATAAATAAAAATAGTTATAAAAAAAGTTAAAAATAGAACGAGCTATTCCACTCTTGGGTATATTGCACTTCACCAGTACTATTTACAACAGCCAAGATATAGGAGCAACTTAAATGTCCATCAAAAAACAAATGGATAAAGAAGACATGACATATACATACAATGAAATATATCTCAGCCATGAAGAGAATGAAATTCTGCCATTTGTAGCAATACAGATAGATTTAGAGAATAAATATTATGCTAAGTGAAATAAGTCAGGCAAAGAAAGACACATACTATGATACTCCATGTCCTCTGCAATGGCAGACAGATCCTTTAACACTGGACCATCAGGGATGTCCTGTTCTTTTTTATTGATAGCACTATCCCATTGTATGAATGTAACATGATATATTTACCTGCTATAATGTTAATGGACATTGAGTTGGTTCCATTTTGAGGCTTCTATGAAGAAAGCTATTGTGAACACTCTAGTCCATGTGTTTGTTTTCTTAGATACAGGCTCACTTTTCTCTAGGGTATACAGCTAAAAATAAAATCCTTGAACTCTAGGGGTAACCGATGTCTAGCTTTAGAACATATGTTCAAACACTTCAAGGATTTGAAATAAGTTATAATCCCATCAGCAATATATGGTAGGTCTAGCTGTACTTATGAACTCTTGGGATTTGGGGGGAATTTTTAAAATTCTGGTAGATATGTATTAGTTATTCATAATGATTTTAATTTTTATTTCCTATATAACTAAAAATGTTGAGTACCTTTTTTCATTGTTATTGACCACATGAATATTCTTTTCTGTGAAATAATTGTGCAAACATTTTGCCCAATTATAAGATATCTGGACAGGGGACTTTTTAGTTATGTAATCTGGATATAAGTCCTTTTTTGGATTTATTTATTTCAGACTTTTCTCCCAGTACCTGACTAATTTTTTATTATATTAGATAGTATCTTTTGGTGAATAGGAGTTTTAAAATTAATTTTTAAAAGACCAATTTGTTGATCTCTTATAATTAGTCCTTTTTTGTTATATTTTTAAAAAATCTTTGCAGAGTTCAAAGTCATAGTGACTTTCTTTTATGTTTCACAGTAGAGGTTTTATAGTTTTGTTTTTCACACTTATGTCTATGTTGTGCCATGATGTGCTCAAGTCATGTCCATCTCTTTGAGACCCCATGGACTGTAGTCCACCAGGCTCCTTTGTCCATGGAATTTTCCAGACAAGAATACTAGAATGGGTTATCATTTCTTACTCCAGAAGATCTTCCCAACCCAGGGATCCAAGCAGAGTCTCCTGTGTATCTTGTATTGGCTCATATGCTCTTTACTCCTGAGCCACCTGGGAAGCCCTATGTCTATGATCCATCTCAAACAAGTGTAAACAACTTATGAGGAGCAAGTTACATTTTTTTTCCAATTGAATATCCATTTCATCTACCACTGAGATTATCCTTTTTATGCTAAATTAAGTGGTACTATCACATGGTTATACAGCTGTGGGTCTTTTTCTAAGTTTATTCTATTCTAGTTTATTACAAGTTTTTATTCTTGTGCCAATACCACATTGTCTTAATTATTTTAGCTTTAGTAAGTCTTGATATAGAGTGTGTAAATCTTCCACCTTTATTCTTCTTCAATATTTTCTTGACTATATTAGCTTCTTTGCATTTCCACACAAATTTTAGAATCAATTGATCAATTCCACAGAAGATCTGATAAGATGTTATTGAAAGACTTCCCTGGTGGCCCCGTGGCTAAGACTCTGTGATCTCCTGGTGAGGAAATGAGATCCCATATGCCACAACTAAAACTCCTGCATGCGACAATAAAACATCCCCACGTGCCACAACTAAGACCCAGTGCAGTCAAATAAATAAATATATATATTTTTAAATACATATTTTTAAAAAGATATTTACTGAGAATTCATTGAGTCTATAGTGCACATTAAGAGAACTGAAACCTTATCAATACTTTTTAAACTTATAAACTAAATAATTATCTATATTTGGGTATTCTTTCATTTTTTCCAAGCAACATTATGAAGTTTTCAGTGAAAAGTGAAAGTTGCTCAGTCGTTCCTGTCTGACTCTTTTCGACACAGAATTCTCCAGGCCTGAATATTGGAGTGGGTAGCCTATCCATTCTCCAGGGGAACTTCCTAACCCAAGGATCAAACCCAGGTCTCCCACATTACACAAAGATTCTTTACCAAGGGAAGCCCAAGAATACTGGAGTGGGTAGCTTATCCCTTCTGGAGCAGATCTTCCTGATCTAGGAATCAAACAGGGGTCTCCTGCATTGCAGGTGGGTTCTTTATCAACTGAGATGTTTCACATTATTCATTAGATTTATTCCTAGGTATTTAAGGGGACAGTAGGCTTATTTTAAATCATTTTTTAACAATATCATTATCTAATTATATCAGTACAATTTATTTTTGTATTAATCTTGTATCTAGTTTCTATAACCATTTCTCTTTATCATCAGCTGTGTACATCTATTCAGCACTCAAAACTTAAAGAGTAGTTTTACTTTTAATTTCTTTAAGAAATATCCATACTGTTCTCCACAGTGACTGTTCCCATTTACATTCCTACCAACAATGTAGGAGGGTTCACTTTTCTCCAAACCCTCTCCAGCATTTATTGTTTATAGATTTTTTGATGATGGCCATTCTGACTGGTGTGAGGTGAGAGTAGTTTTGATTTACATTTCTCTAATAATTATTGATGTTGAGCATCTTTTTGGGTACTTTTTGGCCATCTCTATGTCTTCTTTGGAGAAATGTCTGTTTAGATCCTCTGCCCATCTTTTGATTGGGTTATTTGGCTGTTTTGTTTTTTCGTTTGTTTAATGTTGAGCTTAGTGTGCTATCTGCTAACCTCTTGCTGATTGCTTCATTTGCAAATATTTTCTCCCATTCTGAGAGTTGTGCTATTGTTTCATAGTTTCCTTTGTTGTTCGAAAGCTTTTAAGTTTAATTAGATCTCATTTGTTTATTTTTGTTTTTATTTTAGTTACTTTAGGAGGTGAATCAAAAAAGATCTTGCTGTGATTTACATCAAAGTGTGCTTTGCCTATGTTTTCCTCTAAATGTTTTACAGTGCCCAGCTGTACGTTTAGGTCTTTAATCCATTTTGAGTTTATTTTTGTGTATGGTCCTGCAATCCCATTCCTGGTTATATACCTGAAGAAAACCACAATTTGAAATGATTCATGCACCCCAATTTACATGCACATGATACATGAAAATAATACATGCAGCATTATTTGCAATAGCTAGGACATAGGAGCAATCTAAGTGTCCATCAATAGATGAATGGATAAAGAAGATGTGATATATAATTATAGACAACGGAGGGATAAAGTGGGAGATTGAAATTGACATGTACACACTACTATATATAAAATAGATAATAACAATAACCTTCTGTATAGTATAGGGAGCTCTACTCAATACTTTTTAATGACCTATAAGAGAAAAGAATCTTAAAAAAAAAAAAAAAGTAGATATATGTACGTGCATAACTGATTCACCTGAAACTAACACAACATTGTAAATCAACTGTACTCTAATAAAAAAAAAATTTTTACCTAAATAGAATATTCTTAGCAATTTGCCTTGCTCTTTTTTGTTTAGTGGTTACTCTGAACTAATGTAAAGTTTCTATTCTTTGTCATTTGTATCCACCAAAGACTTTGCTCAGTTAGCTTGGTGCTCATCTAATGATTGAATAGACATTTCCTTAGTAGTCTTAGGAACTGAAGCAGTACCCTGTCTTTGCAAGAGGCTCTGTGTGTATGTTGGAGCATCCCTTCAACATGCATCCAGGTGGTTTCTAATTCAGCCTTATCCTTCACTCCCTTCTTACACAGAGCCTCCAGGTTTGCCAGAGATGACAGCTTAGGGTTTTCTTTTGATCTTTTCTGAGCATTTGTGGGCTTCCAATGAAATTAAAAGATGCTGCTCCTTGGAAGAAAAACTATGACAAACCTAGACAGCATATTAAAAAGCAGAAATATCACTTTACCTTTTCCTTTGCCTTCCTTTACCTTACCTTTACCTTCCCTCACTATACCTTTTTGTATAGTCAAAGCTATGGCTTTTCCAGTAATGAGGTATAGATGTGAGAGTTGGACCATAAAGATGGTTGAGCACCGAAGAATTGATGCTTTTGAATTGTGGTGCTAGAGAAGACTTGAGATTCTCTTGGACCACAAGGAGATCAAACAAGTCAATCCTAAAGGAAATTAATCCTGAATATTATTTGGAAGGATGATGTTGAATCTGAAGTTCCAACATTTTGGCCACCTTATGTGAAGAGCTGAGTCACTGGAAAAGACTCTAATTCTGGGAGATATTGAAGGCAAAAAGAGAAGAAGGTAACAGAGGATGAGATGGTTGGATGGCATCATTGACTCAATGGATATGAATTTCAGAAAACTCTGGGAGATAGTAAAGGACAGGGAAGCCTGGCATGCTGCAGTCCATGGAGTTACAAAGAGTCAGACATGACTTAGCAACTGAACAACAAATGTCTCAGGAATACATCAGTTTTTCAAAGTGTTGATGAATATCTCATTCCTCAGTTTTTCCTTTTAAGCTTTTTGGTTAGTGTATTGATTTCTCCAGCTGTTATCTATAGTGTCAGGCATCTTTAGTGCTTAAAAATTGCCCCTGATTATTTTTGACAAATGCCCTAAGGAAAATACTGTTTATATTGGGCTGGCCAAAAAGTTCATACCAGTTTTTTGGGAGGCCAACCCAATGTTAGGCAGCTTCTCTGGTGGCTCAGTAATGAAGAATTCACCTGCCAATGCAGGAGACTCAGATTTGATCCCTGGGTCGGCAAGATCCCTTAGAGAAGGGAATGGCAACCCACTCCAGTACTCATGCCTGGAAAATCCCATGGACATAAGAGCCTGGTGCGCTACAATCCATGAGGTTGCAAAAGAGTTAGATGTGACTTAGCACATTTCCGTACTGTACGTAATATTAGGTGAGAGCAGAGTCAGATCAATCCTAAATGTAGGATCTTCCAGGATGACCACGGGAAGGAAACATAATAATGATCTCTGGGAACAGGGTTTTGAAGGAGTTTAAGTTCCATTCTGCCTCCTCCAGTGGCTGTTAGTCATTCAGTTGTGTCTGACTCTTTGCGACCCCATGGACTGTAGCCTGCCATGCTCCTCTGTCCATGGAATTCTCCAGGCAAGAATACTAGAGTGGGTAACCATTTCCTTTTCCAGAGGATCTTCCCAATGCAAGGATCAAACCTGGGTCTTCCCACATTACAGGCAGATTCTTTACTGTCTGAACCACCAGGAAAGCCCCATCCAGTGGCTGTTAGGCCACTACTTTTCACCTATGTCCTGTAGCTTTTCAAGGCTACATCAAGGAGTGATAAGGAAGGGAATGAGGCAAGTGAAAATACTACAAAGCTCACTATTCTTACTGATATTTGCCAACTTAAAAAAAATAAAGACAATAAAGATTCATGCAAGTCTTTGTATAATGTCCATAGTTCTAAAAAATTTGTTCTGACAATTTTCCCCTGTGCTCTCACTGTTTTATGTTGGACAAAATTACTATAGAAGTCATTGTGTGAGTGCATGCGTGCCAAGTCTCTTCAGTCGTGTCTAACTCTGTGCAAACCTATGGACTGTAGCCTGCCTAGTTCCTCTGTCCATGGGACTCTCCAGAATACTGGGGAATACTAAAGTGGGTGACTGTGCCATCCTCCAAGGGAGCTCCTTGACACATAGATCAAACTCACATCTCTTACAACTCCTAGATTGGCAGGTGAGTTCTTTGACACTTGAGTCACCTGGGAAGACTTATAGAAGTCATTACATGGTTTCTTCAGTCTAACATTGAATAGAAGCTGCTTTTTTCAAATTTATGGGTAAGGATTCAGTATTTCACCATGAATTTAAATATTATCTAGGATTTGGAGATGCCCTTTTTCAGAATTAAAGAAGTCCCATTTTTCAGAATTAAAGAACTCCCATTTTTCTCTCAATTTGCTGAGTGTTTACCCTATACAAGTATTAAACTTTATTAAATTTTGTATGTTTATTGGGAAGATCACGTTTTTTCAGGTGAGTTTGTGTGCATGTGTGTGTCTGTGCTACACATTGTACATCAAATAATGCAATGATTATCCAGGACTCTGAATGACATTAGTTTTCTACAGGGAAAAATATGTTCCAACAAGCATTTAATCAATGACTGAAATTATGTAAAGAAGGACTCTGGTCTTATAAGTATTCTTCAACTTCAGGCTAATCTTATTCCTTAGTTGCAGATCTTCTTCAAAACCTTCAAGCTTCAACTGAAGTTGAAATGTTTACTTGGTCCATCTTTTTTCTGATAGCCTTCAGAATCTGCAAGATTTGGAGGAGTTCTAAAGCTCCTATGTGACACCTTAGAGTCAACCTTTAAGACTCTAACCTCTTGATTTCAAATCAATAATCACCTCAAAGGTAACATCACATCAAATAAGAGGCTTCCTAACATGGACTTCCCAATCCCTCTGCTCTCTTGTCCCCAGAAATTGTCACAACTTTGATCACTCTCACATGCTGACAAATACACACACACACACACACACACACGTGTTTGTGTATGGTCTGTGTGTGTCTGTGTGATGAGTCAGGGAAATACAGACATAATTTATATATTACATCAAGAAATTTCTAGTCATTGCAATAAAATATTATCTGCAGATGATGAGATTTCTATTTGAAAGGTAACTAAAAACTATTAAATCTACCAAAGAATTCAATCCTCAGTACATGTACAGGTTTCATCAAATAGTCTTTCTATTACAGTCATGACAGAAAAGAAAAGGACTTCCCTGGCAGTCCAATGGTTAAGACCTCCCTTCCACTGCATGGGGCATGGTTTCCATGCCTGGTAAGGAAATCAAGATCCCAAATGCCAGGGAGCATAGCCAAAAAAAATTTTTTTTAATAAAGTAAGCAGATATATAAACTTTAGGGCATTATGCTTCTGTATCTGTGAAAAATTAAAGTGAATATATATGTGTAGCCACACTACTTCTAAGAAACTATCCTGAAGAGACAGTAAAGGAATAATAAAAGATATATGCTTGTATTAATAGTAGCATTTTTATATTAACAAGGTTTCAAAATAATAGAAATATCCTTGAATAGGAAGATAATTTTAAAAAATTATTATAGCTATTAACAGAATATTATGAGATACATTAACTTACACTGCTTCTGCACGTATCAATCTTATGCTATTATTTGTCACCAAAAAACCATAGCTGTAAGTAATACATACACACGCAAACACTAAACACACACAGATTTCTCTGTGTAGATAGATTTCCCGTTCTCAAATATAACCCACATGTATATTAATTACCTTCCCCTCTTCTTTGTCTTTATATGTCTGTATGTCACTGTGTGTGTGTGTGTGTGTGTGTGTTTAATAACTAAGGGAAAGAGGAAGAACATATGTGGAAAGACTAATAAATTCATTTATCTCATACTACTCCCTCTAGCTGGAGTCATCTTCACCTGATTTCTTTTGCATGTATATGCATATATATACAAACATAGCCATCAAACACATAATTATATTTTTAATAACATTGGGAGAAAGCAAATTTATACATCCAAACTATCAAGAGATCATTCCCCTAGAGAGACAAATAGGAGTAAGAGATGAGTGCATTTTTAAAATTTTTAGCACATGGGATAATTGCCAACTTTAATTTTTAATAAAATATGACAGCTATAAGGTGCCCTCCATTTAGTATACACAATAAATGGGATGTAGCTTAAGATCACAGGAATGTAATTTTTTATTTTTATTTATTTTTTAATTTTTTTTATTAGTTGGAGGCTAATTACTTCACAATATTGCAGTCGTTTTTGTCATACATTGACAAGAATCAGCCATGGGTTTACATGTATTCCCCATCCCGATCCCCCGTCCCATCTCCCTCTCCACCCGATCCTTCTGGGTCTTCCCAGTGCATCAGGTCCAAGCACTTGTCTCATGCATCCCGCCTGGAATGGTGATCTGTTTCACCCTAGATAATATACATGTTTCGATGCTGTTCTCTTGAAACATCCCACCCTCGCCTTCTCCCACAGAGTCCAAAAGTCTGTTCTGTATATCTGTGTCTCTTTTTCTGTTTTGCATATAGGGTTATCGTTACCATGTGGTCTTTACCTTTCTGGCTTACTTCACACTGTAAAATGGGCTCCAGTTTCATCCATCTCATTAAAACTGATTGAAATGAATTCTTTTTAATGGCTGAGTAATATTCCATGGTGTATATGTACCACAGCTTCCTTATCCATTCGTCTGCTGATGGGCATCCAGGTTGCTTCCATGTCCTGACTATTATAAACAGCGCTGCGATGAACATTGGGGTACACGTCTCTCTTTCAGATCTGGTTTCCTCGGTGTGTATGCCCAGAGGTGGGATTGCTGTGTTATATGGCAGTTCTATTTCCAGGTTTTTAAGAAATCTCCACACTGTTTTCCATAGCAGCTGTACTAGTTTGCATTCCCACCAACAGTGTAAGAGGGTTCCCTTTTCTCCACACCCTCTCCAGCATTTATTGCTTGTAGACATTTGGATAGCAGCCATCCTGACTGGCGTGTAATGGTACCTCATTGTGGTTTTGATTTGCATTTCTCTGATAATGAGTGATGTTGAACATCTTTTCCTGTGTTTGTGAGCCATCTGCATGTCCTCCTTGGAGAAATGTCTGTTTAGTTCTTTGGCCCATTTTTTGATTGGATCATTTATTTTTCTGGAGTTGAGCTGGAGGAGTTGCTTGTATATTTTTTACATTAATCCTTTGTCTGTTTCTTTATTTGCTATTATTTTCTCCCAATCTGAGGGCTGTCTTTTCACCTTGCTTATAGTTTCCTTTGTTGTGCAAAAGCTTTTAAGTTTCATTAGGTCCCATTTGTTTATTTTTGCTTTTGTTTCTAATATTCTGGGATGTGGGTCATAGAGGATCCTGCTGTGGTGTATGTTGGGGAGTGTTTTGCCTATGTTCTCCTCTAGGAGTTTTATAGTTTATGGTCTTACATTTAGATCTTTAAACCATTTTGAGTTTATTTTTGTGTATGGTGTTAGAAAGTGTTCTAGTTTCATTCTTTTACAAGTGGTTGACCAGTTTTCCCAACACCACTTGTTAAAGAGGTTGTCTTTTTTCCATTGTACATCCTGGCCTCCTTTGTTGAAGATCAGGTGACCATAGGTTCGTGGATTTATCTCTGGGCTTTCTATTCTGTTCCATTGATCTATACTTCTGTCTTTGTGCCAGTACCATACTGCCTTGATGACTGTGGCTTTCTAGTATAGTCTGAAGTCAGGCAGGTTGATTCCTCCAGTTCCATTCTTCTTTCTCAAGATTGCTTTGGCTATTCGAGGTTTTTTGTATTTCCATACAAATTGTGGAATTATTTGTTCTAGTTCTGTGAAAAATACCATTGGTAGCTTGATAGGGATTGCATTGAATCTATAGATTGCTTTGGGTAGTATAGCCATTTTGACAATATTGATTCTTTCAATCCATGAAAACGGTATATTTCTCCATCTGTTTGTGTCCTCTTTGATTTCTTTCATCAGTGATTTATACTTTTCTATGCGTAGGTCTTTTGTTTCTTTAGGTAGATATACTCCTAAGTATTTTATTCTTTTTGTTGCAATGGTGAATGGTATTGTTTCCTTAATTCCTCTTTGTTTTCTCATTGTTAGTGTATAGGAATGCAAGAGATTTCTGTGTGTTAATTTTATATCCTGCAACTTTACTATATTCGTTGATTAGCTCTAGTAATTTTCTGGTAGAGTCTTTAGGGTTTTCTATGTAGAGGATCATGTCATCTGCAAACAGCGAGAGTTTCACTTTTTCTTTTCCTCTCTGGATTCCTTTTACTTCTTTTTCTGCCCTGATTGCTGTGGCCAACACTTCCAAAACTATGTTGAATAGGTGTGGTGAGAGTGGGCACCCTTGTCTTGTTCCTGATTTCAGGGGAAATGCTTTCAATTTTTCACCATTGAGGGTAATGCTTGCTGTGGGTTTGTCATATATAGCTTTTATTATGTTGAGGTATGTTCCTTCTATTCCTGCTTTCTGGAGAGTTTTATTCATAAATGGATGTTGAATTTTATCAAAGGCTTTTTCTGCATCTATTGAGAAAATCATATGGTTTTTATATTTCAATTTTTTAATGTGGTGTATCACACTGAGTGATTTCCAGATATTAAAGAAGCCTTGCATTCCTGGGATAAAGCCCACTTGGTCATGGTGTATGAATTTTTTAATATGTTGTTGGATTCTGTTTGCTAGAACTTTGTTAAGGATTTTTGCATCTATTTCATCGGTGATATTGGCCTGTAATTTTCTTTTTTTGTGGAATCTTTCTCTGGTTTTGGAATTAGGGTGACAGTGGCCTCATAGAATGAGTTTGGAAGTTTACCTTCTTCCGAAATTTTCTGGAAGAGTTTGAGTAAGATAGGTGTTAGCTCTTCTCTAAATTTTTGGTAGAATTCAGCTGTGAAGCCATCTGGTCCTGGGTTTTTGTTTGCTGGAAGATTTCTGATTACAGTTTTGATTTCTTTGTTTGTGATGGGTTTCTTAAGATCTTCTATTTCTTCCTGGTTCAGTTTTGGAAAGTTATACTTCTCTAAGAACTTGTCCATTTCTTCCAAGTTGTCCATTTTATTGGCATAGAGCTGCTGGTAGTAGTCTCTTATGATCCTTTGTATTTCAGGGTTGTCTGTTGTAATCTCTCCATTTTCATTTCTAATTTTGTTAATTTGGTTCTTCTCCCTTTGTTTCTTAATGAGTCTTGCTAATGGTTTGTCAATTTTGTTTATTTTTTCAAACAACCATCTTTTAGCTTTGTTGATTTTTGCTATTGCCTCTTTAGTTTCTTTTGCATTTATTTCTGCCCTAATTTTTAAGATTTATTTCCTTCTACCAACCCTGGGGTTCTTCATTTCTTCCTTCTCTAGTTGCTTTAGGTGTAGAGTTACGTTATTTATTTGACTTTTTTCATGGTTCTTGAGGTAGGCCTGTAATGCTATGAATCTTCCCCTTAGCACTACTTTTACAGTGTCCCATTGGTTTTGGGTTGTTGTGTTTTCATTTTCATTCATTTCTATAACTATTTTGATGTCTTTTTTGATTTCTTCTATGATTTGTTGGTTATTCAGAAGCATATTGTTTAGCCTCCATATGTTTGAATTTTTAATATTTTTTTCCTATAATTGAGATCTAATCTTACTGCACTGTGGTCAGAAAAGATGACTGGAATGATTTCAATTTTTTTGAATTTACCAAGACTAGATTTATGGCCGAGGATGTGATCTATTCTGGAAAAGGTTCCGTGTGCACTTGAGAAAAAACTGAAGTTGATTGTTTGGGGGTGAAACGTCCTATAGATGTCAATCAGGTCAAGCTGGTCCATTGTGTCCTTTAAAGTCTGTGTTTCCTTGTTAATTCTCTGTTTAGTTGATCTATCTATAGTTGTGAGTGGGGTATTAAAGTCTCCCACTATTATTGCATTACTATTTATTTCCTCTTTCATACTCGTTAGCATTTGCCTTACATATTGCAGTGCTCCTATGGTGGGTGCATATATATTTATAATTGTTATATCTTCTTGTTTGATCGATCCTTTGATCATTATGTAGTGTCCTTCTTTGTCTCTTTTCACAGCCTTGTTTGAAAATCTATTTTATCTGTTATGAGTATTGCGACTCCTGCTTTCTTTTGGTGTCCATTTGTGTGAAATATTTTTTTCCAGCCCTTCACTTTTAGTCTGTAAGTGTCCCTTGTTTTGAGGTGGGTCTCTTGTAGACAGCATATATAGTGGTCTTGTTCTTGTATCCATTCAGCCAGTCTTTGTCTTTTGGTTGGGACTTTCAACCCATTTACATTTAAGGTAATTATTGATAGGTATGGTCCCGTTGCCATTTACTTTGTTGTTTTGGGTTCACGTTTACACAGCCTTTCTGTGTTTCCTGTCTACAGAAAATCCTTTAGCATTTGTTGAAGAGCTGGTTTGGTGGTGCTGAATTCCTTCAGCTTTTGCTTGTCTGTAAATCTTTTGAGTTCTCTTCATACCTGAATGAGATCCTTGCTGGGTACAGTAATCTAGGTTGTAGGTTATTCTCTCTCATTACTCTAAGTATGTCCTGCCACTCCCTTCTGGCCTGAAGGGTTTCTATTGATAGATCAGCTGTTATCCTTATGGGAATCCCTTTGTGTGTTTTTTGTTGTTTCTCCCTTGCTGCGTTTAATGTTTGTTCTTTGTGTTTGATCTTTGTTAATTTGATTAATATGTGTCTTGGGGTGTTTCACCTTGGGTTTATCCTGTTTGGGGCTCTCTGGGTTTCTTGGACTTGGGTGGCTATTTCCTTCCCCATTTTAGGGAAATTTTCAGATATTATCTCCTCGAGTAACTTATCATGGCCTTTCTTTTTGTCTTCTTCTTCTGGGACTCCTATGATTCAAATGTTGGGGCATTTCACATTGTCCCAGCAGTCCCTGAAGTTGTCCTCATTCCTTTTGATTCTTTTTTCTTTTTTCCTCTCTGCTTCATTTATTTCCACCATTTTATCTTCTACCTCACTTATCCTATCTTCTGTCTCTATTATTCTACTCATGGTTCCCTCCAGAGTGTTTTTGATCTCATTTATTGCTTTATTCAATTTTAATTGACTCTTTTTTATTTCTTCTAGGTCCTTGTTAAACATTTCTTGCATCTTCTCCATCTTTGTCTCCAGGCTATTTATTTGTAACTCCATTTTGTTTTCAAGATTTTGGATCATTTTTATTATCATTATTCTAAATTCTTTTTCAGGTAGATTCCCTATCTCCTCCTCTTTTGTTTGACTTGGTGGGCATTTTTCATGTTCCTTTCCTTGTTGGGTATTTCTGTGCCTTTTCATCTTGTTTAGATTGCTGTGTCTGGAGTGAGCTCTCAGTATTCTGCTGGTCTGTGGTTCATTTTTATTGTGGAGATTTTACCCAGTGGGTGGGGTTGGATGATTAGTTTGTCAAGGTTTCCTGGTTAAGGAAGCTTGTGTCAGTGTTCTGGTGCATGGAAATGGATTTCTTCTCTCTGGAATGCAATGGAGTGTTCAGTAATGAGTTTTGCGATGGGTCTATGTGTTAGGTGTGACTTTGGGCAGCCTGTATGTTGACACTCAGGTCTATGTTCCTGCATTGCTAAAGAATTTGCGTGGTTGTCTTGTTCTGGAGCTTCTTGGCTCTTGGGTGGTGGTTGGTTTTGGTGTAGGTATGGAGGCTTTTGGATGGTCTCTTATTCCTTAATGTTCCATGTAGTCAGGAGTTTTCTGGTGTTCTCAGGTTTTGGGCTTAAGTCTCCTGCCTCTGGATTTCAGTTTTATTCTTCCAATAGTCTCAAGACTTCTCCAACTATATAGCACTGATAATAAAACTTCTAGGTTAATGGTGAAAAGATTTACCACCGTGAGGGACACCCAGAGAGGTTCACAGAGTTACATGAAGAAGAGGAGAGGGAAGAAGGAGATTGAGGTGAGCAGGAGGAGAGAAAGGGCGACTCAAGAGGAGAGAGACAGATCTACACAGTTATCTGTCCCCAAAGTGTTCTCCGTATCCCAGACATCCACAAAAATTCACAGAATTGGATTGGGAAGAGAAGGGGAAAGGAGGAAATATAGGTGTTCTGAGGTAGCAAACAGACAGTCAAAAGTGGGAGAGAGTAATCAACACACTCCTGAATAGAAATGGGAACTGAATATTGGATTCTTAAATGTCCAAAATTTATATCATATACTGAAAAACAAAGATTAAAAATCTAGCATAGAGGTTAGACTCTTTGAAATAAAATATTTAAAAACAAAAACAAAAACACACAAAAAAATTAGAAATATATATGAAGTTCAGTTTAAAAATAGGGCTTCTCTCTCTCTTTTTTTTTCCGATGTTATAGTGAAATGAAAATGAAAATTAAGGAATAATAGAGGAGTATTAGAGGACTTTAAAAGGAAATAGGAGAGAAAAACAAGAAAAAGAAAAAAAAAGAAAAAAAATTTTCCCTAATTAAAAAAATCAAAAAATATATGAAAATGAAAGTTGAGGAGTAATGGGGGAGTAATAGGGAATTTTAAAAGAAAATAAAAGAGAAAAAATTTTAAAAAAAAAGAAAAAAAATTTTTTTCTCTTTTTTAAATTTAACAAAAAATATACATATATATCTAGGAAAATCTCTGGAGCTGTTGCGGTCAGTGTAGGTTCAGTTCAATTTCAGATAGCTCCTCTTTCCAGCTTACTTCTTGATATCTATAGGCCCCTTCTGGTGTAGCTGGTGTTACCTTTAGGGATTTTAATCTTTTGCACTGGTCTTTTCTGAAGCAGTTCCCTTTATTTGGCTTCTGTTTGCCATCTCTTCGGTGTCTAATTTCTGCCCTGACACAGACGGGCGGAGGTGATCTCTTATTTAGGTTCACTAGTTCAGTTCAGTCCTGCTACAGGGAGGGCGGGGCACTGCAGACAGATATCACTGTGTGTGGATAGCACTCACCGTGTTCCGGCCACAGTGGGTTTGCCCCGTACAGGGGTGTCTGTGCTTTCCGCATCTACACTGCTCAGGCTCCCAGCTGCTCTATATGGAGTGGGCCCTGCATTGAGTGCAGTTCCAGTTTTCGGGTACTCCACAAAAGTGCGGATTCGGTTGTACCTGCGTTTTGTGCCTTCCCCAGCCTGAGCGGTTCAGGAAGCCAGGGGCTTGGGCACCCTCTCCCTGGGCGCGGCGCACCTTTTCCCTCCACTGCGAGTGGCTCAGGCAGCCAGAGGCTTGGGCGCACTCTCCCAGGATGCGGCGCGCCTTTTCCCTCCGCGGCCCCAGCGCACGCCACCTGTTGGCTTCTCTGGGGCTGTTTGCCCCTTTCCCCTCCCCACTGCCTCCTACCTCCAGCTGCGATGGGCCAGCTCTTCTCTGGAGTTTCTCAGTCCCTTTGTTTTGTGAACCACTGGCAGTGTGTTAGGGTGGGTTAATTTTCTCCCTTGCTCTCCCACAGTTTAAAAGTGCTCCCTCCGACTGCTGTCAGGGCCTTCGGGCTGGTCCTTACCCTAAGCAATGCCGCCTACTCCTCTCCGTTCTGCCCCTACTTGTTGATGGTGGGTGCGGGCGTCTGGGTTATTTTTCTGTTGGGAATTGCTTCTAGGCACGTAATCTGTGGGCCTTAGTTAATTTTTCCTCCCAGTTAGGTTGCCCTCCGAGATTTGAAAACTTCCCCCAGACCCGCCAGTGCGAGGATTTCCTGGTGATTGGAAACTTCCTCTGTTAAGACTCCCTTCCTGAGACGGGTCTCCATCCCTAGCTCTTTTGTCTCCCTTTTTATCTTTTATATTTTGTCCTACCTCCTTTCGAAGACAATGGGTTGCTTTTCTGGGAGCCTGATGTCCTCTGCTAGCGATCAGAAGTTGTTTTGTGAAATTTGTTTAGTGTTCAATTGTTCTTTCGATGAATTTGTAGGAGAGAAAGTGGTCTCCCCATCCTAGTTCTCCACCATCTTGGCTCCTCCCCCCCCCCCCCCCCCAGGACTGTAATTTTTTTAAAAAATTATTGGAGACAAAACTGTTGTATTTCATGCAAAAAGACTTGAACTGAATCTTAAAGAAAATTAGAGAAGAGGCAGGGCTCAAGAATGTCACTGCTAAAGGTAAGGGAGAGGCAGACAATGGCTAACAGCCAGGACAGAGAGCATCGGCTTGTATAGATGGAACTGGAGAGGCTCACTCTGCAGCCTGGCAGTCGGCCCTTTCTTCAGACTGGAATGAAACACATCTCACAGAAGGGTGGAATAGAGACTTTCCCTTTGAAACTTGGTGCAATATCAATGTGCTTTGGGTAAACCACAGATTTCAAGGTAAAATGCTGTAAAATGCTGACCAGGAGTACAAACAGGTCCATGCAGGCCAGGCCTTCTCCAGCACAAACTCTTTTTCCTAAAAATGACACATAAATTAAATAGTTGTTCAATTCTATTTCTAACATATCACAAAGGGAAGCATAAATAAATATGGAATGAGTAAATACATAAAAAAACAAATTAATAAAAGACAAATTAACCTATGGCTTCTATTTACACCAAAATCTGGTTTGCTCATTTCCTCAGAACATATTTCAGTGTACATTCTCTATTAAATCTTCTCTGTACACCCATGTCAGGGTCACTTTCCTGAGGCTTGCCAATAATATCTTTCTACACACACACTCACCCATCTCAAATAACATGAACTACACACTATATTTTTCCATCTACTTCCAATTTAAGACTCAACAACAGATTTATTTCTCCTCATCTGGATTCCTAAAACTAATCTTGACCTTGCCATGTCTCTATTTCTAACAATATTCCAAGAGCTTACCGTTACCAAGTATAAAAAAAAAAAAAATGTCACAAACTCAACACAAATATTATTAACCATTCTCTAATCCTCAGACACACTAGCTATTTCAAGTGTATTGAGTATCCAGTCATTCCTCCAACTGAAATATTGGTTCCCTCAGCTCATCCTGCTGAGATTCTCTACATCCTTCTAGATCCACAAGTGTCACTTGCTCTATACAAACTTCTTTGATCTATTCAGGGGGATATAATTCACTCTCTTGCTGGTTTTCCACAAGACTCATATATACTTATAATACAAAATGTTTCATGTGAAATTATAATTATTCCTGTGTCCCACACACTAGAATATAAGCTCATAAAGTAAAGGCAAAAGGAGAAGGGATGTGACAGAAGATGAGATGGTTAGATAGTATCACCAACTCAATGGACATGAATTTGAGCAAACTCCAGGAGACAGTGGAGGACAGAGGGCCTGGTGTGTTGCCATCCATGGGGTTGCAAAGAGTCGAACACGACTTAGCAACTGAACAGCAACAACAAAGTAAAGCCTTAGATCTTGTAATGATACTACAGTGCCAGGACAAAGCAGTCCTACAAATCCCATAAACTGGGCAGAAATCTTAAGCCAGTTTGTTATAAAACAACGGACCCAAAATTCAGGACGTAGATAAGGAAAAGATTAGCAGGGTCTAGTTTTGAGGTCAAATTCTGGGCATTGTTCATAATCTTGGGACCAAGCAACAAGGGTTCCTTGAAACCTGTTTTCCTGGAGTAAACCTCCTCAGTGAGGAGTAAACCTCCTATTTCTATCCCTATTTCAATTCCTTCTGTAGGAAAGGCCCTTCACCCTCTACTTTCTACCCTTCTCCTTCAGACTGTGCTGAACACTTTCCATTTCTCCATCTTTCCAGGTCCATACTGTGTTTGTTTTTCGTTTACACCTACTGTGTGTTTAGGAAGTTGATTTCTATGGACTGCATATCCTCAGTAGTTAGTTCCCTTCTTCACTGTGAATAAACTCAAAGGATTAGACATTGAGAAGGCTAGAGTATGCCCTCCCTCAGTCCCAGCCTGTCAGGCCACAGTTTCAGCAGTGGCTGTATTCTCCAACCTATAGATCCATCTCCTGTTGAGGCATCCATTCTCTCTTTGCTGAAGATCTGCTTGGGTTCCAGCAACACCCTCCTTCTCCCAGTCCTTCCAACATAGGATGGCAACATTGTCCTGCTGATGCTCATCCCTGAGTACTTGACCACTTCTTGCTACTTCACTTAACAATGTCCACACCTCTGAAAATAGTCTCTTCATTAAACTGCCTTTAATGAAACTTTTTTAGTACCTTGCCTCTTTCTTTCAAGGTCCTCCCCCAAATTAAAGGAAGATACTAAAATATTTCTTCCTGCAAGAAAATTTCTCTTGTGCTCCAACTACTCTGTATTCTGCCCTGCCCCCAAAATGTAAGATTCAGGAGCTCCTCTCTCTGGGTTTCCACAGAAGCCTTTTGAATAGCATTTGTCTCTCTGGAGTACCATCACCTGTTAACTCGCATTCCTCTTTCTTAGTGGAGAGCTGTCCCTTACTCACATTTCTACCCCTGGATCTGAGTGAGCATGGGTCTACTACATATAAGGTCCTCAGAGACATTTATTGAGTGAATGGCATCTCTGGAGACGGGAGAAAAGTCTCAGTGGAACTAGACTTCTACAAGGAGCCCTTAAGATTGTCAGAGGTGGGTGAGCAGGCAGAACTCAGTGAGTGCAGTCTCCAATCCAATCAGAAATTATGTGCACCTTGGGAGTAGTGCCTCTGGCCTCATGAAAATGGCAATTTGTCCAGCTCAGAGTTGCCTCCATACAAAGCACTTCCTCCTCTCATTTGACCTCTGATGTACAGACAAAAATGAAGCATGCTTGCCTGCTGAAAAAGACATGAAATGGTCAGTCTTCTTAAAGTTGCCACTTTCATCCAGGAAGCGACCAGGATCAAACCGCCCTGGGTTGGGAATCGTGCAGGACAGAAGTCAGAGATGTTAATATGACTGTGCCCTGAGATAAAGAGAAACACAATAACTAGATTATAAAAAAAAAACATGGAATTTGAAAAAATGCCTTATCCTCTTATTTTATAAATGAGGTGGCTGAGGCACATACATATTTTATTCTCTCCATATCAAAGAACAAATTAATGACAAAGCCTAACAGGTCTTAAGTCATATAATGCCAAATAAATTATATAAATGATTTATGATTCAATCATATAAATCAAAGTGCCAGTCCAGGGCACTGTTAAGTGATTCCAATGCTAATCATCTTCAGCTTGTAGCCTACCAACAGCACGTGCTCTTCAGAAAACTAAGCCAGGTGCTTTGTTCTTAACAAATAAATTGGAGTGTTGTTTAAAAGTGCTGATGTCACTAAAAATTCAGATCATTCACTGGAACCAAATATTGGGTCCTCTCCAAATATGGTCTGATTGGCCATATTCTTTTTTTTTT
>CM035275.1:57998872-58020504 GCA_020226075.1 Hydropotes inermis
ATAAATCCACACACCTATGGATACCTTATCTTTGACAAAGGAGGCAAGAATATACAATGGAGAAAAGACAATCTCTTTAACAAGTGGTGCTGGGAAAACTGGTCTACCACTTGTAAAAGAATGAAACTAGAACACTTTCTAACACCATACACAAAAATAAACTCAAAATGGATTAAAGATCTAAATGTAAGACCAGAAACTATAAAACTCTTAGAGGAAAATGTAGGCAAAACACTCTCCAACATAAATCAAAGCAGGATCCTCTATGAGCCACCTCCCAGTGTATTGGAAATAAAAGCAAAAATAAACAAATGGGATCTAATTAAACTTAAAAGCTTTTGAACAACAAAGGAAACTATAAGCAAGGTAAAAAGACAGCCTTCAGAATAGGAGAAAATGATAGCAAATTAAGCAACTGACAAAGAATTCATATCAAAAATATACAAGCAACTCCTGAAACTCAATTCTGGAAAAATAAGCGACCCAATCAAAAAATAGACCAAAGAACTAAACAGACATTTCTCCAAAGAAGACATACAGATGGCTAACAAACACATGAAAAGATGTTCAACATCACTCATTATCAGAGAAAGGCAAATCAAAAAATCACAATGAGATACTATCTCATGCCAGTCAGAATGGCTGCTATCCAAAAGTCTACAAGCAATAAATGCTGGAGAGGGTGTGCAGAAAAGGGAACCCTCTTACACTTTTGATGGGAATGCAAACTAGTACAGCCACTATGGAGAATAGTGTGGAGATTCCTTAAGAAACTGGAACTAGAACTGCCATATGACCCAGCAATCCCACTGCTGGACACATGTGCCCCAATGTTCATCACAGCACTGTTTATAATATCCAGGACATGGAAGCAACCTAGATGTCCATCGGCAGGTGAATGGATAAGAAAGCTGTGGTGCATATACACAATGGAATATTACTCGGCCATTATTAAGAATATATTTGAATCAGTTCTAATGAGGTGGATGAAACTGGAGCCTATTATACAGAGCAAAGTAAGTCAGAAAGAAAAACACCAGTACAGTGTATTTAGGCATATATATGGAATTTAGAAAGATGGCAACCATGACCCTATATGCAAGATAGCAAAAGAGACACAGATGTAAAGAACAGACTGTTGGACTCTGTGGGAGAAGGTGAGGGAAGGATGATTTGAGAGAATAGTACTGAAACATGTGTATCATCATATGTGAAACAGATCGCCAGTCCAGGTTCGATGCATGAGACAGGGCGCTCAGGGCTGCTGCACTGGGATGACCCTGAGGGATGGGATGGGGAGGGAGGTGGGAAGGAGAGTCAGGATGGGGAACACATGTACACCCAAGGCAGATTCATGTCAATGTATGGCAAAAACCACTACAATATTATAAAGTAATTTGCATACAATTAAATAAATTTTTTAAAAAGTTCATAGTGATAAGTGCCTACATCAAGAAATAAGAAAGATCTCAAACAAAAAACCTAACTTGACACCTCAAAGAATTAGAAAAAGAATAAAAACCAAAGTTCAAAATTAGTAGAAAGGAAATAACAAAGAGTAGAAAAGAGATAGAGGCCAATAAGACAATAGAAAGTATTGAATAAGACCTGTATTTTTTTTTAATGATAAAGTTGGCAAAAGTTTTGACCAAGAAAAAAAAAAAGAGAGGTACAACTCAAATAAACAAAATCAGAAATAAAAGAGGAAACATTAAAATTGATACCACAGAAATACAGAGGATGGGGGGAGGAGTCAAGATGGCGGAGGAATAGGATGGGGAGATCACTTTCTCTTCTACAAATTCATCGAAAGAACAACAGAACGGTGAAGAAAGTTTACAAAACAACTTCTGATCGCTAGCAGCGGACATCAGGCACCCAGAAAAGCAGCCCATTGTCTTCGAAGGGAGGTAGGACAAAAATATTAAAGATTAAAAAAGGGACACAAGAGAACGAGGGACGGAGACCCGTCCCGGGAAGGGAGTCTCAATAGAGGAAGTTTCCAATCACCAGGAAACCCTCGCGCAGGCGGGTCTGAGGGAAGTTTTTCCTCCTAACTGGGAGGAGAAATTAAATAAGGCCCACAGATTACATGCCTAAAAGCAACTCCCAGCAGAAAAGTATCCCCAGACGCCCGAACCCGCCACCAGCAAGAGGGGGCGAACGGAGAGGAGGGGGCGGAACGGAGAGGAGCCGGCGGCATTCCTTAGGGTAAGGACCGGCCAGAAGGCCCTGAGAGCAGTCGGAGGGAGATTTTTTTAAACTGTGGGAGAGCGTGAGAAAAATTGACCGGCCGGAACACACCGCCGGCGGTTCGCAATACAAAGGGACTGAGAAACTCCAGAGAAGAGCCGGCCCATCCCCACTGGAGGTAGGAGGCAGGGGGAGGGGAAAGGGGCAAACTCAGCCCCAGAGAAGCCACCCCCTCCCACCCGGCAAACAGGCCCCGGTTCCTGTCTGAAGACTTCCTGAGACCTGACCGGCGGCGCGCGCTGGGGCTGCGGAGGGAGGGGGCGCGGCGCGCCCGTGGAGAGAGCGCCAAGCCTCTGGCTGCCCGGGCCGCTCGCCGCGGAGGTAAAGGGTGCAGCGCGCCCGTGGAGAGGGCACCAAACCCCTGGCTGCCCGGGCCGCTCGCCGCGGAGGGAAAAGGCACGCCGCACCCGGGGAGAACGCGCGCAAACCTCTGGCCACCCGAGACGCTCGCCGCGGAGGGAAAAGGCGCGCAGCACCCGGGGAGAGGCCCCCAAAACTGCAGGCTGCTTGGCCAGAACACGGCGAGAGCTCCCCACACACAGCGACATCTGCCTGCAGCGCCCCGCCCTCCCCGCAGCAGGACTGAATTGAACTAGTGAACCTAAGTAAGAGATCACCTCTGCCCGCCTGTGTCAGGGCGGAAATTAGACACCGAAGAGAGAGCAAACAGAAGCCAAATAAACAAAAGGAATCGCCTCAGAAAGGTCCGGTGCAGCAAGATAAAATCCCTGAAGGCAACACCGACTACACCGGAAGGGGCCTATAGATATCAAGAAGTGTAAGCTGGAAAAAGGAGCTATCTAATATTGAACTGAACCTACACTGTCTGCAACAGCTCCAGAGAAAATCCTAGATATATTTGCATATTTTTTGTTCTGTTTTTTGTTTCTTGTTCTTGTTAAATTAGGAAAAAAAAAAAATTTTCTTTTCGTTTTTTTTTTCTCAATTTTTTCTCTTTTATGTTCTTTTAAACTTCGCTACTACTTCATTACACCTCAACTTTCATTTTCATATATTTTTATGATTTTTTTCAATTAGGGAAAAAATTTGTTTTTCTTTTTTCTTTCTTTTTTTCTTCTTTTTTGTTTTGTTTTGTTTTTTGGTGTTGTTTCTCTTCTTTTTTTCTCTTCTTTTTTTTCTTTTTTCTTTCTTTTTTTCTTTTTTTTTTTGTGTTTTGTTTCTTGGTGTTGTTTCTCTTCTTTTTTTTTTTCTTTTTTTTTTTTCTTTTTTCTTTCTTTTCTTTTCCTTGTTTTTCTCTCCTATTTCCTTTTAAAGTCCTCTAATACACCTCTATTATTCCTTAATATTCATTTTCATCTCAATATAACCTTGCAAAAAAAAAAAAAGGAAAAAAAAGAAGAAGAGAGAGACAAGCCCTATTTTTAAACTGAACTCCATACATATTTCTAAATTTTGGGTTTTTGTTTTTGTTTTTAAATATTTTATTTCAAGAAGTCTAACCTCTAGGCTAAATCTTTTAATCTTTGTCTATCAGTATGTGATATAAATGTTGGACATTTAAGAATCCAATATTCAATTCCCACTTCTATTCAGGAGTGTGTTGATTACTCTCTTCCACTTTTGACTCTCTGTTTTCTACCTCAGAACAACTCTATTTCCTCCTTTCCGCTTCTCTTCCCAATCCAATTCGGTGAATCTTTGTGGGTGTCTGGGCTACGGAGAACACTTTGAGAACAGATAACTGTGTAGATCTGTCTCTTTCCTCTTGAGTCCCACTTTCTCCTCTACTGCTCACCTTTATCTCCTTCCTCCTCTCCTATTCTTCATGTAACCCTGTGAACCTCTTTGGTGGTCCCTCATGGTGGTAAATCTTTTCACCATTAACGTAGAAGTTTTATTACCAGTGCTGCATAGTTGGAGAAGTCTTGAGGCTATTGGTAGAATAAAACTGAAATTCAGAGGCAGGAGAGTTAAGCCCCAAACCTGTGAAAACCATACAACTCCTGACTACACAGAACATTAAGGAATAAGAGTCCATCCAAAAGCCCCCATACCTGCACCAAAACCAACCACCACCCAAGAGCCAAGAAGCTCCAGGACAAGACATACTACATAAATTCTATAGTAATGCAGGAACATAGACCTAAGTGTCAACATACAGGCTGCCCGAAGTCAAACCTAACACATAGACCCATTGCAAAACTCATCACTGGGCACTCCATTGCACTCCAGATAGAAGAAATCCATTTCCACGCTCCAGAACATTGACACAAGGTTCCCGAACCAGGAAACCTTGACAAGCCAATCGTCCAACACCACCCACTGGGTAAAATCTTCACAATAAAAAGGAAACACAGACAAGCAGAATACAGAAAGCCCACCACAGACACAGCAATGTAAACAAGATGAAAAGGCAAAGAAATACCCAACAAGTAAAGGAACATGAAAAATGCCCACCAAATCAAACAAAAGAGGAGGAGATAGGGAATCTATCTGAAAAAGAATTTCGAATAATGATAATGAAAATGATCCAAAATCTTGAAAGCAAAATGGAGTTACAAATAAATAGCCTGGAGACAAAGATTGAGAAGATGCAAGAAATGTTTGACAAGGACCTAGAAGAAATAAAAAAGAGTCAATTAAAAATGAATAATGCAATAAATGAGATCAGAATCACTCTGGAGGGAACTATGAGTAGAATAACAGAGACAGAAGATAGGATAAGTGAGGTAGAAGATAAAATGGTGGAAATAAATGAAGCAGAGAGGAAAAAAGAAAAAAGAATCAAAAGAAATGAGGACAACCTCAGAGACCTCTGGGACAACATGAAACACCCCAACATTCGAATCATAGGAGTCCCAGAAGAAGAAGACAAAAAGAAAGGCCATGAGAAGTTACTCGAGGAGATAATATCTGAAAACTTCCCTAAAATGGGGAAGGGAATAGTCATCCAAGTCCAAGAAACCCAGAGAGTTCCAAACAGGATAAACCCAAGGCGAAATACCCCAAGACACATATTAATCAAATTAGCAAAGATCAAACACAAAGAACAACTATTAAAAGCAGCAAGGGAGAAACAACAAATAACACATAAAGGGATTCCCATAAGGATAACAGCTGATTTATCAATAGAAACCCTTCAGGCCAGAAGGGAATGGCAGGACATACTTAGAGTAATGAAAGAGAATAACCTACAACCAAGACTACTGTACCCAGAAAGGATCTCATTCAGATATGAAGGAGAATTCAGAAGCTTTACAGACAAGCAAAAGCTGAGAGAATTCAGCACCACCAAACCAGCTCTTCAACAAATGCTAAAGGATCTTCTCTAGACAGGAAATACAGAAAGGTAGTGTAAACGTGAACCCCCAAACAGCAAACTAAATGGCAATGGGACCATACCTATCAATAATTACCCTAAATGTAAATGGGTTGAATGCCCCAACCAAAAGACAAAGACTGACTGAATGGATACAAAAACAAGACCCCTATATATGCTGTCTACAAGAGACCCACTTCAAAACAAGGGACACATACAGACTAAAAGTGAAGGGCTAGAAAAAATATTTCATGCAAACGGAGACCAAAAGAAAGCAGGAGTTGCAATACTCATATCAGATAAAATAGACTTTCAAATAAAGGCTGTGAAAAGAGACAAAGAAGGACACTACATAATGATCAAAGTATCAATTCAAGAAGAAGATATAACAATTATAAATATATATGCACCCAACATAGGAGCACCGCAATATGTAAGGCAAATACTGACGAGGATGAAAGAGGAAATTAATAGTAACACAATAATAGTGGGAGACTTTAATACCCCACTCACAACTATGGATAGATCAACTAAACAGAAAATTAACAAGGAAACACAAACTTTAAAGGACACAATGGACCAGCTAGACCTTATGGACATCTATAGAACGTTTCACCCTAAAACAATCAACTTCACGTTTTTCTCAAGCGCACACGGAACCTTCTCCAGAATAGCTCACATCCTGGGCCATAAATCTAGTCTTGGTAAATTCAAAGAAATTGAAATCATTCCAGTCATCTTTTCTGACCACAGTGCAGTAAGATTAGATCTCAATAATAGGAAAAAAATTATTAATAATTCAAACATATGCAGGCTAAACAACACGCTTCTGAATAACCAACAAATCATAGAAGAAATCAAAAAAGACATCAAAATATGCATAGAAATGAATGAAAATGAAAACACAACAACCCAAAACCTATGGGACACTGTAAAAGCAGTGCTAAGGGGAAGATTCATAGCATTACAGGCCTACCTCAAGAAACAAGAAAAAAGTCAAATAAATAACCCAACACTACACCTAAAGCAACTAGAGATGGAAGAAATGAAGAACCCCAGGGTTAGAAGAAGGAAAGAAATCTTAAAAATTAGGGCAGAAATAAATGCAAAAGAAACTAAAGAGACCATAGCAAAAATCAACAAAGCTAAAAGCTGGTTTTTTGAAAAAATATACAAAATTGACAAACCATTAGCAAGATTCATTAAGAAACAAAGAGAGAAGAACCAAATTAACAAAATTAGAAACGAAAATGGAGAGATTACAACAGACAACACTGAAATACAAAGGATCATAAGAGACTACTACCAGCAGCTCTATGCCAATAAAATGGAAAACTTGGAAGAAATGGACAAGTTCTTAGAGAACTTTCCAAAACTGAACCAGGAAGAAATAGAAGATCTTAACAAACCCATCACAAGCAAGGAAATCCAAACTGTAGTCAGAAATATTCCAGCAAACAAAAGCCCAGGACCAGATGGCTTCACAGCGGAATTCTACCAAAACTTTAGAGAAGAGCTAACACCTATCTTACTCAAACTCTTCCAGAAAATAGCAGAAGAAGGTAAACTTCCAAACTCATTCTATGAGGCCACCATCACCTTAATTCCAAAAGCAGACAAAGATGCCACAAAAAAAGAAAACTACAGGCCAATATCACTAATGAACATAGATGCAAAAATCCTTAACAAAATTCTAGCAAACAGAATCCAACAACATATTAAAAAAATTATACACCATGACCAAGTGGGCTTTATCCCAGGAATGCAAGGATTCTTTAATATCCGCAAATCAATCAACGTGATACACCACATTAACAAATTGAAAGATAAAAACCATATGATTATCTCAATAGATGCAGAAAAAGCCTTTGACAAAATTCAACATCCATTTATGGTCAAAACTCTCCAGAAAGCAGGAATAGAAGGAACATACCTCAACATAATAAAAGCTATATATGACAAACCCACAGCAAGCATTACCCTCAATGGCGAAAAATTGAAAGCATTTCCCCTAAAATCAGGAATAAGACAAGGGTGCCCACTCTCACCACTTCTATTCAACATAGTTTTGGAAGTGTTGGCCACAGCAATCAAGGCAGAAAAAGAAGTAAAAGGAATCCAGATAGGAAAAGAAGAAGTGAAACTCTCACTGTTTGCAGATGACATGATCCTCTACACAGAAAACCCTAAAGACTCTACCAGAAAATTACTAGAGCTACTCAATGAATATAGTAAAGTTGCAGGATATAAAATTAACACACAGAAATCTCTTGCATTCTTATACACTAACAATGAGAAAACAGAAAGAGAAATTAAGGAAACAATATCATTCACCATTGCAACAAAAAGAATAAAATACTTAGGAATATATCTACCTAAAGAAACAAATGACTTATACATAGAAAACTATAAATCACTGATGAAAGAAATCAAAGAGGACACAAACAGATGGAGAAATATACCGTGTTCATGGATTGGAAGAATCAACATTGTCAAAATGGCCATACTACCCAAAGCAATCTATAGATTCAATGCAATCCCTATCAAGCTACCAACAGCATTTTTCACAGAACTAGAACAAATAATTTCACAATTTGTATGGAAATACAAAAAACCTCGAATAGCCAAAGTAATCTTGAGAAAGAAGAATGGAACTGGAGGAATCAACCTGCCTGACTTCAGACTATACTACAAAACTACAGTCATCAAGACAGTATGGTATTGGCACAAAGACAGATATATAGATCAATGGATCAGAATAGAAAGCCCAGAGATAAATCCACGAGCATGTGGTCACCTTACCTTCGACAAAGGAGGCAAGGAGATACAATGGAAAAAAGATAGCCTCTTTAACAAGTGGTGCTGGGAAAATTGGTCAACCACTTGTAAAAGAATGAAACTAGAACACTTTCTAACACCATACACAAAAATAAATTCAAAATGGATTAAAGATCTAAATGTAAGACCAGAAACTATAAAACTCCTAGAGGAAAACATAGGCAAAACACTCTCCGACATAAATCACAGCAGGATCCTCTATGACCCACATCCCAGAATATTAGAAACAAAAGCAAAAATAACCAAATGGGACCTAATGAAACTTAAAAGCTTTTGCACAACAAAGGAAACTATAAGCAAGGTGAAAAGACAGCCCTCAGAATGGGAGAAAATAATAGCAAACGAAGCAACAGACAAGGGCTTAATCTCAAAAATATACAAGCAACTCCTCCAGCTCAACTCCAGAAAAATAAATGATCCAATCCAAAAATGGGCCAAAGAACTAAACAGACACTTCTCCAAGGAAGACATACAGATGGCTAAGAAACACATGAAAAGATGCTCAACATCACTCATTATCAGAGAAATGCAAATCAAAACCACAATGAGGTACCATTACATGCCAATCAGGATGGCTGCTATCCAAAAGTCTACAAGCAATAAATGCTGGAGAGGGTGTGGAGAAAAGGGAACCCTCTTACACTGTTGGTGGGAATGCAAACTAGTACAGCCGCTATGGAAAACAGTGTGGAGATTTCTTAAAAAACTGGAAATAGAACTTCCATATGACCCAGCAATCCCACCTCTGGGCATACACACCAAGGAAACCAGATCTGAAAGAGACACGTGCACCCCAATGTTCATCGCAGCACTGTTTATCATAGCCAGGACATGGAAGCAACCTAGATGCCCATCAGCAGACGAATGGATAAGGAAGCTGTGGTACATATACACCATGGAATATTACTCAGCCATTAAAAAGAATTCATTTGAATCAACTCTAATGAGATGGATGAAACTGGAGCCCATTATACAGAGTGAAGTAAGCCAGAAAGATAAAGACCATTACAATATACTAACACATATATATGGAATTTAGAAAGATGTTAATGATAACCCTATATGCAGAAGAGAAAAAAAAAAGACACAGATTTATAGAACAGTCTTTTAGACTCTGTGGGAGAAGGCGAGGGTTGGATGTTTCAAGAGAACAGCATTGAAACCTGTATATTATCTAGGGTGAAACAGATCACCAGCCCAGGTTGGATGCATGAGACAAGCGCTTGGACCTGGTGCACTGGGAAAACCTAGAGGGAACGGGTGGAGAGGGAGGTGGGAGGGGGTTATGGATGGGGAACACATGTAAACTCATGGCTGTTTCAATGTATGACAAAATCCACCACAAATAAAAAAATAAAAACATAAAACAAAACAAAAAAAAAAAAGAAATACAGAGGATGATGACAGATGATAATGAACAACAATACATGAACAAATTGGACAACCTGGAAAAAAACAGATAAATTCTTAAAAACATGCAAACTATTAAGACAGAATCATGAACAAACAGAAAATTTGAACACAGCAATAACTAGTAAGGAGATTGAGTTGGTAGTCATAAACTCCCAACAAACAAAATGCAGGACCAGATAGTTTTGGGTTTTCCTGGTGGCTCAGACAGTAAAGAATCAGGCTGCAGTGGGGGAGACCTGGGTTCAATCTCTGGGTCAGGGAGCTCCCCTTGAGGAGGGCATTGCAACACACTCCAGTATTCATGCCTGGAGAATCCACATGGCCAGAGAAACCCAGTTGGATATAGTCCATGGGTCACAAAGAGTCAGACACGACTCAGAAACTAAGCACAGCACACAGATAGTTTTGATAATGAATTCTACCAAATACATTTAAAGATAAATGGATACTAACTTTTCTCAAACTCTTCCAAAAAATACAAGAGGAAGGAATACTTCCAAATTTATTTTGCAATGTCAACATTACTCTGCTATCACAACCAAAGAAGAACATTACAAAAAAATGAAAATTACAGGCCAATAGGCTTGATAAACACAGATGCAAAAATCCTCAACAAAATATTAGCAAGCTAAATTGAAGAATACAGTAAAAGGGCCATAGACTCTGAACAAGGTGGATTTATCTCAGTGATGCAAGAATGGGTCAATATGTGTAAATCAATCAATGTGATACAACTCATTAACAAAATGAGGGATAAAAATCATATGACCATCTCAAGAGAGTCAGAAAAATCATCTATGAAAGTCAACATTAATTCATGATTAAAAAAAAAAAACCTCTGAACAAAGTAGGTATGGAGGGAACATACCTCAACTTAATACCGGCTCTATATAACAACCCCACAGCCAATATCATATTCAACAGTGAAAAGGGGAAAGCTTTTCCTCTAACATCAGGAATAAGACGAGGATGACCACTCTCACCAATTTTACTGAACAAAAGGGATCAGGATTTGGGGAAATTTTTCTTAAAATGCAAAAGGATTGAATATGTTCAAATGCTAATAGAAAGGAGCCAGCAAGGAGAGAGAAAAAAAACAGAGAAAAAAGAAGAAATGATTCCTGAAAACGTGACAGGAAAGGGATCCATGAAACAGGCAGGAAGATTTACTTTAGATAAACAGGGAGCCCTTCTTCTACAACAAAATGAAAGAGAAAACAAAGGGTGTGGATGTAGCTAAATGAGTAAACCTTGTGGACAGGAGTTGAGGGAGTTTCCTACAATGACACTTAGTTTCTTTGTGGAAGACTAACTCACTTGGGGAGAAGTCCTCAGCAGAAAACTGGAAGGGAAGAATTCAGGGCTGAAAGCCCATGTCGTGCTTGTTGGAGCAAGTTGAGTTGGGTTACCAAGCAAGAATGTTGTATAAGATTGAGGATTCACTTAAGGTTGGTGATAATAATACCAACCTGCTGGGCTGCATGGTCTTTTTCAGAAGGAGTCACTAGCTCAAGCACAGGCAGAAAGGCAGAAGACTGTTGCATTGGATTTTGGATAAGTAAGTGAAACAGATAGTTAGGAAGGTAACTAACTATCTGATAGATACTCAGGTGGGAGCAGCGTGGTGTGAGACATACGAGAATAGAGGATACTGGTTAAGTGCTCATAATAGTAAAACATACACTGATAAATAAGGAAGTAGACAGAAGAGTGGGCTAATGAACAGGCAGAGTGTGGAGTTATCAATGTACTGAAAACCCTGTGGAAGCCTAAGCACTATTATATTTATTAAATTGTATTAACAAACAAAAAGGAAAGGAGCATGTGGTCAGAGGGTAAAATGTATGACATGACTGTGTAGTTAGTACCTGTAAACACTTGTGTGCATGCTTAGTCACCCAGCTGTGTCCGACTCTTTGTGATCCCATGAACTGTAGCCCACCAGGCTCCTCCATAGGGATTTTCTGGGCAAGAATACTGGAGTGGGTTGCCATGCCTCCTCCAGAAGATCTTCCCAACCCAGGGATCAAACCCAGGTCTTCTGCATTGCGGGAAGATTCTTTACCAGCTAAGCCACTTTAAGACTCTTAGGTTATCAACTATCACAGCAGTGGAATTATACAGTGCCTCTCTACTGGCTTCCTCGTGGTTCAGATGGTAAAGAATCTGTCTACGATGCAGGAGACCTGCGTTCAATCTCTGGGTTGGGAAGATCTCCTGGAGAAGGGAAAGGCTACCACTCCAGTATAATGGCCTGGAGAATTCCATGGATTGTGTAGTCCATGGGGTCGCAAAGAGTCGGACATGAGTGAGCGGCTTTCACTTTTAGAAGTCTTGAGTATAGATGAAATACCTTGGGAATGAGGTGTTCTCTGAACTTAACATCCTGAGTTGCTGCATAGGGCAGATTGCTGGGGACAAGGTCAATGTATCTTTGGATCTCGTGCACCACAGCATCCGTGTAGGGCATGCGGCTCCTGTCCTGCATGCAGGGGCTTTGGTTTCTGCCAACCACATGGTCAACTTCTTCCTGAACTTTAGCTGGCAAGATATGAATCAGAATTTAGGTCAAGTGATAAAGACATTTTTTTAGCTTCTTAATCATGGTTACATTGGATAATTCGTTTGCCCAAAAGGATATAATTTAAAAGAATTTTTAATTTGTCTATAACTCTTTTAGAGTGAATCTTTTTGACAAAGGATTTCGCTGAAATCCTTTTTGACAGTGATTTTGCTGAATCAATCCTTTCACTACAAACGCATTTGAGTAGAATTATCTTTTGACAAAAATATATTTATGTGGGCTTAGAAGGCTTTATCAAGTAATGCCCTTTTAGAGAAAGAGGAAGGCTAATGTTTTCCAGATCCTAAGATAACTCTCTTTATTACATTTGACATGATGCAGATCAATGATACTCTGCCACAGAAAACAACAGTGACCTCAGCCCTTGAAACCTGCTGCTGCTGATTAAATATTTCATTATGAGTTTTACTTTAATTTGAATTTAATTTATTCAATTATAGGAAGATCTACTAATGATGAATTTTTCTTCTTATACAATATCTATGCAGATGAAGAATGGAATAGTCATCAATGTTGCCTACCAGTTTCTACCCAGAATTTCATCCTGACCATCATCTGTGATCCTACCTGTGACCTCTGGGTGCTTCAACAGGAGCAGGAGCCCATATCTCAGAGTGAGGCTTGTTGTCTCTGTTCCAGCACTAAATACGTCCCATACAGTGGTTATCAAGTTGTCCATGGTAAATTCAGAATGTTTATTATGTTTTTCCTAGCAATGCTAAATAAAAGAACCTTATAAATAACCTTATAAATAACATAAAATAATCCCATATAACATCATCATTTTTAAAAATTTACTTATTTGACAAATTAAGCCAAACATTAGAAAGTATTATAGATGAAGGTAAAGTTAGATGAGTTTGTTAGAATTACTTCAGTTAAAAGAGTTAAACTTCCAAGTCCTTTCTGATTCTTCACTTGTGATACTCACTAGAGCATATCAGTTCTTCAGTAATTTCTAACTTGACTGTTATCAAGTCATCACTGCTACTCACTGTCAATTCAAGCATCTATTGTTTATTTCATCATATCTGAAGCTCTCACTCAAGTATTCAGAATCACCTACCCTAAAACTGAAACACTATTCCCAAAATCATCAGTCATTACACCCATGACACTTTCTCAGTTACAATCAAGATAATCTCTAAAAATTCCACACACTTCATTACTGCACTTATCATACCCTGAACCAATTTTATCATCTCTGCTAATCTAAGCCAGAGTTTTCTCAAAACCTACCTCAGCTGTTTCCTACTATCTTTCCAACAGTAAGCCTTTCTAGATTCCCACCAATTCCTGCTTTCTCTCATTTGTTACATCACCCATTCAGGGAATTTATATGATGAAAAAGAATATGTTGTCTATCAATAATCTTGAATGTGCCTATTTGTCTGTGTGTGAGTGCTTCAACCTGTCCCCAAATAAAGAACAAACTTTAACATGGTAAATATAAAAACTTCCAAATCATTTCCAGTGACAATTTATAAATTGCTCAAGACATCCTGTATGGTTTGCACAAGCAATCTTCATCCTTGCATGTGCAAGCAATGAATACATCTTTAAGAAGGAGCATTTGTTCTAATAAACCAATTTCACTGAGAGGAACAAAGCTATTCCATGTGTCACATCACTCCACCCACAAAGATGAAATAGCAAATCTGGGTTCCATTTTACCTTTTCCATTTTAATCAGAAAATAATCAATAAAATCTTGAGGGTTATTGAGGTCCAGGGATTCTTGGTGTTTCTTTATTTGCTCCAAAATAAACTTGCTTTGCTCAGTCATGTTTTTAAATATTGTATTATGACTTCCTGGGAAATTATGTAGTAAAGAGGGGAAAGCATTGAAGAGCTGAAAGATGAAAGAATTATTCATTAATTTATTCAGCAAACTTTTACAGGCCCATATTATGGATCAAACACATTGCTATAAAATGAGTAGCTGCTGCTGCTGCTGCTGCTGCTGCTGAGTCACTTCAGTCATGTCCAACTCTGTGCGACCCCATAGATGGCAGCCCACCAGGCTCCACTGTCCCTGGGATTCTCCAGGCAAGAACACTGGAGTGGGTTGCCATTTCCTTCTCCAATGCATGAAAGTGAAAAATGAGTAGATTAAGATGAAGAAGACATGCATCTTGCATTAGAATACATTTGAGATTGAGAGGGAACTGATAAACTGGCTGGAGTAACAGCATGCACAGGTTACCAACTAATTTCAAAACCATTCAAATTCATTTCTAACCATAACTCTCTAAAGAAACTCAGGATCATACTACCATCTTTCCAAATGAGGGTACTGAGATTCAGAAAGGTTAGTCAACCAGTTTAAGACACAAAACTAGTGATAGAGGTAGAACCCAGTGTTCCCTCCAGTTTACCCTACACGCATGTCTGCAGAGAGTCACCTAAAAAGTGTGCAGGGATCACACCTTTTTTGTTATAGTTTTTATGAAAGTATAGCTGACATGCAATATTTATTAGTTTTAGGTGTACAAAATTGTGATTTGACATTTATGTACATCACAAATTTTTCACCATGGTTAGTTTAGGAACCCTGTGTCATCATACAGCTATTGAAATGTTATTGACTATTCCTTGTGCTGTATATTATATCCCTGTGACTTTATTTTACAACCAGAAGTTCAGACTTCTTAATCTCCTTCATCTATTTCATTCATGCCCATATTCCCTCCCCTCAAGTTACCACTAGTTTATTCTCTGGGTCTATGAGTCTCTGTTTTGTTTTGTTTGTTTTCATTTTTAAATTTCAAATATGAAGTAAATCATATGGTATTTGTCTTTCTCTGCCTGACATTTTCCCTTTAGCATAATATCTTCTAGGCCCATCCATAAACAGCACTATTCAATCTTTTATATGGCTGAATAAATTTCTGTTGTATATATACAAGTCATATTTTCCTTATCTATTCATTCTTTGACAGATACTAAGGTTGCTTCTATATCTTGACTATTGTAAACAAAGGTACAATGAATATAGGGGTACATATACATTTTCAAATTAGTGTTTTTATTTCCTTTGGATAAATACCCAGGACTGGAATTGCTGAATTGTACGTTAGTTTTATTTTTAATTTTTTGATGAGCTTGCATATTGTTTTCCATAGTGCCTGCACCAATTTACATTCCCACCAACAGTTCATGAGGGTTCCCTTTTCTCCACATTCTCCCCAACACTTGTTATTTCTTTTTGACAAGGGCTATTCTGACTGGTATGAGGTGATATCTCATTGTGATTTTGATTTCCCTGATGACTTGTGATGATGAATATATTTTCGTATGCTTATTGGACATCTATATATCCTCTTTGGAAAAATGTCTATTCAAGTCCTCTAGACACTTTTATTTATTTTGAGTTTGCTTTTTTGTTTTTGATTTTGAATTGTATGTGTTCTGTGTGAATTTTTTATATTAACCCCTTGTCAGATATATTGTTTGGAAATGTCTTCCCATTTAATAGGTAACCATTTGTTTCACTGACATCCTTGTCTTTTTCCTGATCTTAAAAAAATGTTTTCAGATTTTCACTGTTGAGTATGATGTTAGCTATGGGCTTGTCATTATGGCCTTTATTACATTTTGAGGTGTATTCCTTCAATACTCACTCATGAAGAGCTTTTGTCATAAATGGAGGTTGAATTTTTTAGTCTTTTTTAACATAATTTGCCATCGTGGATTTTTTTCCTTCATTTTGTTAATTTACTGTATCACATTGAATGATTTGCAGATATGGAACCACCCTTGCATCGCTGGGGTAAATTTAACTTAATCATGGTTTGGGCTTTCCTGATAGCTCAGCTGGTAAAGAATCTGCCTGCAATTCAGGAGACCCTTTTTCGATTCCTGGGTCAGAAAAATCCACTGAAGAAGGGATAGGCTACCCACTCCAGTATTCTTGGGCTTCCCTTGTGGCTCAGCTGGTAAAGAACCCGCCTGCAATGCAGGAGACCTGGGTTTGACCCCTGGGCTGGGAAGATCTCCTGGAGAAGGGAACGGCTACCCACTCCGGTATTCTAGCCTGGAAAATTCCATGGATTGTATAGTCCATGGGTGTTGCAAAGAGTCAGATGTGACTCAGCGACTTTCACTTCACAATCATTTGGTTTATGGCCCTTTTAATGTACTGGTGAATTCTATTTACAAATATTTTATTGAGAATTTTTGAGGAAGTGTTCCTTCTCTTCAATTTTTTTGCAAAAGTTTGAGAAAGATATGTATTAACGCGTCTCTAAATTTTTTATAGAATTCATCTGTGAGGCTATCTGGTCCTATACTTTCAATGATGGAGGTGTTTTGATAATTAATTCAATTTGATTACTAATGATCAGTCTGATTAGATTTTCTGTGCTTTTCTGATTTAGTCTTGGTATGTTATGTGTTTCTGTGAATGCACACTTTTTTTCTAGGTATCCAGTTCATTGGTATGTAATTGTCCATAGTGGTGATAATGATCCTTTGAAGTGTTGTGATATCAGTTGTGATGCTTTTCTCTTTCATTTCTGATTTTATCTATTTGGATTGTCTCTCTTTTTATCTTGATGAGTCTGGCTAAGGTTTATCAATTCTTGTTTAGCTTTTCAAAAACCAGCTTTTAGTTTCATTGATCTTTTCTACTGTCTGTAGTTAATGTTTTGTTTATTTAATCTCTGACCTTTATTATTTCCTTCCTTCTACTAACTTTGGGCGTTGCTTGTTCTTCTTTTTCTAGTTATTTTATATGTAAGGTCAGATTGTTTTTTTGAGATTTTTTTTTAGTTTCCTGGGGTGGTAGGCCTGTTTGCTAAAAAACTCCCTCTTAGAACTGTTTTTGTTTGTCACAAAGATTTTAAAATGTTGTATTTCCATTTTCAATTATCTCAAAATATTTTCATTTCCTCTTTGATTTCCTTATTGATCTATTATTCAGTCCCCACATGTTTGTGTTTTTTCCAGTTTTTTTTTTTTTTTTTTTCTTGTTTGGCGTGTGTGTTTGTTTTCTAGTTTCACACAGTTGTGGTTAGAAGAGATGCTTGATATGATTTCAATTTTTTGAATTTATTGACATAATTAATTTGTTTTGTGACATAACACAATCTATCCTGGAGAATGTTTTGTGTACACTTGAAGAGAATGTGTATTTGACTGCATTTGATGGAATGTTCTGTAAAAATCTGATCTAATGTGTTGCTTAACACCAATTTTTCCTTATTAAGTTTAGATCTGCATGATTTGTTCATTAGTGTAAGTGGTGTGTTAAGGTCTCATATTATTATTATATTATGATCAACAATTACTTTTATGTCTATTAATATTCACACACTTTTTTAGTAACGAATAAACTCACCAGAAATATTAAGTTAATGCCTAAATTATGTAGCTTATTTTTATTTAGGTATTTTATACCCTGAGAAATATACATGTTAAATCTCTTCAGTCATGTTCAACTTTTTGTGACCCTATGGACTGCCTGCCAGGCTCCTCTGTCCAAGTGATTTCCCAGGCAAGAATACTGGAGTGGGTTGTCAAGCCCTCTTTCAGGAGATCTTCATTCAGGGATGGAACCTGCATCTCTTACACCTCCTGCATTGGCAGATGCCTTTTTTATTGCTAGTATCACCTGGAAAGCCCTGAGAAGTATACACGTTACCCTTATTCACCTGGCTATTTCTAATCCTAAAAGTTATTGGCTCCTTTTTAAATAGTACCTTCATGACTTAATACCTTTGCTAGACACTGAAGAAATTTATTAAGGCTGGTAGCTTGTATCAAACTAGCTAAAGAGTTGAGAAATCTAGCTTCTAAGTCTAGCTCATTCTTTTTCTTGGCTAGGCTACTTTGGAAAATATGTTTAATATCTCTGGGTAAATTTTATGTTCCAAAAAAATGAGGAATAGAGTATTTGTCCTCTATGGTCCTTCCCAAGTGGAAAACATCATAACTTTACATTCCACATAGAATTTTAGTTATAAAGGATATATCACATATGTTAGTAACTTTTCCTGACATGTACTATCATTAAAAAACATATTTTACATATCACTCTCTTTATCTATAGATATACAAAATCATGGGGTTAAAAAGGTTTCTGAAAAAAAATATTTTTCTATAATTAGTACACTACAATATTTTTCTTTTTATTACTATATTTTACATTTTAAAACTCAATTCATTAGCTAAATTGAATTGATACCTCACTAATCAGTTACAGGTGATAGTTTGATAAGCATTATCCATTTTGGTAGAACACAAAGGGATGTGGAAGGATGAGCAAATCAATTAGCTAGAAAATTGTTTCCCATTTAAAAAGAATCTTGACCTTACCTCTACCCAAGGGGTGCTTACAAGCACTGCATTTTCATTAAAACATTTTATCAAGATTAGCAATTTCTCATCACTATACTCAAAATGATCCTGGAAAATAATGGAGCAGATCACATTGCAGGGAGCATAGCTCAGAAGTAAAGTAGGATCACAAGGAGATCCTAAAAAGTCAATATAAACATTAGAAAATATTCTAGTATAAATCTTACATGTACTGTTTAAAGTAAGTAAGAAGGGTTGACTTCCAAGTTTTTTTTTTTATTTATAGGAACAACATGGACATGCAATCATCACTATTCAACATGCCTAAAATAAAATTTATTGTGTTTTCCCAAGTAAAATTATCTAATCCAGTGTGATTTATTTGTTTTCCCTCCAAATGTTCTCCTATTTATGCCATTCTCCAAATAACAGCCACAATGTAATTCACAAGAAAAAGGTTATTTTAAAATGTTTTTAATGTTGCCAGATTTAGCCTTTACTATTGATACTTCTTCATCATGCCTACAGGAAACAGCAATATCAGAAGAAAATCAAGAGACTGGGGAGACTTGAAATAATATTTCAAAAATGCAGTTGAAAAAAGATGAACTTGTCAAAATGGCCATCATCAAAAATCCAGAAACAATAAATGCTGGAGAGGATGTGGAGAAAAGGGAACACTCCTGCATAGTTGGTAGGAATGTAACTAATACAACCTCTATGGAAGACAGGATGGAGATTCCTTTAAAAACTAGGAATAACACTGCCTTATGACCCAGCAATCCCACTACTAGGCATTACCCTGAGAAAACCAAAATTGAAAAAGTCACATGTACCCCAGTGTTCACTGAAGCACTATTTGCAATAGCTAGGACATTAAAGCAACCTAGATGTCCATCAACAGATGAATGGATAAAGAAGCTGTGGTACATATAAACAATGAATATTACCCAGACATAAAAAGGAGTGCATTTGAGTCAGTTCTAATGAGGTGGACAAATCTAGGGCCTATTACACAGAGTGAAATAAGTCAGAAAGAGAAAAACAACTGTTGTATATTAACTCATATACATGTATCTAGAAAGATAGCCCCAATGAAACTATTTGCAGGATAGAAATGGAGATGCAGACATAGAGAACAGACTTATGGACACAGGTGGGTGGGAGGAAGGAGAAAGTGGGATGAATGGAGAGAGGAGCATGGAAACATATACACTAACATATGTAAAATAGATACAAAAGGGAATTTGCTATATGAATCAGGGACCTCACACCAGGGTGACAACCTAGAGGGGTAGAAAGGGGTAAGAGGTAGAAGGGAGATTCAAGAGGGAGAGGACATATGTATATCTATGACTGATTCATGTTGATGTATGGCAGAAACCAACATGATATTGTAAAGTAGTTATCCTTCAACTAAAAACAAATAATTTTTTTAAAAAGGAAAAAATTGGAGTGTGCTTTCTCTGTAGAAGAAAAAGAACAGTGACAGAAATTGGAGTTACATTCAGATATTTTAAAAATATGTTATAGTATTAGAAACAGGCTTCCCAACCAAAATAAAGAATATGACTAGCTTTCTTCCTGTTCGACTGATGACAATTTGTAAGCCTCGTCTTTTCTTCTTCTACTGACATCTGGACTATGTGACTTTAAAGAAAGCTCAAGTGATACTTCTTTGCAACAAGAACAAAATTTAAAGCACATAAGGTCTGGTTTTTCACTGAGAACCTTCATGCCCAATCTATCCCAAAAAGACCATAAAAATCTCAAACCTGCATCCTTCCTGTGCCCTCTCAAGCCATTTTTGGATCTGGTTTCTAGCCACCTGCCCTCCACAGAAAGCCTCATTATGTGTAATGAGGCTTTTCATATCTTATCGAGATGTGTGTATCACTACCAACCTCAACAGCTAAACTAAATTTTGGATGGGAGGTCCATCCTGCCTCTGCCTGGTTACTACCACAACACTATACTCCAAAAGGAAAAAGTCTAGCAGGGATTAAAAAGTAGAAGTTACAAGGGAAAAGGTTCTGCATAACATGTGGAATAAACTTCCAACAGTCAGTTAACCAGTGACAAACTCTGTTCACTTCTGTTCAGTCAGTCATTCATGTCTGACTCTTTGCAACCCCATAACTGCAGCACACCAGGCTTTGCTGTCCATCACCAACTTCCGGAGCTTGCTCAAACTCATGTCCATGGAGTCGGTGATGCCATCCAACCATCTCATCCTCTGTGGTCCCTTTCTACTCCTGCCTTCAATCCTTCCCAGCATCAGGGTCTTTGCTAATGAATTAGTTCTTCCCATCAAGTGGCCAAAGTACTGGAGTTTCAGCTTCAGCATCAGTCTGTTCAATGAATATTCAGGACTGATTTCCTTGGGATTGACTGCTTGGATCTCCTTGCTGTCCAAGGGACTCTCAAGAGTCTTCTCCAACACCACAGTTCAAAAGCATCAATTCTTCAGTGCTCAGCTTTCTTTAGAGTCCAACTCTCACATCCATACATGACTACTGGAAAAACCATAGCCTTGACTAGACAGACCTTTGTTGGCAAAGTATGTCTCTGCTTTTTAATATGCTGTCTAGGTTGGTCATAACTTTCCTTTCAAGGAGTAAGCATCTTTTAATTTCATGGCTGCAATCACCTTCTGCAGTGATTTTGGAGCCCAAAAAAATGAAGTCTGATACTGTTTCCACTGTTTCCCCATCTATTTGCCATGAAGTAATGGGACCAGATCCCACAATCTCAGTTTTCTGAATGTTGAGCTTTAAGGCAACTTTTTCACTCTCCTCTTTCACTTTCATGAAGAGGCTCTTTAGTTCTTCTTCACTTTCTGCCATAAGGGTGGTGTCATCTGCATATCTGAGGTTATTGATATTTCTCCCAGCAATCTTGGTTCCATCTTATGATTCCTCCAGCCCAGCATTTCTCATGATGTACTCTGCATATAAGTTAAATG
>CM035275.1:58020604-58056215 GCA_020226075.1 Hydropotes inermis
ACTGTTTCCACTGTTTCCCCATCTATTTGCCATGAAGTAATGGGACCAGATCCCACAATCTCAGTTTTCTGAATGTTGAGCTTTAAGGCAACTTTTTCACTCTCCTCTTTCACTTTCATGAAGAGGCTCTTTAGTTCTTCTTCACTTTCTGCCATAAGGGTGGTGTCATCTGCATATCTGAGGTTATTGATATTTCTCCCAGCAATCTTGGTTCCATCTTATGATTCCTCCAGCCCAGCATTTCTCATGATGTACTCTGCATATAAGTTAAATAAGCAGGGTGACAATATACAGCCTTGATGTACTCCTTTCCCTATTTGGAACCAGTCTGTTGTTCCATATCCGGTTCTAAATGTTGCTTCCTGACCTGCATACAGGTTTCTCAAGAGGCAGGTCAGGTAGTCTGGTATTCCCATCTCTCTGAGAATTTTCCACATTTATTGTGATCCACAGAATCAAAGGCTTTGGCTTAGTCAATAAGGCAGAAATAGATTTTTTTTTTTTTTTGGAACTAGAAATAGATAGTTTTTATGGAACTCTCTTGCTTTTTGATGATCCAGTGGATGTTGGCAACTTGATCTCTGGTTCCTCTGCCTTTTCTAAAACCAGCTTGAACATCTGGAAGTTCATGGTTCATGTATTGCTGAAGCCTGTCTTGGAGAATTTTGAGCATTACTTTACTAGTGTATGAGATGAGTGCAATTGTGTGGTAATTTGTGCATTCTGTGGCATTGCCTTTCTTTTCGATTGGAATGAAAACTGACCTTTTCCAGTCCTATGGCCACTGCTGAGTTTTCCAAGTTTGCTGACATATTGAGTGCAGCTCTTTCACAGCATCATCTTTCAGGATTTGAAATAGGTCAACTGAAATTCCATCACCTCCACTAACTTTGTTCATACACACTCATCTAGAGCCAGATATCCTGGAATGTGAAGTCAAATGGGCCTTAGGAAGCATCACTATCAACAAAGCTAGCATGTGATATATGTGCAATTGTGCGGTAGTTTGAACAATCTTTGGCATTGCCTTTCCTAGGGTTTGGAAAACTGACCTTTTCCAGTCCTGAGGCCACTGCTGAGTTTTCCTAATTTGCTGGCATATTGAGTGCAGCACTTTCGCAGCATCATCTTTTAGGATTTGAAATAGTTCAACTGGAATTCCATCACCTCCACTAGCTTTGTTCATAGTGATGCTTCCTAAGGCCCACTTGACTTCACATTCCAGGATGTCTGGCTCTAGGTGAGTGAACACACCATCGTGATTATCTGGGTCTTGAAGATCTTCTTTGTGTAGTTCTTCTGTGTATACTTGCCACCTCTTCTTAATATCTTCTGCTTCTGTTAGGTCCATACCATTTCTGTTTTATTGGTCACATCTTTCATGAAATGTTCTATTGGTATCTCTAATTTTCTTGAAGAGATCTCTAGTCTTTCCCATTCAATTTTTTTCCTCCACTTCTTTGCATTATTCACTAAAGAAGGCTTTCTTATCTCTCCTTGCTATTCTCTGGAACTCTGCAGTCAAACTGGGCTACCTCATGAGTAAGAGGTCTCCATGGCTAGGTGGAATTGAGCAGAGTCTGGGAGGTCATCAGTGAGGAAGCTGAGAGAAGGCCATATTAATTATGGGAAAACTGAATCAGCTAATGATGATTTCTGCTTGAAATACAAATCAGGTGGACAAAACCACTTACAAGTAATATGTATCAAATTTCAATATTCATTGATTTACTAATTCCATTTCAGAAATTTTATTCTAGAAAGCAATCAGAAATATTCAATGATTAATATTTTTTATATTATTAGCAACAAAGTGTTGAAAACAGTCTATCTGGACAAATAAATAAAGTTTGGTTAAATAAACTATGGTACCTGCAAAATAATAGACTACTATACTATTAATAATGATAATGATAATAAAAAATGGTAATGATAAAAGAACATGCAAACATATTTATTTAATATGTTAAATTTTAACATAAGGGTAGAGAACAATCTATTTAGATGAACCTTGTGTTCTTATCACTGCTTCTGCGAAATCTCCCACCCATTCCTAGGTAATATGCACCAAAAGTCCACATGATATTCATTGACAGTCTACTTGAGAAACTTACTCAAAAGAAGAAACCAGAATCACCCATATATCTGTAATTATTGTATTATTTATACCAGTTGCAGAAAAAAATGAGGGGAGAAACCTATCTGGATGACCATGTATCAGTGGTAAAAAACCACAATACTGAGTCACAACTTAAAATATAGCATTAGTAAGTTAAAAATGTTCTTTAAAAATGAAATATTGAGGTTAAAAACCACCTATGTCTTATGATCCTGATCTTGCTCCTTCCCTGTGAAGTCTCCTGCTCACCCATTTCTCTCCTATCCCCTCTTCCAGTCCTACATGGGCATCCACACACGTGTACACTGAGCAGATGTGTGCTGCTGCAGCTCCCTCCCTTCACACCCAAGAAGAGCTATAATACAGCCTTATGCACAGAGAAGGACTTGGTGCAAAATCTATACCTGAACCACTAATTTTATTTCAGTCTTATTGAGATTAAGCACATTTCCCAGCTCCTCTTACAGATAAGCACATTTCCCAACTCTTGTGACTGAGTTACAGCCCATGGAATATGAATGAACTTTTGTATGCCTGCCATACCTCACGTATTAAAAACAGTATTGCACTTTTCTTTATTCTTTCCTTCACCCCCACTACCATTCAAAGAGATGAACTCTGGGTGTTACAGGAAGGCAACCATGTGCTGATGGTATCAAAGGCCCTGGAAACCAGGTGCTTGAAAAGGCCATTATGCCAACCACTTCACCTCTTACTACTGTCATGTGAGCAGAAAGTAAACTTCTGTTGTATTTGAGCCATTATCTCTCTACAGTCTACGTGTAAAATCATTTAGTCTGCCCAAGCAGTTACTGTTAATTATATAAAGAAATACCCACCATTGTTTTTTTTTTTTTTTTAATGCACCCACCAAACATAATGCTTCCTCTTGAATTCCATGTTCAATAGTCCTCTTCCCCAGCCCCATATTCCTCAAAACCATGAGGGAGAAATGCCGAGTTTGCTTCCATATTTCACCATTGCTGAAAACAATTCCTATCAGGACAAAAAGCAAAAAGAGAAGAATAATCCATTGCCTTGAATTCTAGCTGAGAGTCTTTAAACCAGGAAATGACAATGACACCTAAGCAGGAATTAAATATAGTAGTGACAGCCTCAGGAATTCCTATTGGGCCCTCCATCACCTGCCTCCTCCTCTCTTAACCCAGCTTGTATCTTACTGTCAAGACTCTTGGTGTTACATATTACTACACTCTTCCTAATCCATTAGCTCCTGAAAAATTCAGAACAACCCTAAGAACCAAGTGTTTTGTCTCTATTTTATTATGAGGATGCTAAAAATCACAGAAGCAAAATGCTTGCTCTTTGGTGACACAGCTAACAATCCACAGAGTCCAAGTTATAGGTTAAGTTTTGGGGGCTGATTTGTGCACTGAAAATGAACTGTAGGAGAAACAACAAAAGAGTCAGTTCTTAAGACGGGGATAAAGAGCACTTGTGTATTGAAAGGAAGCTCATGAAAATCGATTCCTCAAGTAAGGGACATGGCCATTGCTCTTCCCACTTTGACATTCTCCTTCTATTTGCTAATCTCCTCCAAGAAATATGGATGTCTTCCCCGTGTTCTACCCTGCAGGTGCCTGCCCCCCCCCCCCCTTCTCACAGCCCCATGGCTAAGCTAGGTCTATAATACAAACCACAAAACACAAATATGCTCTGATAAGAGGGTCATGGGGAAACACAATAAATATAAATCAAAATGTTAAAGAAAATCTTTTTAAATCAAATAATTGCACTGTCTGTCATCTGTTTTTTACATTGTACCAAGAAAGTTCACTGTCAGACTTCCAGAGCCAAGGACAAGATCAGAGGAAAAGACAGCACTCATAGGAAGCTTGTCTAATAAGACCTTAAAGAACAATGTAAAGGATGAACTGACCCTATTCAGGCATTATTTTTGTAAGAACTCAGTGAACCACAAAGGATGGGACAGTTTAAGGTCTAGCTATTAAAAAACAGATGACAGACAGCGCAAGTATTTGATTTCAAATTATTTTCTTTAATATTCAAATTTATATTTATTGTGTTTCCCCATGACTCTCTTTTCAGAGCATATTTGTGCTTTATGCTTTGTATTATATTCTATTGGATAAAAAAAATTGCTGTGATTTTTCTTCTAATAAGAATAGAAAATTGAATGCAATTTACATATTCCAAACCTTTGTTGGCTCCATGTATATAATATTTAAGCTTCCAAAACTAGTCTCTTAGCAACCATGATTCAGGTCAGAAAGCAAAATGTTCAACAAATAGGACAATTTATTGTCATTTTCCTCCCTTCTTTTTCTCTCTGTCTCTTTCGCATTTTCTTACCTGGCCATAATTTATTAATAGAACATTAGTGGTTAGAAGATTGCTTTCACTGCACTTAATGTTTCATTCAGACCATATCATCTTCATAATTTTAAATATGGATTAATGATCCATAGAAAACTATGATGCTTTCATAAACTTCTCTATTACCTATAATTTCTCAATTCCTTAGCCTATTTCAATCTTTCCAACCTACAGTTCCCACACACTCCTCAAATAGAAGCATATCTAATCCCTGGTTGATGTGGTCTGCCACTGGTAAACTACTTCTACCAGAAAATTCCTCACTCTGATCAATCAGGACTTGCTTCACTGCCTCATATCCATGCAACACCACAGTGGCTTCATGCCAAAATACAGAGTGAACACAGGACCATAATCTTCTGCTATCTGGAGAAAACAGGAGATGCAAGAACAGTGAGCATTTCAAAACTGAAAATGTAGATAATGTAAGAAAATACAGATAATGTGGGAAATATTTTCAATCTTCTTAAAATTCACCCATTATAAAAGATTTCAATTTCTAGAACCAGTAATATAATATATTACTTTAATACAAGGGTAATTACCATTATATTATCAGGAATATTGTTATTATTATCATCACCATCAATAGTTATTCTTTATTCAGCTCCTACTATGTGACAAAGGCCATAGTATGAACTCTATTAGTACTATTCTATTAAGCTTTTTTCTGCCAAGCCTATAATTTCTCCTTCCTTATTATAGTGACAATAAATGATATGTTTCTTCTGTTTAAAGGAAGGTGCTCCATCTCTCACACATATAGACTAATAATCATCACTCCATCACCCATTCTTCACATCTTTAGCACCAGAGACCTCTAAGCTTTCAACATGCACAAGGACACAGCCACAGGCATTTTCCATCTTCCCAGTGTGATGATGTAAGTAAGTTTTCATGAAATGAGATAAGCAGAATGGATGTACACAAATTCTACACTGGCATAAATAGGTGACAACGCATCTTTCATTTCTCCTCCTATCCATAGATTGAAATGACAGCATGGAGATGACCCCTCTGTGACAGCCTTAGAGCACAGGATGATAAACTACAAGACTGAAGAGATCTGGTTCTCTGAAAGACTTCATGGAGGAGAGGCAGCCCAGCAGCACTTACTCTATGCCTTCTATGTGGAAGGCAGAAATAAACTGTCTTCCTTAAGTCACTGAATTATTGTGGTCTTTCTGTCATGGCAGCTTATTTAGTGTACTACATGATATAGACTTTCACTCCTTCAACTTGTCCAATGTTTGAGTCCTTTTGCTACCTTCTAATTCATTCTCCATACAGCAACCCATTTCACAAAGCAAATGTTAAAGGACACCCTATGGCTCTTATGCTAAAAACCAATATTCTTAAAATCCTTGTAAAATCTACATACTCTGGTCCCTGCTTACCTGCCTAATCTCATCTCACACCATGCTTTTACCTACTCTCTGGGCAACAAACAAATTGGTCCTCTTTCAGACATGCCAATAACTAAGTCTGCTTCAGACTGGAAAAAAAAATGGGACAAACATTTACTTGTATTTTATCCAGTTAATGACTAATTATTTTTCAGATCTCAGCTCCAATTTCACTTCCACAGAGAACCCTTACTGACTGCCTCCTACCTGTAATCCTTTAAACTACATCACCTTTTTCTGCTGCACCTTTTTCTACTGTGTTCCTATTACATGGTTTGTAATCATACACTTATTTGCATGATTGTTTCATAAATACATGTCTACCATTTAGACTGTAAATTCCATACTGCTGACTTTTTTTTTTAATTCACTGCTTGTATAGTTAAAGAACCTACCTGCAATGTGGGAGACCTGGGATCAGTCCCTGGGTTGGGAAGATCCCCTGGAGAAGGGAAGAGCTACCCACTCCAGTATTCTTGCTTGGAGAATTCCATGGACACAGGAACCTGGCTGGCGGATTACAGCCCATGGGGTCACAAAGAGTTGGACATGACTGAGTGACTAAAATTTTACTTTCTTTCACTTTGAAAATTCCCATCTGACACACCTGGTACTGAAAACAGGCACTCAATAACTTGTTACACTCAGGTACTAATATTTGTGCATAATACTTATTATTCACATTTTAAAGAAATAGAAATTAAAGCTCAGAGAGATTTATAAAATTTGACCAAGGCTGTGAGTTAACAAGGGTATGAGCTGGGGTGCTGACACAATCTCTTCAAAACCAGAGTCTGATACACAGAAGGAGAAGATTCCAGGGGCAGTGCTCTCATAACTACTTTTCCCAGAGAAGTCAGATTTCAGATAATTCCTTCAAGATTTAAAGAGCTATAGAACAGTTATTCATTCATTGAGCAAATACAACAGAAGCTGTGAAATCTCTTGAAACTTGGTTATTTCCTTGATTTCAAATCAATGTATTCTTTCAGGAAAATTTTGGGGTTGTCACTCTGTAACTATGCCATTTTTAAAAATTAAAGCAATTTCATTGCCATTAGAATTTACCAAAAATAAATGCTGTAAAGGACACATAGGTCACAACATGGACAGAGAATTCCCACTTTTGACAATTTCAACAATGATCTCATTGATCTCACTCCATTCTAGCAACCTTTAGCTGTATACCATCTAAAATCACATCTGGGTGTCATACATCATTGACAAGTGGGGTTTATCCCAGGGATGAAAGTATGATTCAATATTCTCAATTTATACCACATTAACAAATGGAAAAATAAAAATCATATGATAACTTGATAGATGTAGAAAAGTTTTTTATAAAATCCAATATCCATTTAGGATTAAAAATTCTCCACAGAGTAGGTATAGAGGCAACATACTTCAACATAATTTAAAAATCACATATATAATAAGTCCACAGCTAACATCATCATACTTGACAGTGAAAAACTGAAAGCATTTTCTCTAAAATCAAGGATGCCCACTCTTGCCACTTTTACTCAAAATATCATATTGGAAATCAAAGCCATAGCAGTCAAAGAAAGAGAAATAAAATGATTTGAAAAGAATGAAGTAAAACTGTTCTTATTTGTAGATGATACGATACCATGCATACAAAATTCTAAGTTCAGTTCAGTCGCTCAGTCGTGTTCCACTCTTTGTGACCCCATGGACTGCAGCATGCCAGGACTCTCTGTCCATCACCGACTCCTGGAGTTTACTTAAACTCATATCCATTGAATCAATCATGCCATCCAACCATCTCATCCTCTGTCATCCCCTTCTCCCCCCACCTTCGATCTTTCCCAGCATCAGGTCTTTTCAAATGAGTCAGTTCTTCGATTCAGGTGGCCAAAGTATTTGAGTTTCAGCTTCAGCATCAGTCCTTCCACTGAATACTCAGGACTGATTTCTTTTAGGATGGACTGATTGGATCTCCTTGCTGTCCAAAATTCTAAAGATCCCAACAAAAGTCTGCTGGAGTCATCAGTGAATTTGGAAAAGTTGTAGATAAAAAAAATTAACATACAGAAATCTGTTCCAATTCTAAACAATAAGAACAAACTATCAGAAAGAGAAATTGATAAAACAATCCCACTTATTATCACATAGAAGAGAATAAAATTCCAAGCAATAAATCTAATTAACCACGGAATTAAAAGATATGTACTCAGAAAACTATAAGATGCTGATTTTAAAAAAAAAGACAATATAAATAGATGGAAAGACATAACATGCTCATGTACAGGGTAAGATAATATTGTTAAAATGAACATATTACATATTACTCAAGGAAACCAACAGATTCAAAGCAAATCCTATCAAAATACTAGTGTAATTTTCAAAGTACTACATCAAGTAATTCTAAAATTTGTATGGAAACACAAAAGATCTCAAGTAGACAAAGATATCCAAAGAAAGAACAGAACTGAAAGTATCATACTCCCTGATGTCAGACTACAGTACAAAGTTACAGTAACCAAAACAATTGTACTGGCACAAAAATAGACACAGGTCTATGGAGCAGAATATATAGTCCAGAAAAAAAACCCACTTATATGAACAACGAATCCATGAAAAAAGACACTAAAATATACAGTGGGGAAAAGGTAATTTCTTCAATAAATGGTGTGAGGAAAATTAGACAGCTACACGTAAACAAATAAATTAAAATATTTCACGTGCTAGTAAGGTTATGATGAAAATCTTAGATAGGCTTCAGCAGTATATGAATCAAGACCTTCCAGATGCAAAAGCTGGGTTTAGAAAAGGCAGAGGAGCCAGAGATCAGATTAACAACATTTATTGGATCATAGAGAAAGCAAGATCAGTTCAGTTCAGTAGCTCAGTCATGTCCGACCCTGCGACACCATAGACTGCAGCATGCCAGGTCTCCCTGTCCATCACCAACTCCTGGAATTTACTCAAACTCTTGTCCACTGAGTCAGTGATGACATCCACCATCTCATCCTCTTCTAGGAGAAGGCAAGTGAAAAATATCTACTACTGCTTCATTGACTACACTAAATCCTTTTACAGTATGGATCACAAAAATCTGTGAAAAATTTTAAACAGATGGGAGTACCAGACCATCTTACCTGTCTCCTGTGAAACCTGTATGCAGGTAAAGAAGCAACAGTTAGAAATTGGCATGGAAAAATTGACTGATTCAAAATTGGGAAAGGAGTACAACAAGGCTGTATATTGTCACCCTGCTTATATGCAGAGTATATCTTAACTTAGATGCAGAGAATATCATATGAAATGCTGGGCTGGATGAATCACAAGCTGGCATCAAGATTACCAGCAGAAATATCAACAACCTCAGATATGCAGATGATACCAATCTAATGGCAGAAAGGGAAGAGGAACTAAAGAACCACTTGATGAGGGTGAGAGAGGAGAGTGAAAAAGCTGACTTAAATCAGCATTCAAAAAACTAAGATCATGGCATCCAGTCCCATTATTCCATGGCAAATAAAAAGGGGAAAGTGGAAGCAGTGACAGATTTTATTTTCTTGGGTTCCAAAACCACTGTGGACAGTGACTGCAGCCATGAAATTAAAAGGTGTTTCCTCCTTGGAAGAAGAGCTATGACAAACCTAGACAGCATATCAAAAAACAGAGACATCACTTTGCTGGCAAAGGTCCATCTAGTCAAAGCTATGGTTTTTCTAGTAGTTATGTACAGATGTGAGAAGTGAACCATAAAGATGGCTGAACACTGAAGAACTGATGCCTTTGAACTGTGGTGTTGGAGAAGACTCTTGAGAGTCCCTGGGACTGCAAGGAAATCCAACCAGTCCATCCTAAAGGAAATCAGTCCTGAATATTCATTGGAAGGACTGTTGATCAAGCTGAAGCTCCAATACTTTGGCAATCTGATGGGAAGAGCCAACTCACCGGAAAAGACACTGATGCTGGGAAAGACTGAAGACAAAGAAGGGGGTGGCAGAGGGTGAGATAGATAGCATTACTGCCTCAACGGACAGTTTGAGCAAATCCCAAGAGACAGTGGAGAACAGAGTAGTTTGGCATTCTGCAGTCCATCGGTCGCAAAGAGTCAGACATGACTCAGTGACTGAACAACACAGAAACAAAACATTTTCTCATACTATATACAAAACTTAACTCAAAAAGGGTTGAGGACTTAAATGTAAGACCAGAAACCATAAAACTCCTAGAAGAAAAGATAGGCAGTATACTCTTTGACATGTATCATAGCATATATTTTTGGATCTGCTTCCTAGTGAAGTGAAAGTGTTAGTCACTAAGCTGTGTCCGAGTCTTTGCAATCCCCTAGATTGTAGCCCACCAGACTCCTCTGTCCATGGAATTCTCCAGGCAAGAATTCTGAAGTGGATAGTCATTCCTTTCACCAGGGGATCTTTCTCAACCCAGGAATCAAACCCAGGTCTCCCACATTGTGGGCAGATTCTTTACCATCTTTACCACAAAAAAGAATGAAACTTTGCCATTTGCAATAACATAAACTAATCTGGAGGGCATTACACTTAGTGAAATAAGTCAGACAGAGAAATACAAATACTCTATGTTATCATTTATATGTAGAATATTTTTAAAAAGTAAAATGAATTAACTGAACAGAATATAAACAGGCTCACACACATAGAGAACAAACTAGTGGTTACCAGTGGGAAACAAGAAGAATGGAAGGGGAAATGAGAGGTAGGGGATTAAAAACTATAGACTGCTATGTATAAAACAAATAAACTACAAGGGTAAATTGTTCAGCACAGGGAATACAGCCTATATTTTATAATAATTTTCAAAGGAGCATAATCTATAAAATATTCTATATTCTCACTTGAAACTAGCATAATATTGTAAATCAATTCTATCTCAATTGAAAATAAATTAATAGGTCACTGCTGGTAATCCAGCAGTAATCCACCTCACAATGCAAAGGACACTGGTTTGATCCCTGGTCTGGGAAGACCCCACATGCTGCAGGCAAAAAAGCCTGAGTACCACAGCTACTGCACCTACACTCTGGAGACTATGAGTGGCAACTACAGAAGCCCATGAGCCACAGAGCCTTCCCTTATTGCAACAAGAGAAGTCATGGCAGGAGAAGGCCAAACACTATAACTAGAGTGTAGTTTCTGCTCGCCACAATGAGAGAAAACCTGTGCACAGTGATGAACACCCAGCACAGCCAAAAATAAATATTTTTTAAATAAATGAATAAAAATAAATAAAAATAAATAAATAAATAAATAAATAAATAAAATAATGTCCACGTGTCCAATGGGAACTCCCCTTTAAAACCACTTTTAATAAACATGGTGTCTGGGACTATGGAGTCTGGGACATACATAGGACCATCTTATTTACTGATTACAAACAACTGGAAGAAAAATAATCACACTTGCCTTGCTTATGGATTTGCTGACATTCTTAATATTTATCTGGAGAATATTTCCAACAACTGGGAGAGGTGTGGGCCCAGGTGGCAGCTTCCCTTTGGCATACCTCTGATTCCATAGAAAAAGGAAAATCAAAATAGAAAGACAGATCACCACAACTACAAAGAGATCCATTGGTGTGCTTTGTGTGAGGGCAACTGAAAGCTTAGAATCCAAACACTTTATAAAATCTAAGTGCAAAGAAAAAAACAAGCAAACAAAGTGCAAGCTTATCACCAAACATGCAATAAGTCTTTGAACTTTTAAATAAATATTGCTTTATCATCAGTGCACTTTGGCTTGTCAATAGATATTTAAACAAAAGGTTACATTACTATTGATAAACATGTAAGTTTCAATGGAAATGTCAACTGAAAACTAATTCACTTTCTCAGAGATGGCCATATTTTAGTGGTAAAATTGAAGCTATCAGAGTTTCAAAGGACTGGAATTCACAATCACAACAAATGATGAGAGCATCTCAGCTCATCATATGAGCAGAAAAAGAAGCACTCTCTTAGAACTTTTTCTCATAAAATCCATGGAAAGCCGAGGTGAAGACAGAAGAAAGGGGCAGGACAACTAAAGAAAGGAATAGGGAGCTGGTCTTATCTTAGAAAAGAGTAGAGCTATCCCATTAGTCCTCACAGAGCCCTTTTTTTGTGCCAGGAGTTCTGACACCACTTACTTCCAGAGGAGATGCTAGTCAGCAGACAGTAGACAGAAAACAGGAAAAACAAGTCAAGGAAAGAAATCACTCAAAGACATCAGTGAAAGGTCCCTTGACTGTATAACACCCACTCCGCTTCTTTGCATACCCATTTTCATAAGGATCACACAGCCAGAGCAAACATTGTATGTTCATACCTAAATGAAAAAATATACTCCAGCATTCAATGCTATAAATATTTGAAAGTGTCTAGAAATTCACAGATATGAACAAAATTTCAAGACTCTAAAGATATTTGAGGACCTCCAATTGCATAATAAGCATCAAACTTAAAAGTCAGAAAAACTAATCCTTGAAGGACTTAGTGAAAACATAAAAATTAAAATTATCAGATAAATTTAGCCATGAAAAAGAAAAAGTTATTAGAAAACTGAGAAGTTCTTGGAAATTAAGTATGTGGTGGCAAAAAAATATTTTTCAATAAATGGATATGCTAGTAATAAAATAGATTTAGTTCCATTTTCACTTTTTTTAAATAGCCATAAGATTTAGCAGTAACATGGGTTTCCACAAGGATAGAGTACAAAATAATAATGATGAAAACACTAGACAAAGTTAAGTAGTATGGAAAATAGTTCTATTAATAGAAATGCTAGTGATTTTATCACAAGAGTTTTAAGGAGAGAGAAAAATAAGCAAACAATAATAAGCAAAGGAAAGTCAATACATTTTTCCTACAATGATGAAAAATCCACAGAATCCACCAAATTCTAAACAGGATTACAGTAAAAAGATCCACACTCCCAAAATCTTGTGAAACATGAGAATAACAAGGGAAGATAAAGCCCTGAAAAGTTTTAAAGAGAAAAAGGAAGTTACAAAGAATGAGACTCAATTTAGAATAAATCTTTCCTTACACAATGCTTATAAATGATTAAAAACAGTCAAGTAAAATCTTCAAAAGTTCAATAGGAAATGATTTTCAAAATTGTTATTCTATACCTGATAATCTCAATTCAACCATAAGGTCAAAGTATAGATATTTGGGGGCCTTCCATGGTGGTCTAGTGATTAAGATTCCATGCTTCCACTGCAGGGAGCAGGGGTTCAATCCCTGGTCATGGAACTAAGGTCCCTCATGCTGTGTGGTACAGCCAAAAATAAAATAAGTAAGAAAAATAAAGACATTTTTCGACATGTGAACATTCAGACTTTTATAATCTTGAAATCATTTCTGAAATAATTACCTGAGAAAAATTCCAACAAAATGAAAATGTATCCCCAAAAGGAGAGAAAGTGGGACACAAAATTAATGACATACAAAAGGCAAGCAAAACTTTTGAGTCTAAATAATGATTGATAATGTCATAGCAAAGCTTAAAGAAATTATCAAGTTATTTTTCATAAGAAAACAGGGCTAAAATTCTAGATGTTCCTAACAAAATATGCACGCTGATATAGAGGGTAGGAAGTTCTCAGCATTTAGAGAGTGGTCTTATGCTAGTAAGGCTATCAATAGTAATTCTAATTTTTAATTATATAGACAGATACAAGCAATTACAATACAAAAATTTTGCCTGAAAGTTTAAAATACACCTAAAATGAAATATCTTTCCTTTTAATAGAAGAAAAGCAAAATGAAATGAAGAAAGCTTGATCAGTCCAGCTAAGGACAAAATAAAAGTATGAAGTCTGTTAAGCATGAGGTAAAAATCATCCAGTGAGGCACTAAGACTTCTCATTTCCTACAAAGACTGCATGGGTTTTTATCATAAGCACCTCCTGAATATACTGCTCAAGACCAGTATGGATCAAATAAATATGAAGACTAAAAGTGAATTCTGTGTACAAAAATCAAGTGCAAACAATAGCAATAATGAAAATTACCCAAAAAGTTGTTTGGAAAATAGTTCTAGAATGTCCTTTATTGGTAGCAAGTACATCAATAACATTTATTTCAGGTATATCTGGGTACTTATTTTGAATAACATTTAATCAATTAATATAGGTAATACATGCATGCTAAGTCACTTCAGTCCTGTCTGACTCTTTGTGATCCCATGGACTATAGCCGGCCAGGCTCCTCTGTCCATGGGATTCTCCAAGCAAGAATACTGGATTGGGTTTCCATGCCCTCCTCCAGGAAATCCGCCCAACCCAGATTCAAACTCACCTCTCTGACATCTCCTGCATTGGCAGGTGGGTTCTTTACCATTAGCACAACCTGGGAAGTCCAGTGTAGTTAATAAATAGTTTCTAATATTTAAGAAGCTGAATTTAATAATAAAATACAACTAGCATATAACTTGGAGAAGGCAATAGCAACCCACTCCAGTACTCTTGCCTGGAAAATAACATGGACGGAGGAGCCTAGTAGGCCGCGGTCCATGGGGTCACTAAGAGTCGGACACGACTGAGCAACTTCACTTTCACTTTTCATTTTTATGCACTGGAGAAGGAGATGGCAACCCACTCCAGTGTTCCTGCCTGGAGAATCCCAGGGACAGGGGAGTCCGGTGGGCTGCCGTCTAAGGGGTCACACAGAGTCAGACAGGACTGACGCGACTTAGCAGCAGCAGCAGCATATAACTAACAAGATAAGATTGATTGAGGAAATATTTTACTGGTTCTTCTGTGCCAGACATTTCCCACCCTGTTAGCTCACTTGATCTTCATAAGATGCTTTGAATAGAAATATTTCAGCTGAATTACCTGATACCAACCTCCCTGCCCAGTTAATAAAGGGTAGAGATGGAATGTGAACCTAACACATTTGCCACACCAAATATGCCAAGTATAACTTTAAAAACGAAACTTGTGCTCCACAACAGCAAACTGGAGAGCAGTCCCCCTCTTAAGAGCTGTGACATATAAAACTCAAACAGGACACCCAATGTTACTTAGTTTTCAACATGGATGTCAGCAAAAAGATTCTCAGAGACAGGAGCTTCCCTCCACAGCTTCTGCAGCAGCAGCGGAGCACAGCTCAGGGTGGAGGCTGGGGAACTAACCACATCGTTAACAACCCAATCTGGAAAGACCGCAATGTCCATATTCCAAAGATAAGAACACAACACATTTAAATCAGCATCTAAATGTAACAAAATCAAAAGAACCAATTTAAAAGCAGTGTTCGTTAAAGCCCCAATTAGATTTTTAAATAATGTGCCTAGAATTTTAAAGTGCTTTAAAAAAAAAATGGCTTCCCTTAACTAAAAAAATAATTTTTATTTGTAGAAAGTTGATGAAGCACTTTTGTGGCTGCCTTATTATTTGACTCTCATAATCAATTCATAAAACAAATATCTTTCAATCCATTTTACAGATGAGGAGAACAAGAACCAGAACTGAAGGGATGCATCCAAATTACTCTTTCTCAGGCATAGTACAAGACTTCAACTCTGGTTTTGGAACTTGTGAACTCTGCATTGGAAAGTGTTTCAAGTCAAATATGTTCTACATTTGCTGAGTAACTGTTATATATCTTTCAGCCTCATTTTGGCATGAAAATCCATTTAGGATTAAAAAGTTACTGAGTCAGTAATTTCATCATGAGTAAATAAAAATAAGAGTTCAGAAAAGTTTGTCCCTTTGAAATCTTTAGAACTTCAGGAAGCCAGATTCACAGATTCAAATAATCTGATTTCAAAGAAAAGCACTTATTAGCTGCACAAACCCATATCTATTGTGCACTGCCTCAGGACATTCTTCTACTGGAAGAAGAGTTGTTTCATTTTTGCTATTCTTTCAGGATGCAGATGATCATTATATCCACTACTGTGGGCAATTGTTCTAAGAATCCCTTAGAAGAAATGGAGTAGACTTCACAATCCATAAAAGAGTCTGAAACGTAGTACTTGGGTGCGTTCTTAAATGACAAAATGATCTACGTTCATTTCCAAGGCAAATCATTCAACATCACAGCAATCCAAATCTATGCCCAAACCACTGATGCCAAAGAAACTGAAGTTGACCAGTTCTATGAAGACTTACAAGCTAGAAAAAACACCAAAAAAAAAGATGTCTTTTTCATGGTAGGGGATTGGAATGGAAAAGTAGGAAGTCAAGAGATACCTGGAGTATCAGGCAGGTTTGGCCTCAGAATACAAACTGAAACAGGGAAAAGGCTAACAGAGTTTTGACAAGAGAACAGACTGGTCATAGCAAACACCCCTTTCCAACAACACAAGAAGTGACTCTACATATGGAGAATACCAAATTGTCAATATTGAAATAAGATTGATTATATTCTTTGCAGCTCAAGATGGAGAAGCTCTTGCAACAAAAAGAATAAAATATTTAGGAGTATATCTACCTAAAGAAATGAAAGACCTATATATAGAAAACTATAAAACACTGATGAAAGAAATCAAAGAGGACACAAACAGATGGAGATATATACCATGTTCATGCATTGGAAGAATCAAGATTGTGAAAATGACTATACTACCCAAAGAAATCTATAGATTCAATGCAATCCCTATCAAGCTACCAATGGTAATTTTCACAAAGCTAGAGCAAATAATTTCACAATTTGCATGGAAATACAAAAAAAAAAAAAAAAAAAAAAAAACTCGAAAAGCCAAAACAATCTTGAGAAAGAAGAATGGAACTGGAGGAATCAACCTGCCTGACTTCAGACTATACTACAAAGCCACAGTCATCAAGACAGTATGTTACTGGCACAAAGACAGAAATATAGATCAATGGAACAGAATAGAAAGCCCAGAGATAAATCCATGTACCTATGGACACCTTATCTTCTACAAAGGAGGCAAGGATATACAATGGAAAAAAGACAACCTCTTTAACAAGTGGTGTTGGGAAAACTGGTAAACCACTTGTAATAGAATGAAACTAGAACACTTTCTAACACCATACACAAAAATAAACTCAAGATGGATTAAAGATCTAAATGTAAGACCAGAAACTATAAAACTCCTAGAGGAGAGCATAGGCAAAACACTCCCTAACATAAACCACAGCAGGATCCTCTATGACCCACCTCCCAGAATATTGGAAATAAAAGCAAAAATAAACAAATGGGATCTAATTAAACTTGAAAGCTTTTGCACAACAGAGGAAACTATAAGCAAGGTGAAAAGACAGCCCTCAAAATGGGAGAAAATAAAAGCAAATGAAGCAACAGACAAAGGATTAATGTAAAAAATATACAAGCAACTCCTGAAGCTCAATTACAGAAAATGAAATGACCCAATCAAAAAATGGGCCAAAGAGGACCCTGTGGGAGAAGGTGAGGGTGGGATGTTTCAGGAGAACAGCATCGAAACACGTATATTATCTAGGGTGAAACAGATCACCAGCCCAGGTTGGATGCATGAGACAAACGCTCGGACCTGGTGCACTGGGAAGACCTAGAGGGAGCGGGTGGAGAGGGAGGTGGGAGGGGGGATCGGGATGGGGAACACATGTAAACCCATGGCTGTTTCATTTCAATGTATGACAAAATTCACTACAAATAAAAAAATAAATAAATTAAAAAAATTTAAAAAAAATGGGCCAAAGAACTAAACAGACATTTCTCCAGAGAAGACATACAAATGGTTAACAAACACATGAAAAGATGTTCAACATCACTCATTATCAGAAAAATGCAAATAAAAACCACAAAGAGGTACCATTACTTGCCAGTCAGGATGGCTGCTATCCAAAAGTCTACAAGCAATAAATGCTGGAGAGGGTGTGGAGAAAAGGGAACCCTCTTACACTGTTGGTGGGAATGCAAACTAGTACAGCCACTATGGACAGCAGTGTGGAGATTTCTTAAAAAACTGAAAATAGAACTGCCATATGACCCAGTAATCCCACTCCTGGGCATACACACTGAGGAAACTAGATCTGAAAGAGATACATGCACCCCAATGTTCATCGCAGCACTGTTTATAATTGCCAGGACAAGGAAGCAACCTAGATGCCCATCAGCAGATGATGGATAAAGAAGCTAAGGTACATATATACCATGGAATATTAAAAAGAATTCATTTGAATCAACTCTAATGAGATGGATGAAACTGGAGCCCATTATACAGAGTGAAGTAAGCCAGAAAGATAAAGACCAATACAGTATACTAATGCATATATATGGAATTTAAAAAGATGATAATGATAACCCTATATGCAAAACAGAAAAAGAGACACAGATGTACAGAACACACTTTGGGACTCTGTGGGAGAAGGCAAGGGTGAGATGTTCTGAAAGAATAGCATTGAAGCAAGTATACTATCAAGGGTAAGACAGATCACCAGCCCAGGTTGGATGCATGAGACAAGTGCTCAGGGCTGGTGCACTGGGAAGACCTAAAGGGATGGGATGGGGAGGGAGGCGGGAGGATGGATCAGGATGGGGAACACATGTAAATCCATGGCTGATTCATGTCAATGTATGGCAAAAACCACTATGATATTGTAAAGTAATTAGCCTCCAACTAATAAAAATAAATGGAAAAAAAAAAAGATGCAGAAGCTCTATACAGTCAATAAAAAAAAATACCTGGAGATGACTGTGGCTCATAACATCCTTATTGCAAAATTGTTCCTTATTGCAAAAATTCATGCTTAAATTGGAGAAAGTAGGGAAAACCAGTAGGATATTCAGGTATGACCTAAATCAAATCCCTTATAACTACAGTGGAGGAGACAAATGATTCAAGGGATTAGATTTCATAGACAGAGTGCCTGAAGAACTATGGACAGAAGTTTGCAATATTGTACAGGGGACAGTGATCAAAACTATCCCAAAGAAATGGAAAACAAGAAGGCAAAGTGGTTATCTGAGGGAGATCTGCAAATAGCTGAGGAAAGAAGAGAAGTTAAAAATCAAGGGAGAAAGGGAAAGATATACCCAAATGAATGCAGTGTTTCAGAGACAGCAAGGAGAGATACAAAAGTCTTCTTCAGTGAATAATGAAGAGAAGTAAATGAAAAAAATAGAATGGGAAAGACTTGAGATCACTTCAAGAAAATTGGCGATATCAAAGGAACATTTAATGCAAGAATGGGAACAATAATGAACAGAAACTGTAAAGACCTAACAGAGGAAGAAGAGATTAAGAAGAGGTGACAAGAATACACAGAAGAACTACACAAGAAAAGGTCTTAATGACCTGGATAACCATGATGATGTGGTCACCCATCTAGAGCCAAACATCCTGGTATGTGAAGTCAAGTGGGCCTTAGGAAACATGACAAATAAAGCTAGTGGAGGTTATGGAATTCCTGCTGAACCATTTCAAATCTTAAAAGATGACGCTGTTAAAGTGTAGCACTCAATTTGTCAACAAACTTGGAAAGCTCAGCAGTGGCCACAGGACTCGAAAAAGTCAGTTTTTATCCCAATCTCAAAGAAGAAGAGTGTCAAAGAATGTTGAAACTACTGAATAATTACACTCATTTCTCATGCTAGTAAGGTTATGCTCAAAATCCTTCAACTCTGGCTTCAGCAGTATGTGAACTGAGAACTTTCAGATATACAAGGTGGGTGTAGAAAAGGCAGAGGAACCAAAGATCAAATTGTCGACATTTGTTGTATCATAGTGAAAGCAAGGGAATTCCAGAAAAATATCTACTTGTGTTTTGTTGACTACCCAAAAGCCTTTGACCGTGTGGATCACAACAGACCCTAGAAAATTCTTAAAGAGATGGGAATACCAGATCACATTACTTACGTCCTGAGAAACCTATATAGAGGTCAAGAAGCAACAGTTAAAACATTACATGGAACAACTTGCTGGTTCAAACCTGGGAAAGTAGTACAAAAAGGCTGTGTATTGTCACCCTGTTTATTTACCTTCTATGCTGGGTACATCATGTAAAATACTAGGCTGGATGAATCACAAGTTGGAATCAAGATTGCCAAGAGAAATAGCAACAACCTCAGATATGCAGATGACACCATACTTATGACAGAAAGCGAAGAGGACTCAAGAGCCTCTTGATGAAAGTGAAAGAAGAGAGTGGAAAAATTTGACTTAAAACTCAACATTCAAAAATTTGAGATCATGGCATCTGGTCCCATCACTTCATGGCAGAGAAGAGGAAAAAGTGGAAACAGTGACACATTATATTTTCTTGGGTTCCAAAATAACTGCATATGGTAACCGCAGCCATGAAACTTAAAAAAAAAAAAAAAAAAAAAATTCTTGCTCCTTGGAAGAAAAGCTATGACAAACCTAAACAGTGTATTAAAAAGCAGAGATGTCACTTTGCTGACAAAGATCCATATAGTCCAAGCTGCAGTTCTTCCAGTAGTCACATACAGATGTGAGACTTAGACATTAAAGAAGGCTGAGCACCAAAGAATTAATGCTTCCAAACTGTGACACTGGAGAAGACCCTTGTGAATCCCTTGGGCAGCAAGGAGATCAAGCCAGTCAATCCTGAAGGAAATCAACCATGAATATTCATTGGAAGAACTAATGCTGAAGCTGAAACTCCAATACTTTGGCCACAAGAGTAAATAACAGACTCCTTGAAACAGACCCTGATTCTGAGAAAGATGGAAGGCCAAAGGGGAAGAGGGCAGAAGAGGATGAGATTGTTCAATAGCATCACCAATTCAATGGACGTGAATTTGAGCAAACTCTGGGAGACAGTGAAGAACAGGGAAGCCTGGGGTGAACAGTCCATGGGGTTGCAAAGAGTGGACAGGACTTAGTGACTGAATAACAGGAATAATTTTTAGAAACAAAGAAAAATTGTCTTTATTTGCAGAGTATATGATCATTTATGTAGAAAATCAATGGAAGCTACATAGAAGAGTATATTTTTGAATGATAATATTCTCTCTATTCCTCCAGAGCAATCTCTTTACCTGAAAAAGCTGTGACTTCCCTTTTTCTATGCAAAATTTCTGGGGTCTCATATGCCTAACCATTTTCCTCTTCATAGAAGGAAGAAACCATAGAAACTGTTCAGCTGGGACAGATCTTAGAAATGTTCTAATAAAGTGCCTTATATCTGTATTTTAAGAGCAATGTGATAATGGCTCAGAGAGGCAAAGACTTCCACACATAATCACACAGTGGGTTAATAAGTGAACTTCCAGTTGAAAAGTCTTTGCTTCCTCAAATATGAGTTTTTTAATCATGTGAATCTGAAGAAATTGTAAATATAATATTGACCACAGTAAACGCATACTATTAAATTTTAATTCTCTAGTAAATTAACATGAGAAAGCTGAGAGGTTATGAAAGTTTGTGATAACCTGTCTTACCCCAGAGAGTAGGGACATCAAAGTTTAGAGAACAACAATCTTTTACCTAAAATCCTCAATCAGAGCTCAAAAAGAAACTGGGATGTCAATACAAGACATACTCTCTTGCCCTTTGCTCTCGGTGATCCCCAAAATTCTAAATAAAGAATAAGTCAGAATATTTGAGTACGGAATCTAGTTTCTAGGCCCCTGACCAGAATTCTAATTTGTGAGTGGGTAGAGAATGGGCATTAGTTGAGGCTAAAAAAAATCAAACCATCCCCCAAGTAAGCAACATTCAGTGTGGTGAGGGAATCTCCTAGGTAGAAAGAGGTCCCCTCACCAAGAGAGGGAAAGAAGTCTGAGCAACAGGCTTCTCCAGCCTTTGGGATCATTGTACAAATGTCCTGCTTTGATTTCACGCTACCCAGACTCACAAAGCTCAGATGTATATGTGAGGAATGTATGTGAGTAATGAGAAGAAATGCAGGGGCTACTAACAGCAGCCACACAATAGAAGTTATTGCAGTTCACAGGGACCTACTTAGGAAACAAACTCAGCAGATTTCACCACTGATTAAACAAAGATCTTACAAGACACCTGGCATTTCCAGCAGATGACACCAGCTTTTGTGCCACAGGTATTCACATTTGCTGATGCGGCTACTGGAGCCCCTTCCCAGTCTGTCCCCAGACCCCCGCCAGAGTCCAAGAGCCACACCCAAAGCCAGCTCAGATTTCTGAGGCTATGTGAGTGCAAGATGGAAGCCTAGACTCCTCTGGCTCATACCCACTGCTAGTCATATGCTTAGACTAACTGCTCCAGCTGAGAACATGTACACACCCAGCCTGAGCCCTGTGTGTAACCTCCACAGTGGTGCACATGTCCAGAGGGAGAGTTTGCAGGTGTGGGAGAATTTGCCAACAGACAGCACCCCTGAAACTGCCAGTGAGCCCTTACTTGGCCTGATTCTTGCTTCCTACACACTATATATATATATATGTCTGCACCTGGCTTCTGCCCAAACACAAGGCCTGTAGCTGACTCATGCTGCTGAGTTTGTGTCCACCACTTTCTCTGGCCACCAACAATGCCTGTCCTGTTCCCTAGGAACTGGGCCTTTAGCCACCACTGAAGATGCCTATTATCCTTGCAGCCGCTACACAACCCCAGCAGTATTCATCAGGATCCACATAGTTTTTCAGTGTTGTGGTACCAGTGGCCTGAGTTGAAAAGACATCATGCCCCTTTCCTCAGACTCAGTGCTTCCACATGCTCCCATAACTCATACCTTGCAGCACTTGACCTAGAGTAACAGCATACGTCAGCATACTCCCACTCACAGGTGAAAATCTTCTCTTACTAAAGACAGTCCATAAAGCCTGGAAGAGGTGCATGCTTTTTCAAATCTGTAGACCTATGTGGAAGGCTCCAGGGATCACTGAAGAATCAGGGGGAATGACTCCACCAGAGGACTACAGTAAATCTCCAGTAGCTGGCCCTAAAGGAATGGAGATCCAGGAATTGCCCAACAAAGCAGTATAAACAATTGTTCTAAAAGTGCTCGGAAAGCTACAAGAGAACACAGATAAACAACTTAACAATATTGGGAGACAATAAAAGAACTAAATAGGAAGTTCAACAAAGACATAGAAAATATAAAAAGAACCAAACATTGCTTATGAGTACAATGACTGAACAGTAGGCAGTTTCATCAGCAGACTGGACCAAGCAAAGAAAAGAAGCAGTGAGCCTGAAGACAAAAGGTTGAAATTATATTTTCAGAGAAATAAATTAATAAATCAATGAAAAGGAATGAAAAGAGGTTATGGAACTTATTGGACATCTTCAAGGGAAATAATGTATGCAGCATTGGAGTCCCAGAAGGAGAAAGGTAGGCAAAACGAGTGAAGGGCTTGCTTAAAGAAATAATAGCTAACAGCTTCCCAAACTTGGAAAGAGATTTGGCTATTCAAGTTTATGAAGCAAATAGGTCACCCCAAAACTTCAATCCAAAACAATCTTCTCCAAAACATGTGTAATAAAGCTATTTAAAATCAAAGATGAGATAGTTTTCAAAACAACAAGAGAAAGCATATTTCTCTTATAAAAGGGACCCAACCTCAAGGCTATTAGAATATTTCTCAATATTGCAGACCAGGAGATAATGGGATGATACATTCAAAGTTCTAACAACCACAACCAAAAAAAAAAAACCTGCCAATAAAGAATGTTTTACCCAGTAAGGTGATCCTCCAGAAGTGAAGGCAAAATAAAGAATTTTCCAGTAAAAATAAACACAAAAGTAAACAAGTGGAAGCTGATTAAACTTAAAAGCTTTTGCACAGCAAAGGAAACTTTAAGCAAGGTGAAAAGACAACCCTCAGAATGAGAGAAAATAATAGAAAATGAAGCAACTGACAAAGGATTAATTTCCAAAGTATACAAGTAGCTCAGACAACTCAATACCAGGGAAACAACCCAATCAAAAAGTGGGGAAAAGACCTAAACATTTCTCCAAAGACATACAGATTGCTAACAAACACATGAAATGATGCTCAACATCGCTCATTATGAGAGAAATGCAAGTCAAAACTACAATGAGACCTCACACAGGTCAGAATGACCATCATCAGAAAGTCTACAAACAATAAATGCTGGAGGGCTTGTGGAGAAAAGGGAATGCTCTTGTAATGCTGGTGGGAAGGTAAATTGATTCAGCCACTGTGGAAGATGTATGGAGATTTCTTTAAAAACTAGGAATCAAAGCACCATATGACCCAGCAAACCCACTCATAGGCATATACACCAAGGAAACCAAAATTGAAAAAGACACATGTATCCCATTGTTCATTGCAGCTCTATTTACAATAGCTAGAACGTGGAAGCAACCTCAATGTCCACTGACAGATGAATGGATGAGGAAGTTGTGGTACATACACACAATGGAATATTACTGAGTAATAAAAAGGAATGCATTTGAGTCAGTTCTGATGAGGTGGATGAACCTAGAGCCTATTATACACAGTGAAGTAAGTCAGAAAGAAAAAGATAAATATTGTATCAGTTCAGTTCAGTTGCTCACTGGTGGTCGACTCTTTGAGACCCCATGGACCGCAGCATGCCAGGCCTCCCTGTCCATCACCAACTCCCGGAGTCCACCCAAACCCATGTCCATCGAGTCAGTGATGCCATCCAACCATCTCATCCTCTGTTGTTCCTTTCTCCTCCTGCCCTCAACCTTTCCTACCATCAGGGTCTTTTCCAAAGAGTCAGCTCTTCCCAGCATGTGGCCAAAGTATTGGACTTTCAGCTTCAACATCAGTCCTTCCAATGAACACCCAGGACTGATTTCCTTTATGATGGACTGCTTGGATCTCCTTGCAGTCCAAGGGACTCTCAAGAGTCTTCTCCAACACCACAGTTCAAAAGCATCAATTCTTCGGTGCTCAGTTTTCTTTATAGTCCAACTCTCACATCCATACATGACCACCAGAAAAACCATAGCCTTGACTAGACGAACCTTTGTTGACAAAGTAATGTCTCTGCTTTTTAATATGCTGTCTAGGTTGGTCGTAACCCTCCTTCCAAGGAGTAAGCATCTTTTAATTTCATTGCTGCAAACACCATCTGCAGTGGTTTTGGAACCCCAAAATATAAAGTCAGCCACTGTTTCCACTGTTTCCCCATCTATTTGCCATGAAGTTATGGAACCAGGTGCCATGATCTTCATTTTCTGAATGTTAAACTTGAAGCCAACTTTTTCACTCTCCTCTTTCATTTTCATCAAGAGGCTCCTTAGTTCTTCACTTTCTGCCATAAGGGTGGTGTCATCTGCATATCTGAGGTTATTGACATTTCTCCTGGCAATCTTGATTCCAGTTTGTGCCTCCTCCAGTCCAGGGTCTCTCATGATGTACTCTGCATATAAGTTAAATAAGCAGGGTGACAATATACAGTCTTGACATACTCCTTTCCCTATTTGGAACCAGTCTGTTGTTCCATGTCCAGTTCTAACTGTTGCTTCCTGACCTGTATACAGCTTTCTCAAGAGCAAGTGTGGTGGTCTGGTATGCCCAACACTTTCAGAATTTTCCACAGTTTATTGTGATCCACACAGTCAAAGGCTTTGGCATAGTCAATAAAGCAGAAATAGATGTTTTTCTGGAACTCTCTTGTTTTTTTTTGATGATCCAGCAGATGTCAGCAATTTGATCTCTGGTTCCTCTGCCTTTTCTAAAACCAGCTTGAACATCTGGAAGTTCATGGTTCACATATTGTTTAAGCCTGGCTTGGAGAATTTTAAGCATTACTTTACTAGCATGTGAGATGAGTGCAACGGTGCAGTAGTTTGAGCATTCTTTGGCATCGTGTTTCTTTGGAATTGGAATGAAAACTGACCTTTTCCAGTCCTGAGGCCACTGCTGAGTTTTCCAAATTTGCTGGCATATTGAGCGCAGCACTTTCATCTTTCAGGATTTTAAATAGCTCAACTGAAATTCCATCTCCTCCACTAGTTTTGTTCATAGTGATACTTCCTAAGGCCCACTTGACTTCACATTCCAGGATGTCTGGCTCTAGGTGAGTGATCACACCATCGTGATTATCTGGGTCATGAAGATCTTTTTTGTACAGTTCTTCTGTGTATTTGTGCCACTTTTTCTTAATATCTTCTGCTTTTGTTAGGTCCCTACCATTTCTGTCCTTTATTGAGCCCATCTTTGCATGAAATATTCCCTTGGTAACTCTCATTTTCTTAAAGAGATCTCTAGTTTTTCCCATTCTATTGTTGTCCTCTATTTCTTTGCATTGATCACTGAGGAAGGCTTTCTTATCTCTCCTTGCTATTCTTTGGAACTCTACATTCAAATGGGTATTTCTTTCCTTTTCTCTTTTGCTTTTCACTTCCCTTCTTTTCACAGCTATTTGTAAGGCCTCCTCAGACAGCCATTTTGCTTTTTTGCATTTCTTTTTCTTGGGGATGGTCTTGATTCCTGTCTCCTGTACAGTGTCATGAACCTCCATCCATAGTTCATCAGGCATTCTGTCTATCAGATCTAGTCCCTTAAATCTATTTCTTTCTTCCACTGTATAGTCATAAGGGATTTGATTTAGGTCATAACTGAATTGTCCAGTGGTTTTCTCCACTTTATTAAATTTCAGTCTGAATTTGGCAATAACGAGTTCATGATCTGAGCCAGAGTCAGCTCCCAGTCTTGTTTTTGCTGATGGTATAGAGCTTCTCCATCTTTGGCTGCAAAGAATATAATCCATCTGATTTGGATGTCAACCATCTGGTGATGTCCATGTGTAGAGTCTTCTCTTGTGTTGTTGGAAAAGGGTGTTTACTATGACCAGTGCGTTCTCTTGGCAGAACTCTGTTAGCCTTTGCCCTGCTTCATTCTGTACTCCAAGGCCAAATTTGCCTGTTACTGTAGGTGTTTCTTGACTTCCTACTTTTGCATTCCAGTCCGTTATAATGAAAAGGACATCTTTTTTGGGTGTTAGTTCTAGAAGGTCTTGTAGGTCTTCATGAAGTGACATGAAGTCGCTCAGTCATGTCCATCTCTTTGTGACCCCATGGGCTATGGCCTACCAAGCTCCCCCATCCATGGGATTTTCCAGGCAAGAATACTGGAGTGGTTTGCCATTTCCTTCTCCAGGGGATCTTCCGAACCCAGGGATTGAACCAGGGTCTCCCGCACTGTAGGCAGACGTTTTATGATCTGAGCCACCAGGGAAGTCCTGTAGGTCTTCACAGAACTGTTCAACTTCAGCTTCTTCAGTGTTACTGGTTGGGGCATAGACTTGGATTACCATGATATTGAACGGTTTGCCTTGGAAACGAACAGAGATCATTCTGTCGTTTTTGAGATTGCTTCCAAGTACTACATTTGCAACTCTTTTGTTGACTATGATGGCTACTCCATTTCTTCTAAGGGATTCCTGCCCACAGTAGTAGGTCATCTGAGTAAAATTCACCCATTCCAGTCCATCTTAGTTCACTGATTCCTAGAATGCGATGTTCACTCTTGTCATCTTGCCATCTCCTGTTTGACCACTTCCAATTTGCCTTGATTTGTGGACCTAACATTCCACTTTCCTATGCATTATTGCTCTTTACAGCATCGAACCTTGCTTCTATGACCAGTCCCATTCACAACTGGGTTTTGTTTTTGATTTGGCCCCATGCCTTCATTCTTTCTGGAGTTATTTCTCCACTGATCTCCAATAGCATATTGGGCACCTACCAACCTGGGGAGTTCATCTTTCAGTGTCCTTTTTGCCTTTTCATACCATTCATGAGGTTCTCAAGGCAAGAATACTGACATGGTTTGCCATTCCCTTCTCTAGTGGACTACATTCTGTCAGACCTCTCCACCATGACCCGTCCATCTTGGGTGGCCCCATATGGCATGGCTTAGTTTCGTTGAGTTAGACAAGGCTGTGGTCGTATGATCAGATTGGCTAGTTGTCTGTGATTGTAGTTTCAGTCTGTCTGCCTTCTGAGCGCCTCTCTCAGTGCCTACCATCTTACTTGGGTTTCACTTACCTTGGACATGGGGTCTCTCTTCACCATCACCATCACCAAAACAGATGCTCCAGCAAAGCACAGCTGCTACTCCTTACCTCTGAGGTAGAGGGTAGCTCCCCTCCACTGCTGCCCCTGACCTCTGGCCCGGGGTAGCTCCTCTCAGCCAAATATTGTATACTAATATATATATATATATATATATATATATATATACAGAATCTAGAAAAATGATATTAAAAAATTTATTTGCAGGGCAGCAATAGAGAAACAGATATAGAGAATAGACTTATGGACATGGGGAGAGGGTAGGAGAGAGAGAGATGTATGAAAAGAGTAACATGGGAACTTACATTACCATATGTAAAACAGATATCCAACGGGAATTTGCTATATTCTCAGGAAACTCAAACTGGGGCTCTGTATCAACCTAGAGTTGTGGGATGGGAAAGGAGAAGGGAGGGAGGCTCAAAAGGGAGCGGATATATGTACACCTATGGCTGATTCATATTGGTTTGACAGAAAACAACAAATTCTGTAAAGCAATTATCCCTCAATTAAAAAAAATAATTTTTTTTAAAGTAAAGTGTACTGGGAAGACCCAGAGGGATAGGATGGGGAGGAAAGTGAGAGGGGAGATCGGGATGGGGAACACATGTAAATCCATGGCTGATTCATGTCAATGTATGGCAAAAATCACTACAATATTGTAAAGTAATTAGCCTCCAACTAATAAAAATAAATAGAAAAAAAAACACAGTGTATAAGACCAAAAAATAAAATAAAAAATAAAGTGTAAAAAAACAAGGTCCTATTATATAGCAGAGGTAACTATATATTAAAAAAAAATAATAATTTTCCAGTAAAGTAAAGCTGGGGGAGTTTATCACCATTAAATATGTCTTACAAGCAATTGTAAAAGCACAGCAGGTAAACCATCACCAAAACAAAAAGACAGTCTAATGAACAGGAAAAAATAGTTGCAAATGATATGACCAATAAAGGGCTAATGCTTAAAATATATAAGAAATTCATGTGACTCAGTATCAAAAGAAAAAACTCCTCTGATTAAAAAGTGGACAGAAGACAGAATAGAGATCTCAGAAGTAAACTCATGCACTTATGGTCAGTTAAAGGAGGCAAGAATAAACAGTGGAAAAAGAGTTTCTTCAACCACTTGTTCTGGGGAACCACTTGTTCTGGGGAAAATGGACTGTTACATGTAAAACAATGAAATTAAAACATTTACTCACATAATATACAAAAATAAACAGGACTTCCTTGGTGGTCTTGTGACTCAGAATTGGCTTGCCAATGCAGGGAACACCAGTTCAGTCCCTGCACTGGAAAGATTCCACATGCCTTGGGGCAACTATCACCATGTGCCACAACTGCTGACCCTGTGCTCTAAAGTCTATGCTCTGCAGTAAGAGAGGTCACCACAACAAGAAGCCCAAGGACTACAAATACAGTATCCCCAGCTCACCACAACTAGAGAAAGCCCACATGCAGCAACAAAGACCTAGCAGAGGCAAAAATTAATTAATTAATAAATTAATTAATAAATTTATAAAAATAAAGCAAACTCAAATGGATTAAGACCTACAAGCAAGACTGGAGACCATAAAACTCCTACACAAAAAGATAGGCAGAACACACTTTGATACAAATCATAGCAATATTGCTTTTTATTTGTCTCCTAACACAAAGGGAACAAGAGCAAAAGTAAACAAATGGGACCTGATTAATCTTAAAAGCTGTTGCCCAGGAAAGGAAGCCATCAACAAAATGAAATGGTAATCTACAGACTGGAAGAAAATATTTGCAAATGATGTGACAAACAAAGGGTTAATAAAGAAAATATATAAACAAATTATAAAACTTAATATAAAAAACCCAATCAAATCAAAAAGTGGACAGAAGATCTGAACAGACATTATTCCAAAGACACACTAAAGGCTAACAAGAACATGAAAGGATGCTCAACATTCTTGATTGTTAGAGAAATGAAAATCAAAACAATGAGATATCTCACACCTGTCAGATGGCTGTCGACAAAAAGACCACAAATAACAAATGTTGGAGCAGATGTGAAGAGTGGGAATGTAAACTGGTGCAACCACTAAGGAAAATATCAGTAGTATGGAGGTTCCACACAAAGCTAAAATAGAATCAGCAATTCCACTCTTGGGTATTGCTGTGTTGTTCAGTCACTAAGTTATATCTTATTCTTTGCAACCCCATGAACTGCAGCATGCCAGCCTTCCCACTCCCTCATTATCTCCTAGAGTTTGCTGAGCCTCAGGTCCCTTGAGACAGTGATGCCATCCAACCATCTCATCCTCTGCTGCCCCCTTCTCCTTTTGCCTTCAATCTTTCCCAGCATTAGGATCTTTTTCAAGGAGTCTGGTCTTCGCATCAGGTGGCCAAAGTGTTGGAACTTCAGCTTCAGCATCAGTCCTTCCAATGAATATTCAGGGTTGATTTCCTTTAGAATTGACTGGTTTGATCTCCTTGCAGTCCAAGGGACTCTCAACAGTGTTCTCCAGCACCACAGTTCCAAAGCAAAAATTCTTTGGTTCTCAGCCTTCTTTATGGTCCAATTCTCACATGCATACATACATGACTACTAAAAAAATCATAGCTTTGACTATATGGACCTTTGTTGGCAAAGTGATAGCTCTGCTTTTTAGTATGCTGTCTAGGTTTGTCACAGCTTTTCTTCTAAGGAGCAAATGTCTTTTAATTTCATGACTGCATTCACCATCTGCAGTGATTTTGGAGCCCAGGGAAGTATAATCTGTCACTGTTTCCAATTTTCCCCATCTATTTGCCATGAAGTGATGGGACCCAATGCCATGATCTTCGTTCTTTGAATGGTGAGTTTGGGGCCAGCTTTTTTGCTCTCCTTTTTCACCCTTATCAACAGGCTCTTTCGTTTCTTTTCACTTTCTGCCATTAAAGTGGTATCATCTACATGTCTGAGGTTGTTGATATTTCTCCTGGCAATCTTGGGCATATCTTGTGTATATATCAGAATAAATGAAAATCTAAATTTGAAAAGATACATGCACCCCAATATTCCTAGCAGCACTATTTACAATAGTGAAGATATGAAAGCAAACTGTCAGTCAACATATGAATGAATAAAGAAGATGTAGTATATGTACATAATGGAATATTGCCCAGTCATAAAAAGAATGAAATTCTCCCAATTACAGAAACATGGATTGACATTAAGTCAGACAAACAAAGACATATACTATATAATACCATTATATGTGGAAACTAAAAAATAACACAAACAAATATGTATGTACAACAGAAAGAGACCTACAAATATATATACCAAGCTAGTGGTTACCAAAGGAAAGAGACAAGGGGAAAGGTCAATCCAGGGCATGAGGTTAACAGATACAAACTACTATCTATAAAATAAATAAGAACAAAAATACATTGTATAGCACAGGGAATTATAACCACTAACATGTTATAACTTTTAAGAGAGTATACTCTACAAAATACTAAATCATTATGCTGTACATGTGAAAAATATATTATAAACCAACTATGCTTAAATATGTAAGTAAATAAAAAATTTTTCATATATCCATAAAGAATAGAGAAAGAAAGACAAAGAACTCATACAACTCAATTTAAAAAAAAATACTGTTTTTATTTTTTTTCATTTATTTTTATTAGTTGGAGGCTAATTAATTTCCAACATTGTAGTGGTTTTTGTCATACATTGACATTAATCAGCCATGAGTTTACATGTATTCCCCATCCCGATCCCCCCTCCCACCTCTCTCTCTACCCAATCCCTCTGGGTCTTCCCAGTGCACCAGGTCCGAGCACTTGTCTCATGCATCCAACCTGGGCTGGTGATCTGTTTCACCCTTGATAATATACATGTTTCAATGCTGTTCTCTCGAAACATCCCACCCTCACCTTATTCTGGCATTCTTTCTCTTTTCATCTCCATAATTTTTCATCATACTTGCTACTTTCAGATAATTCCAATGCTTAGATTTAACAGGTTTTTCTTTTTATTGTCTACTTTTTATCCTCATACTTTTGTGTGCATCTTGTTTTTTCTATTTTATTTTTTCCCTTGATAAAATATTAACACAAAATACCTGCAGTAAAGTGTGTTAACCTTAAGTGTACACTTTTTACATATGTGTACACCTTCCTAAGCACCATCTACATCAAAATCTAGAACATGTTCCTATACCACAGGAGGCTCTCTCACTTCCTATTCCAGTCTATTTACCCCAGACAACAAACCCTTATTCTGACTTCTCTCAATGAAGGTTAATTCTGCCTATGCTAGAAAAGAACAGAAACAGAATCTTACAGAATGTACTTTTTGGTGTCTGGAATCTTGTTCAACCTCATCTTGGACGTTCTTCCATGTTTCCACAAGTTGCAGAGGATTGTCTTTTTTTATTGATGGCAGTATCCTACTCCATGAATGTGATGTGATATATTTACCCACTGTTGTGCTAATAGACATTAAGTTGATTCCAGTTTGGAGCTATTATAAAGAAAGCTATTGTGAACACTTTTTTCCATGTGTGATCTTAGATACAGGCTGACATTTTTCAAGGATATACAGCTTAATGTCCTCAGACTCCAGGACCAGGCAGGTGTCTAGCTTTAGAACATATGGTAAACATTTCAAGGTTTTGAAACAGTTTATCCTCCCATCAAAATATATGGTAGGTATAGTAGTACCACTTTCTCATGAATACTTGGAACTTTCAGGACTTTTTAAAAATTCTGGTAGGTACATACTAGTAATCCATTGTGATTTTAATTTTTATTTCCCACATAACTAAAAATGTTTAGTACCTTTTTTCATATTTATTGACCACATGGATATTCTTTTCTGTGAAGAATTTGTTCACACGTTTTGCCTATCTAACAAAGTATCTGAATGGAAGTCTTTCTTTTTACTGATGTAATCTGGATATAAGTCCTTCAATGGATTTATTCACTGTAAATATTTCTCCCATACTCTGGCTAGCTTTTTGATGATATTAAATGATATCTTTTGATGAATAGGAGTTTTCAAATTAATTTAAATAAATACCAATTTGTTGATCTCTTATAATTAGTGCTTTTTTGTTCTATTTTGTTAAAACTCTGTCAAGTTAAAGGTCATAATGACTTTCTCTTATGTTTCACAGCAGAGGCTTTATAGTTCTATTTTTCATACTTTTGTCCATGATCCACCTCAAATAAGTGTTTGTAAAAACACATAAGGAGCAAGTTGATTTTTTTTCCCAATATCCATTTCATCTAACATTAAGATTCCAGCTAAATTAAGTGGCACCATCACATGGTCATATAGGTATGAATCTGTTTCTAAAGTTTTTTCTATTCTAGTGTATTTCAAGTTGTTATTCTTGTGTCAGTACCATGTTATCCTAATTATTATAGATTTAAACTAAGTCCTCATATCGGGTGTAAGTCTTCAACATTTATTCTTCTTTCTTTCTTGATTATATTAGCTTCTTTGTATTTCCACACAAATTTTAGATCAATTGATCAATTCAGAAGATCTGGTATTTACTGAGAATTCATTGAATCTCTACATTGGCAGAACTGACACTTAAACAATACTGATTTTACTAAATTTATGAACAGGGTATAACTCTATATTTGGGTATAATTTCTCCCAGCAACGTTGCAAAATTTGAAGTATTGAAGTGTTTCACATGATTCATTAGATTCAGCCCTAGATATTAGCATGGAGTGGTTAGCTTATTTTAAATTGTTCTTTTATCAATATCATTATTTAATTATTTGATCTTAGTACAAAGCAGTACAATTCCTTTTTTCCAGTTCATTTCTTTATTAACCTTGTAGCCAGTTCTCAAGGTCATTCTACTTTGCCATCAGCAGTGTACTTCTATTACACTCTCAAATATAACATTCTCAAGATCTAAGGAGGACATGCTTAACAGTTTGCTTTGTTTATTTTTGCTTAGCAGCTCCTTGGAACTTACATAAAGTTTCTATTGTTTGTCATATACGTCCACTAAAGACCACTCAATTAGCTTAGTGCTCATCTAATAATTGGACAGATATTTCCTTAGTAGTTTTAGGAATCAAAACAGCACCTACTGTTTCCAAGACACTTTATATATATATATATGTTGGAGCATGCCTTTAACATGCATCCAGACACTTAATAGTTCTGCTGTGTCCTTCACTTCCGTCTTGCACAGAACCTCCAGATTTGCCAGAGGTGAGAGTTTAGGGTCTACTCCAGTCTTTTCAGAGCATTTTTAGATTTCTAATGTCTCAGGAGGGCTTCCCAGGTATTGCTAGTGCTAAAGAACCTGCCTGCCAAGGCATAAACACAAGAGATAAAGGTTCAATCCCTAGATTATAAAGATCCCTGGAGGAGGGCATGGCAATCCAGTCCAGTATCCTTGCCTGGAGAATTCCATAGACAGAGGAGCCTGGCTGGTTATAGTCCTTAGGTTTGTACAGAGTCAGACACAACTGAAGTGACTTGGCATGCACACACACAAAGTGTCTTAAGAATTCATCAGGTTTTCAAAGACTTCCATGAATATCTCATTCCTCAACTTTTCCTTTTAAGCTTTTTTGTTAGTGTACTGATTTCTATAGCTTTGGGCATCTACAGTATTCTAAAATTGCCCCTGATTGTTTTCAACAAATGTGTCTGTGGAAAGGCTGTTCATACTGGGAAAGTTCTGAGTCAGGTCAATCCTGAATGTAGTCTTCCACAGGGACCACAGGCAGGTCAAATAATAATGATTCTCCGGGAACAGGGTTTTGAAGGAGTTCCAGCTCCACTCACTGTCTCCTCTTTGTGGCTGATATATTGTTGATGCTTTTCACCATAATTATAGTCTGTAGCTTTTCAAGGCTACCTCAAAGCTGGGAAGATAGAGGGAATAAGGCAAAACATGACAAACCTCACTGTTATTACTGAGGTTTATCCATTTTCCTGAAGACACACTCTGCAGATTGATGCATGTCTTGACTAATGGCCAAAGATCTGAAAAAACAGACCTGATAATTTTTACTTGTGCTTTCATTGTTTTATATCAGAGAGAATTATTAGAAGTCATTACTCCATACCGCATTTGCTGACATCTTTCAGTCTAATTTTGAACGGAAGTAATGAAAAGTGGATACTCTTTTTTCAAACTTACAGGGTTCAATATTTCACCATTAATGAAAATAGTTTCTAGGATTTTTGACATCTTCTTTTCAGAATTTTTCTCAATTTACAGAGACTGTATACTATTAAAAAAATGTCGACCATTATCAAACTTTTTACATTTACTGAGAAGATCACTTGTTCCACCAGATAGGTTAGTGTCTATGCTACACATTGTACATCAAATAATGCAATGATAATCTGGGGTTCTGGGTGACATTAGTTTTCTCCAGCAGAAAGTATGTTCCAGCAAGCAAAAGATGTTTAGCGGTGAATCAATGTAATTTAACCAATGTTTAAAATTACTTAAAGATGAACTCTAGTCTACTCTTCAATTTCAGGTTAATTCTTAAGGTTTGTTTGCAGATCTTCATAACCTTCAGGCTTCAGCTGAAGTTGGAATATTTACTTGATCTTTCTTACTTGGCAAGCTCTAGATACCAATTTTTTTTTTCTCCAAGCAGTCAGAACCTCAAAAAATTTTTTTTGGTTCTAAAGCTCCTACACAACATTTTATATCCAGCCCTTCAGAATCTCAGCTCCTGATTTCAAATCAACAATCACTTCAAAGGTAAAAGCACATCAAATAACAGGTTTCCTAATATGGATTTCCCAATCCCTCTGCTTTCTTGTCCCCAAAAATCCTCACAACTT
>CM035275.1:58061215-58080436 GCA_020226075.1 Hydropotes inermis
AAAAAAAAAATACCTTGTCTAATCCTGTCCTTTTGTGGATGAGATGACTGAGGCACATACAAAAAATTTATTCTTTCCATGTCAGAGAACAAATTAATGACCAAGCCTATGCTGTGCTTAGTCACGCAGTCATGTCCGACTTTTTGCAACCCCATGGACTGTAGCCCACCAGGCTCCTCTGTCCATGGGGATTCTCCAGGCAAGAATTATGGAGTACCATGCCCTCCGCCAGGGAATCTTTCCAACCCAGGGATCAAACCTAGGTCTCCCTCATTGCAGGCTGATTCTTTACTGTCTGAGCCACCAGGGAAGCCCAATGACCAAGTCTAACTGGTCTTAAATCCTATAATGCCAGTTCAGAGCATTGTTAAAACCTGACTCCAAGACCACCATCTTCAGCTTGAAGCCTACCTGCTGCACTTGCTTTCCAGTAAATTAGAGGAGCTGCATTTTTCTTGACCAAAAAAAAAAAAAAAAAAAAAAAAAGCCATACTGTTTAAACATGCTGATGTCACTGAAAATCTAGCTCTTTCTCTTTGGAATCAAATATGACACCTTCCTCAAAACTACATGAGTGGCCATATTTTTGAAAACTATTTTCCTTTCCTACTAAGATGAGAAACTGGTAAGCATTCCCTCCTCCTGCTATGTTTTTTCAATGTATTTGTTGAATATTCTTCTGGAAATAAGATGGTATTTCTGGTTTCTTGTAAGGTTTATCCTAAACTCAGAGATACCATGTAACATAATGATTTAGAGTTTAGTTTTTAGAATCAATTGAACATTTTTCTCTGTGGCTATAGGCAAGTTTGTTTTGTTTTGTTTTTAACATTTGCATGCCTCATTTTCATCACAAGTAAAATAAAAACAGAGAGTTCCCTGGTGGCTAGGGTACAATCTGGAGCTTAGGTTTAATCCCTGGTTGGGGAACTGAGATCCCACAAGTCTCTCAGCATGCCAAAAAAAAAAACTAACAAAACAAAAAAGCATAAACAATAAATTTACATTATTTTATTATATAATGAGATAATATAAGAAATACTTTTCAAACAGAGGCTATTTCCACAAGCTAAAATGCTCGATAAATAAAAATTTTGCTACTGTTATGATAACAATGATTTTATTCACAATATCTTGGGATCATAATAATACAGAGACAAAATTCAAATTCAGATTCATCTGAATACCTTCTGCTATACTGCATGGCCTTTCCAAATACATGCTATAGTTCTCACTCCAAAACATCATAAATTGAAAGACAGACCATCATTTCCATGTGTGAAAATAAACAAAAGAACAAGATTGCCAGGAGAAATAATAACCTCAGATATGAAGATGACACCACACTTATGGCAGAAAGTGAAAAGGAACTGAAGAGATTCTTGATGAAAGTGAAAGGAGAAACACCTGACTTAAAACTCAACATTCAAAAAATGAAGGTCAGGGCATCCAGTTCCATCACTTCTTGGCAAATAGATGGGGAAACAATGGAAACAGTGACAGACTTTATTTTCTTGGGCTCCAAAATCACTGCAGATGGTGACTTGCAGCCATGAAATTAAAAGACGCTTACTCCTTGGAAGGAAAGTTATGACCAAACTAGACAGCATATTAAAAACCAGAGATATTACTTTGCTGACAAATGTCCATCTAGTTAAAACAATGGTTTTTCCAGTAGTCAAGTATAGAGTTGGACCATAAAGAATATTGAGCATTGATTAATTGACTCTTTTGAACTGTGGTGTCAGAGAAGACTCTTGAGAGTTCCTTGGACTGCAAGATCAAACCAGTCAATCCTGAAGGAAATCCTGAAAGTTCATTGGCAGGACTGAAGCAGAAACTCCAATACTTTGGCCACCTGATGACAAGAACTGACTCATTCAAAAGGACCCTGATGCTAGGAAAGATTGAAGGCAGGAGGAGAAGGGGACAACAGAGGGTGAGGTGGTTGGATGGCATCACTGACTCAACGGACAAGAGTTTGAACAAGCTCCAGGAGATGGTGATGGACAGGGAGGCCTGGCATGCTACAGTCCATGGGCTTGCAAAGACTTGGTCATGAATGAGTAACTGAACTGAATAGAATAAAGGAGAAACTGAAGTTTCAGTCTTTCCTGAGCCTCTTCCTTCTGACACAGCAACTCCTGTGATTCATTTTCTGGCCTGGGTGGACTTAGAGATATGCCCTGAGCATGAAGTACAGGAAGATAGTATTCATATAAAGTTAATTAGTGACAAAAAGTTTATCCTGGATGACGGGACCATCTGTTGCTATTTAGTCGCTGAGTTGTGTCTGACTCTCTGCGACCCCATGGACTGCCTGTCAGGCCACACTGTCCGTGAGATTTCCCAGGCAAGAATACTGGAGTGAGTTGCCATTTCCTTCTCCCAGGGATCTTCCCAGCTGAGGAAGATGGGACCATCTACTTCAAGGTATAACAGAGCAACTGCTTTTGAGTTGCCCTCACAAACCTGAAATAAATATAAATACAGAGAGGAGGACTTCTCAGGTGGTCCAGTAGTGAAGAATCTGCCTGCCACAGGACATGGGTTCGATCCCTGGTCAGGGAACATCCCACATGCCTCGGGACAACAAAGTCCGTGCACTTCAACTACTGAGCCCACATGCTCTACAGCCTGCATGCTGCAACAAGACAAGCCACTGCAATGAGAAGCCCAGGCACTGCACTAGAAACCAGCCTCTGCTCATCACAACTAGAGAGAGTCCACATGCAGCAATGAAGGCCCAGTGCAGCCAAATAAATAATGCTTTCTGAAATCTACAGGGGAAAAAAATGAAGTAACAGTTTTCCAGCATTGAATGAGAAGCAATCCAGGATTGTGATACTTTAATAAAGAGGAATTAGGTAGGCCTTATATTCACTCCTAATATACTTCTGAGAACACTTATCTCCTAGAGTACAGGAAAGTGGTAGCCAAGCAAAGTGGGACCCTTTCTGAGCTAAAGAGACAGAGATCAAAACCTGATGCCTACAACTCATGAGGACACAATTCAGGAAGGATCTATAAACAGGGATGATCTCAAAAGTATACAAGACTATTCTCTGTACATTCATATCTGTGGGTTGGGCAGCTTCAGGACCCCAATTAGAGTATGACTGCTGGGGAGGTGAGAGCTGAAGGTGGATACCAGATACTGTACAGTGATAGAGAAGTTGAGGTTCCAACCCAGTGAGAGTGGAAAGAACTTTCCTGGCAACTCAGATTTTCTGTCATGATTGATACCCCTAATTCTAAATTGTTGGATTAATTAACCCACCCTGGACCAATGGTCATGCCCTAAGATTAAATCAAACATTGAAATTAAATCACAATGACAAACAATTGTAGTAAACTTAAGAGAATAAAGGACATCTGTCAGTAATTTAGCTGCCCTTCAAAATAAAATTCAGTGCCCCTTAAAGAAAAGGTATTCCAGACTCCATGTAAGACATCATTCAAAACATTCAATATACAACAGAAAATAAAAAATAAATATGAAATGAAGGAAATGTGACCCAAATTTGAAGAAAAATAGCCAATAGAAGTAGAACCCATATTATCCTAGATATTAAAATTATCTAAGAACTACACAAGAATTACAAACCATCTATCATATGTATATCCAAGTTCTTAAAGGAATAATTAATAAAAAAAAGAATAAATGAGAAATCTCAACAGAGATTTAAAACTATGAAAATAGAAATTCTAGAAATGAAATTTTTACTGGCTTGAATTAAAAACATTAGAGGCTGCAAAAGAAAAGGTTAGTGAATTTAGAGACATATCAATAGAGTAACGGCTGAGAAGCCCCTATTGGAAGAACTTTCCAACAGACAGTCATTATAAACTGTAAAATACACACAAACACACACATTCTTCAAGGTAGCCAAAAGCATGAAAATACTGAAGTGTAGAAAACACTTGAGAAGACAAAAAGATACTGGATGAGTTTTCCATTTTAAAGATGTTATCATGCATACAGGTCTCAGACAACAAAATATTGAGTGACTAAAACATGGCTATAAACCACGTCTCACAGCTTTAAAGAATCAATCAAAACATTCAGCTGTACCTACTGCACAGAAACAAAAAAAAAAGAGGGGACATGGGTTAATACCATAAAAGAAAGAGCCAGAGAAGAGGACCCTTAAATTCCCTATATGAAATATCCCAAATCTCTGACAATCCTATAATCCTTGAATTACATGTGGAATAAATTCCAGATAGCTACTCTAAAGTTAAAAAAACTAAATTTAAAACTCAGAATTTTGAGTTGAGAACAGCATAGTTAACGACCTGCTTAAACAAGCAAATAAAGCTTGATGTTCCTCAAAGGACATAAATTTATTATTTTTTATTATATTATATTTATTATTATTATTTATTTATTAGGATACATAGAAACACACACCAAAAAATGTGACCCATACACAAGAGAAAAAGAAGAACAACAGTAACACTAAAATAACAATAGTGATAATGGAATAAACAGATAAGAATTTTGAATCACAGTCAAATTTTGAATTTATAATCATAACTATTATAGTCAAGGAAATGAAAAAATGTCTCAACATAAAGTAAAATGTTAATGAATGAATGATCAAAATATAAATTGTAAAGAGAACCCAAATGGAAATTCCAAAACTAAAATTTATGGTTGATTAGATTAATTATTAAATAGACTTTACAATAGTTTGAAAGAAAAAGTTAGTGAAATAGAAGATAAATCAATAAAACTTTTTTCAGTCTGGAGGGAAGGAAAAAATTGAAAATAAGTAAGCAAACAGAACCTAAGGAACATTTTCAACAACACCATAAGGTGATTGGAGTACCAGAAAAAGAAAGAAAATAAGTAAGAGAGAATGGGCAAAAAAAAAAAAAGAGAGAGAGAAAATAATGAAGAAAATGTAGACATCTACAATGTAGACAAATATAATAAATAAATACAAAACCAGACTTAAACATAAATATATTGTAGCTAAAATATAGTCAAATACACAGAGAAAACTTGAAGGCAGTCAAAGAAAAATGGCCCATTGCCTACACAAGAACAAGAATTCAAATGACTGCTGACTATTCATCAATAAAAATTGACTCAGAAAATAAAAATATGGAATATTTTTGAATGAAATATTTTAAATTATTTCATTTAATATTTAATATTGATTTCATTTAATATTTAAATGAAATATTTAAAGTGCTAAAAAGAAAAAACTTATACCCAGTAAACACAGTAATCTATATCCAGATACCCACCTGCTGTAAACAAATACTTCCCTGCCTATTTCTTAAAGTATTATCTGTGGTTAACCTTTATTCTACAATGGCAGATTGAGACCACATGGTTCACAAAATCTATATCACTACTTGGTCTCTTAAAGAGATGTTTTCCAACCCTGTTTAAAGCAAAAATTATACACTAATGGCAGCTTTATAATATACATAGATATTATACATGTAATAACTTTGGTATAAAGGAAGAGGAACAGGTTAAATAGTCATATATGACTGCAGTGTTCTTGTATTTTTTAATTATTTCATAGTTTAATTTTAAGAAGACTGTAAAAATTTAAGGATATATATTGTAATCTCAAGAGAAATCATTTAAAAAATAGTTCAATGACAACAGATACTTACAATCCTGAAAAAAAACTACTAATCCAGAGGAAGGCAGGAAATGAGAAGTAGAGAGATATAAAAATGAGGGACAAACAAAAAACCAATTATTTAAAAGTACAATTATTCCCAAGAGAAGACAGTAAAGGAGGAAGAGTAGAATTATGAACTTGCTGGATAAGCAGGACACAAATGATGAATTTGCTAATATAAACCCAGTAATTATATTAAATTGCAATAAACTAAATATTCCAATTTAAAAAGTAGAATTCACTTAATAGACATATAAGGACAATCCATCCAAAAGCAATAGAACACGTTCTCCTCAAGCATACATGAAACATTATCCAGAATAGATCATATGTTATGGCACAAAACAAGTATTAAGAAGTTTTAGAAGACTGAAATCATATCAAGTATATCTCCAAACAAAATATTATAAATTGAGAAATCAATTATAAGAAAACTGGGGAATTCACAGAGATGTGGATACTAAACAATATGCTACTGAACAATCAAAGGATCAAAGAATAAATCAAAAAAGAATCAAAAAGTACCTTGAAACAAACAAACAAAAAAAATGTCAACACGGCATACCAAAACTTATGAGGTCAGGAAAAGCAGTTCTAAGAGAAAAGTTCAGTGATAAATGCCTACATTAAGAAATGAGAATGATATCAAACAAGCAAACTAACTTGACACCTCAAAGAACTAGAAAAAGAAGAAAAAGTAAAGCTCAAAGTCAGCAGAAGGAAGGAAATAGAGATCATAAAGTAAATAAAAGAAACAGAGACCAATAAGAAAAAAAAAAAACCCAATGAGATTAAGAGCTGATTTTTAAAGCCATTAAAAAGAAAAAAAACTGACAGACCTTTAGCTAGACTTACCAAGAAAAGAAGAAATAAGACTAAAATAAGCAGAAATAAAAGAGGAAACATTACAACTGATACTGGACAAATACATACAATCATTACAAACTATTAATATAATGAACCATACCTGAACAAATTGGAGAACTTAGAAAAAATAGACTCTTAGAAACCTACAACCTATCAAGAAACAGTCATGAAGAATTAGAAATCTGAATATATGAATCATGAGTAAGGAGATTGAATAGGCAATCATACACTCCCAAAACACAAAGTGCAGGACCAGACAGTTTCACTGATTAATTCTACCAAATATATAAAGAGAAATGAATTCCAATTCTCAAACTCTACAAGAGGAAAGGTCACTTCGAAACTAACTTTGAAAAGCCAACATTACCTTCTATTATATCTATTATAACCAAAAAGAATATTACATGAAATGAAAATTATAGGCCAATATCCTTGATGTCTGGTCTCATCACGGCATGGCTAATAGAAGGGGGAAAAATGGAAACAGTGACAGATTTTGTTTTCTTGGGCTCCAAAGTAACTCACCGCAGACAGTGACCACAGCCATGAAATTAAAAAATGCTTGCTCCTTGGAAGAAAAGCTATGATAAACCTAGACAGCATATTAAAGACCAAAGACATCACTTTGCCAACAAAGGTCTGTACAGTCAAACCTATGGTTTTTCCAGTTAATTATGTATGGATGTGAGAGTTGGACCATAAAGAAGGCTGAATGCCAAAAAATTGACGCTTCTGAATTGTGCTGCTGGAGAAGACTCTTGAAGAATCCCTTGGACTGCAAGGACATCAAACCAGTCAATCCTAAAGGAAGTCAGCCTTGAATGTTCATTGGAAGGACTGATGCCAAAGCTGAAGCTCCAATACTTTAGCCATATGATTCAAAGAACTGACTCATTGGAAAAGAAACTGATGCTGGGAAAGATTAAAGGCAAAAGGAGAAGAGGGCGGCAAAGGATCAGATGGTTAGACAGTATCACCAACTTAATAGACATGAATTTGAGCAAATTCTGGGAGATGGTGAAAGTCAAGGAAGCCTGGCATACTGCAGTCCATGGGGATGAAAAGAGTCAGACACAACTTAGGGACTGAAAAACAACAATCCTTGATAAACATAAATGCAAAAATCCTCAACAAATATTAGCAAACTGAATTGAAGAATACAGTAACAGGTGGATTTACGAGCATGCTGGGTTTATTCCAGGGATGCAAAGATGGTTCAACATATGTAAATCAACTGGTGTGATAGAACTCATTAACAAAATGGGGAATAAAAATCATAGAATCCTCTCAGTTGATTCAGAAAGAAAAAAACAAGCATTTGATGAAATCAACATTCATTTATTATAAAAACTCTCAACAAAGTGGTATAGAGGGAAGGTACCTCAACCTACTATAAGCTATCTATGACACCCCAACATTCAATATCATACTCAACAGTGAAAAGGTGAAAATTTTTCCTTTAAGATCAGTAATGAGACCAGAATCACCACTTATATTGAACAGAAGGAGTCAGGGTTTGGGAAAATTTTCCTTAAGATGCAAGAGAATTGGGTATGTTTAAATGCTAATGAAAGGAACCAGCAGGGAAGGAGAGGATAAAGAAAAAAGAAGAAATGATTATCTGAAGAGGAACCATAAAAAAGCGAGAGGAAAGAGATCCATGACACAAGTGGAAAGATTTACTTTAAATAAAAGGAAAGCCATTCTTCCACAACAACAAAATGAAAAGCAAAATAAAGGGGTGTTGATGTAGCTAAATTTATAAATCTAGTGGAAGGGAGTTGAGGGAGACCCCTAAAATGGCTTCTGAATTTCTCTGTGAAAGACTAGATCTTTTGGGGGAAGGTCCATGGTGGAGAACTGGAAGGGAAGAATTCAGAGCTGAAGGTTGTTGTTGGTGGTGGTGGTATGTTTGTTGGAGCAAGATGAGTTCAGTTATGAAACAAGAAGATTGGATAAAATCCCTAAGAAAGCCAATACCAAAGAATGCTCAAACTACCGCACAATTGCACTCATCTTACATGCTAGTAAAGTAATGCTCAAAACTCTCAAGCCAGGCTAGCAATACATGAACCATGAACTTCCAGATGTTCAAGCTGGTTTTAGAAAAGGCAGAGGAACAAGAGATCAAATTGCCAGCATTTGGGGGGGACTCCAAAATCACTGCAGATGGTGACTGCAGCCATGAAATAAAAAGATGCTTACCCCTTGGAAGGAAAGTTATGACCAACCTAGACAGCATAATAAAAAGCAGAGACATTACTTCACCAATGAAGGTCCATCTAGTCAAGGCTATGGTTTTTCCAGTAGTCATGTATGGATGTGAGAGTTGGACTATAAAGAAAGCTGAGCACTGAATAAATGATGCTTTTGGATTCTGTTGTTGGAGAAGACTCTTGAGAGTCCCTTGGACTGCAAGGAGATCCAACCAGTCTATTCTAAAGGAGATCAGCCCTGGGTGTTCATTGGAAGGACTGATGTTGAAGCTGAAACTCCGATACTTTAGCCACCTGATGCAAAGAACTGACTCATTCTAAAAGACACTGATGCTGGGAAAAATTTAAAGCAGGAGGAAAAGGGGACGACAGAGGATGAAACGCTTGGATGGTTTCACTGACTCGATGGACATGAGTTTGAGTGGACTCTGGGAGTTGGTGATGGACAGGGAAGCCTGGCATGCTGCAGTCCATGGGGTCACAAAGAGTTGAACACAAGTGAGCAACTGAACTGAACTGAACTGGTTGAGTTGGTGACAATAATATCACCCTGATGGGCTTCCAGAAGGGATCAGTAGCTCAAATGCAGGTAGGGAGGAAAAAAACTGTTGCATTGGACTTTTGACAAGTGAAACAGATAGGAGGTGCTTACTGATTAGGTGGTAAGAGTAATAAAACACACTGGAAAATAAGGAGTGGACAGAAAAGTAGCCTAATGAACAGGCAGAATATGGGACTAACAATGTACTGAGAATCCTGTGGGAGTCTAAGCACTATTAAAATGTATCTACAAACTAAAAGAAAAGGAGCATATCGTCAGAGGGTGAAATACCTTAGACACGACTATGTAATACCTGTAGACAATTAGGCAATCTATACATCTACTGCTGTGATAGTTGAAACCCAAGAGTCTTAATGGGAAGTATAGGTGAAATACCTCTCACCTTGGGAATGAGATATTCTCTGAATTTAATGTCCTGAGCTGCTGCATGGGGTAGATTGTTGGGGACAAGGTCAATGTATCTCTGGATCTCATGGATCACAGCATCTGTGTACGGCATGCGGCTCCTGTCCTGCATGCAGGGACTCCGGTTTCTCCCAACCACACGGATAATTTCTTCCTGGACTTTAGCTGGCAAGGTAGAAAGCAGAATTTATGTCAAGTGATAAAGATATTTTATATCTTCTTAATGATGATTGCATTGTGGTAGGATATGGAAAGAAGGGAAAATTATATGTGTTTCCCTACAAAGGAAAAAAAGAAACAGAATTTCAGTGTCATGGGCAAACTGGAATTTCATTAGAGACTTAAATACACATACATATAAAACACAGTTACATCATGAAATTCATTTCTCAATTCTGATTCTCTCCTTTGTGTATTTTTTAAAATAAACTCAGGGATGTAGGATCTCAAAGGCTCACATCATGCAGTTTAACCATTTTGTTTATGTCAGTTTTTTATGAAAGTTCTAAGAAAGTAGAAGTACTCCATGCAGTGAATACTTCATAAATGGACCAACTGAACAGATGCTTGGTTGACTAAACACGTAGGAATAATAAGTAAGTTAAGGGAGAATATCCAAAATTACAGAGTAGAAAGACTCTGAGATCACTTCCTCCCACAAGCATTACGAAATGATTAATACAACGATTTACAGAGCAACATCAATAAGAACAACCTGAAGTCTAAGGGGAGAGCTCTTCAACAACTAAAGATCTAAAGAATCATGCGATACATAGGAGAGTCAGAAATATAGCACAGTTAAGACCATACCCCCAGATAAAAGAACATGAACAGAATAATTACAGAGGTTCTCCCCTAGGAGTGAGGGGTTTGAATCCATCCCTGGGCTCCCTAACCCAGGAGTGCTGCACCAGGAAGATGAGCCCGCAAAGCACTTGGCTTTGCAAGGCCAATAAGGCTTATTTCAGATGAGCTAGTGAGCTGCGGGTCGGAGAAGGCAATGGCATCACACTCCAGTACTCTTGCATTGAAAATCCCGTGGACGGAGGAGCCTGGTAGGTTACAGTCCATAGGATCACGAAGAGTCAGACACGACAGAGCGACTTCACTTTCACTTTTCATTTTCATGCACTGGAGAAGGAAATGGCAGCCAACTTCAGTATTCTTGCCTGGAGAATCCCAGGGACGAGGGAGCCTGGTGGGCTAACGTCTATGGGGGTCACACAGAGTTGGACACGACTGACGTGACTTAGCAGCAGCAGCAGTGAGCTTCAGGTAGACAAGGCAATGGCATGCCACTCCAGTACTCTTGCCTGGAAAATCCCACGGATGGAGGAGCCTGGTAGGCTGCAGTCCATGAGGTAGCTAAGAGTCGGACACAACAGAGCGACTCCACTTTCATTTTTCACTTTCATGCATTGGGGAAGGAAATGGCAACCCACTCCAGTATTCTTGACCGGAGAATCCCAGGGACGAGGGAGCCTGGTGGGCTGCTGTCTATGGGGTCGCACACAGTCGGACACGACTGAAGTGACTTAGAGCTGCGGGAAGTAGAGACTCCACTCTTAAAGAGCGTATACAAAATCTCACCCACTCTGAGACTCAGAAGCAGGAGCAGTAATTTGAAAGGAGCCTGGGTCAGATCCATTTGTTGATCTTGGACAGCCTCCCAGAGAGGCACGGGGCAGTTAGGGCTCACTTCTAGAACACATATAAAATAGCTAGTAGCAGCTGTTTTAGACAGCTCATCCCAACACATGGACATGGATGATAGTAAGAACAATTTTAGAATCTTCCCTCTGGCTTATTTTGTCAGAACTTGGTCCTTCTCATCAGCCAGTTATCACCCATTCTTGGATGTGGGAGGCCAAGCAGCTAGCTGGGCTGGCACATAGTCCTACCTACCAGCATGCCAGTTACTATAGCAGCCCTGAGCCCCAGCTGCCCCTGGACCCAACTCCACTCACCCATTGGGAGACACCAACCCCAGGTCCCCCTGGGCCCTCATGCAGACAATGGGCAGGCCAACTCCAACTCCAGGACCCCTAGGGTCCTACAGCCAGAGAACACAGGATCTGGCTCCCCCCCACCAAGATACCCAAGACCCTGCAGCCAGAGAAGCCAGGATGTGGCCTCATACACACAAAAGGCAGGTACTATCCTCAAGACTCCTGGGGCCTGATCCACCAACTAGCAGGTCAACCTCAGCCCCAGGACCACAGCAGTCCTGCAGCCAACCATGTTAAGATCCAGCCACTCAACAGCAGGTCACACCACTAGAAGACATCTTGGGCACCAGGCTACCCAAAAGCAAACTCACACCCAAATCTAGGAAACCCCAGAACTCTCTGCCAGCCATCTCAGGAAGAGGCCCTGGACCCAGCTCTAACCACCAGAGGGCCTGGACTAGACTGGGCCCCATAGGGGTTTCATAACCAGCTGCCACATGACCCAGCCCCACCCACCATCACCCAGCAGCTACTCCACAAGAAAAATGTATTGAATACAAACACAAGTCAAAAGTCAGAAGTCAAAAGTCTTAGACAAAATAGACTTTAAAACAAAGACTGTATGGAACAAGAGAAAAAAGAAGGAGATTACCTAATGATGAAAGAAACAATCCAACAAAAAGATATAGCAATTATAAATCTACATGCATATGTGTTAAGTTGCTTCAGTCATGTCTGACTCTTTGCGACCCTTTGGACCATAGCCCGCCAGGCTTCTCTGTCCATGGGATTCTCCAGGCAACAATAATGGAGTGGGTTACCATGCCCTCCTCCAGGGGATCTTCCCATCACAGGGAATGAACCCACATCTCTTATGTCTCACATGCACATTGGCAAGTGAGTTTTTTACCACTAGCACCCCCTGGGAAGCCCGTAAATATATACACATATAACTGGTTCACTTTGTTGTACAGCACAACATTGTAAGACAATTAAACTCAAAAATAAATAAATTAAAGCATCTTAATAGGTCAAAGCACAAAGCATGATAGAGTAAAGGAAGTATTCTCTTAGGTGAGTAATGAATAAAGAAAAAAGGAGGATGAGAAATTACATTTTTCAGGAAATTTTGTTTGGCCAAAAGGATGTATTTGAACAGAATCTTTGTGTATAATTTTTAAATTTAAAGAGTGAAGTTTTCTGATGAAGAAAGATTGTGATTTTGTTGAGTCATTCCTTTCATTGAAAATGGATCTGAATAAAATTAACTTTTGACAAAAGTACATTTATCTGGACTTGGAAAGCTTTACCAGAAATATCATTGTAGAGAAGATTCTTCACCATCTGATTCACCATGGAAGACCAACTGCACCTGACCTGATGCAAATCAAGGATACTCCACCACAGTTGGGAGGACAGTGATCTCTGCCCTCCATAATTCTGCTGCTGGTTAACTATTTCATTCTCCTTTTTTACTGTCCTCTAATTTGAATGAAACTCATGCAATGATGAGAAGATGTACTAAGGATGGAAGTTTTTCTAGTACATCTTCCAGGCAGATGAAGAGTAGAAAAGTCATCAGGGTTGCCTGCCAATTTCGAACTGGAATTTCATCCTGTCCATCATCTGTGATATTACCTGTGACCTCTGGGTACTTCAGCAGGAGCAGCAGTCCATATCTCAGAGTGATGCTTGTTGTCTCTATTCCAGCAGTAAACACATCCCATACAGTGGTGATCAAGTTGTCCATGGTAAACTCAGACTGTTTATTGTGTTTCTCCTAGCAATGATGTATTAGGATTACTTGATAAGTAAAAGAAACTTACAAGTAACTTAAAATAATTCCATATAACAACATAATTTTTTTAAGTTTACTTATTTGACAAATTAAGCCAAACATTAGAGAACGTTATAGATGAAGGTAAAGTTAGATGAGTTGTTAGAATTTCTTCAATTAAAATGTAACCAGAGTTAAACTTCCAATAAGTACTTTCTGATTCCTCACTTTCTCACCCACTGGAGTAAATCAGTTCTTCAGTCATTTCTTTCTAATCTGACTCTTATCAAGTCATCACTACTATTCACCATCAGTTTGGGCATCTATTGTCTAGTTCATCATATCTGAATTTCTCACACAGGCCTTCAGAATCACCTATCCTCAAACTGAAACACTATTCCCAAATTCATCAGTCATTAAACCCATGACAGTTCCTCAGTTACTAGCAAGACAATCTCTTTAAAAACTCCACACACTTCATCACTGCACTTATCTTTCCCTGAACCAATTTTGTCACCTCTGCTAATCCTCAAAACCTACTTCATCTGTTTCCTACTGTCTTTCCAAGAGTAAGCCTTTCTAGATTCCCACCCATTTCTACCTTCTCTCATTGCTTACATCACCCATTCATGGGATATATTTAATGAAAGAGAATATACTATCTACCACTTATCTTGAATGTGTGTGTGTGTGTTTCAATCTGTTCTCAAATAAAGAACCAGCTTTAACATGGTAAATATAAAAGCTTCCAAGCAATTTTCAGTGACAATGCAGAAATAATTCAAGATATCCAGTATGGTTTGCACAAAAATAAGTTGCAAAAGCAATGACTATATCTTTAAGAAGGAGCATTTGTTTTAATAAACTGATTTCACTGAGAAGAACAAAGCTATTCCATGCATCACATCACTCCACACACAAAGATGAAGCAGCAAATCTGGATCCCAGTTTACCTTTTCCATTTTAATCAGGAAGTAATCAATAAAGTCTTGAGGGTTATTGAGGTCCATGGATTCTTGGTGTTCCTTTATTTTCTCCAAAATAAACTTCCTTTGCTCAGTCATGTTTTTAAATAATGTGTTATGACTCCCTGGGAGATAATGTAGTAAAGAGGGGAAAGCATTGTAGAGCTGAAAAAGAAAAGAGACAATTAATTCAGCAAACATTTACAGGCCCATATTATGGTGCAGACATATTGCTATAAAATGAGTAAATAAAGATGAATAATATATGTTTCTTGCACTGGAACCCATTTGGGATTTGAAGGAGAGAGAGATTTAATAAAATGGCCTGAGTGACAGTATGCATAGATTAACAACTATTTTCAAAACCATTCAAATTATTTTCCTAACCATAACGCTGAAGAAATTCAGTATCATACCACATCTTTCCGAATGAGGGTACTAATGTTCAGAAAGGTTAGTCAACCAGTCTAAGACACAAAACTAGTGACAGAGGTAGAATCCAGTGTCTATCCCAGTTTACACTACACACATGTCTACAGAGAGTCACCTAAAAAGTGTGCATGGATCATACACTTTTTCTATATTTATTTTTATGAAAATATCTTAATAGTTAACATATATTATATTAGTTTCAGGTGTATAAAATGGTGAATCACCATTTACATGCATTACAAATTGATCGCCATGATAAGCCTAAGAATCATCTGTCATCATACAGTTATTGAAATGTTATTGACTCTATTCCTTATGCTCTATATTACATAACTGTGACTTATTACATTTATATTTGAAGTTTATACTTCTTAATCCCTCTTACCTATTTCACTTATCCCTCTACTTCTTCCTCACTGAGAACCACCAGTTTCTTCTCTGTATCTATGAATTTGTTTCTGTTTTATTTTGTTTGTTTTAATTTTTAGATTCTAAATATGAAGTAAATCATATAATATTTCTTTGTCTGCCTGACATTTTTACCTTAGCATAATATCTTCTAGGACTATCTATGCTGTAAAAATGACACAATTTCATGCTTTTTTATGGCTGAGTAATATTTCATATTGTGTGTGTGTGTGTGTGTGTGTGTACCACTTCTTCTTTATCCTTTCATCTATCAATGGACACTTAGGTGATTTTGATATCTCACCTACTCTCAACAATGCTACAATGAATATAAGGGTGCATATATCTTTTTGAATAAATTTCTTTTCTTCAGATAAATACCCAGATGTTTCCTAGAGAGAAGTACCCAGTTAAGTCCCAGATCATATAGGAGCTCTATTTTTAACTTTTTGAGGAACCTCTATACTGTTTGCCATAGTGACCATTTCAATTTACATTCTTACCAACAGTCCATGAGTGTTCCCTTATCTCCACATCCTCCTAACACTTGTTATTTCTTCTCTTATTTCTAATAGCCATTCTGACTGGTATGAAGTAAAATCTTTTAGTGTTTCTGTTTGTATTTTCCTGATAATTAGTGTTTTGAACATCTTTCCAAGTGCCTATTGGCCAACTGTTTGTCTTCATTGGAAAAATACCTATTTGAACCTTCTGTCCATTTTTTAATTAGGGTTTTCTTTTTGTTATTGAAGTGTATGAGTTTTTTGTGTATTTTGAACACTAATTCCTTGTCAGATACATAATTTGCAAATATATTCTATTCAGCAGGCAGGCATTTTGTTTTGTTGATAGTTACCTTCACTGTGCAAAAGCTTTTACATTTGATTAGGTCACATCCCTTTATTTTTGCTTTTGTATCCCTTGCCTAATAATGAATAACCAAAAAGATATCAACAAGATTAATGTCAAAGAGTGCACATCTATGGTTACTTCTAGAATTTTTATAGTTCTGGTTTTTACATTTAAACCCTTAATCCATTTTGAATTTATTTTTATCTGTGGTGTGATAAAGGCATCCACTTTGATTCTTTTGTATGTAACTGTCCAGTTTTCCTAATACCACTGATTGAAGAGGGTGTCTTTTCTACATTCTGTATTCCAGCTTCTTTTGTTGTATATTAATTACCTACTAAGTGTGGGTTCATATCCAGGCTATCTCTTCAGTTCCATTGATTATGCCTGCTTTTGTGCTGGTACCACACTTCTTGTTCTTTGCTTGCTGTGGCTGGAGCTTCCAGTACTATGCTGAATAAATGTGGGGAGAGTGGGCATCCTTGTATTGTTCCTGATTTGAGAGGAAATACTTTCAGGTTTTCACAGTTGAGAATGATGGTAGCTTCTGCTATAGGGGCTTTATTACATTCAGGTATGTTCCCTCTCTATTCACTCTGGAGTTTATATCATAAATGGATGTTGAATGCAGTCAAAAAGTTTTTTGCAAAACTTAAAAAATCATATGATTTATTCTTCATTTTTAATGTGATGTATCACATAGATTGATTTGCAGACACTGAACCATCTTTGCATCCCCAGAATAAATTTGTCTTATTCATAGATTATAACATGTTAATGTTTTGCTAATTTCAATTTCATGCAAATATGGGCACAATAAAGGACAGAAATGGTATGGACCTAACAGAAACAGAAGATATTAAGAAGAGGTGGCAAGAATACACAGAAGACCTGTACAAAAAAGATCTTCATGACCCAGATAATCATGATGCTGTGGTCATTTACCTAGAGCAAGACATCCTGGAATGTGAAGTCAAGTGGGCCTTAGAAAACATCACTACAAACAAAACTGCTGGCGGTGATAGAATTCAAGTTGAACTATTTCAAATCCTGAAAGATGATACTGTCAAAGTGTTGCACTCAATAGTGCCAGCAAATTTGGAAAACTCAGCAGTGGCCACAGGACTGGAAAAGGTCAGTTTTCATTCCAATTCCAAAGAAACGCGATGCCAAAGAATGCTCAAACTACCGCACAGTTGCACTCATCTCAAACCCTAGTAAAGTAATGCTTAAAATTCTCCAAGCCAGGCTTAAACAATATGTGAACCATGAACTTCCCGATGTTCAAGCTGGTTTTAGAAAAGGCAGAGGAACCAGAGATCAAATTGCCAACATCTGGTGGATCATCGAAAAAGCAAGAAAGTTCCAGAAAAACATTTCTGCTTTATTAACTATGCCAAAGCCTTTGACTGTGTGGATCACAATAAACTGTGGAAAATTCTGAAAGAGATGGGAATGCCAGACCACCTGACCTGCCTCTTGAGAAACCTATATGCAGGTCAGGAAGCAACAGTTAGAATTGGACATGGAATAACAGACTGTTTCCAAATAGGAAAAGGAGTGCATCAAGGCTGTATATTGTCACCTTGCTTATTTAACTTATATGCAGAGTACATCATGAGAAATGCTGGACTGGAAGAATCACAAGCTGGAATCAAGATTGACAGGAGAAATATCAATAACCTCAGATATGCAGATGACACCACCCTTATGGAAGAAAGTGAAGAGGAACTAAAAAGCCTCTTGATGAAAATGAAAGAGTAGAGTGAAGAAGTTGGCTTAAACCTTAACATTCAGAAAACTAAGATTATGGCATCCAGTCCCATCACTTCATGGCAAATAGATGGGGAAACAGTGGAAACACTGTCAGACTTCATTTTGGGGGCTCCATCACTGCAGATGGTAATTGCTGCCATGAAATTAAAAGACTCTTACTCCTTGAAAGGAAAGTTATGACCAACCTGGATAGCATATTAAAAAGCAGAGACATTACTTTGCCAACAAAGGTCCATCTAGTCAAGGCTATGGTTTTTCCAGTGGTCATGTGTGGATGACCAACTTCACAGAGTTGGACTGTGAAGAAAGCTGAGCAATGAAAAATTGATTCTTTTGAACTGTGGTGTTGGAGAAGACTCTTGAGAGTCCCTTGGACTGCAAGGAGATCCAGCCAGTCCATCCTAAAGGAGATCAGTCCTGAATATCCATTGGAAGGACTGATGCTGAGGCTGAAACTCCAATACTTTGGCCACCTCATGCAAAGAGTTGACTCATTGGAAAAGACCCTGATGCTGGGAGGGATTGGGGGCAGGAGGAGAAGGGGACTGCAGAGGATGAGATGGCTGGATGGCATCACCAACTCGATGGATATGAGTTTGAGTAAACTCCGGGAATTGGCCAGAAAAATAAATGACCCAATCAAAAAATGGGCCAAAGAACTAAACAGACATTTCTCCAAGGAAGGCATACAGATGGCTAACAAACACATGAAGATACTCAACATCACTCATTATCAGAGAAATGCAAATCAAAACCACAATGAGGTACCATTACACGCCAGTCAGGATGGCTGCTATCCAAAAGTCTACAAACAATAAATGCTGGAGAGGGTGTGGAGAAAAGGGAACCCTCTTACACTGTTGGTGGGAATGCAAACTAGTACAGCCGCTATGGAAAACAGTGTGGAGATTCCTTAAAAAACTGGAAATAGAACTGCCATATGACCCAGCAATCCCACTCCTGGGCATACACACTGAGGAAACCAGATCTGAAAGAGACACGTGCACCCCAATGTTCATCGCAGCACTGTTTATAATTGCCAGGACATGGAAGCAACCTAGATGCCCATCAGCAGATGAATGGATAAGGAAGCTGTGGTACATATACACCATGGAATATTACTCAGCCGTCAAAAAAGAATTCATTTGAATCAGTTCTAATGAGATGGATGAAACTGGAGCCCATTATACAGAGTGAAGTAAGCCAGAAAGATAAAGACCATTACAGTATATTAACACATATATATGGAATTTAGAAAGATGGTAATGATAACCCTATATGCAAAACAGAAAAAGAGACACAGATGTATAGAACAGACTATTGGACTCTGTGGGAGAAGGCGAGGGTGGGATGTTTCGAGA
>CM035275.1:58080536-58110347 GCA_020226075.1 Hydropotes inermis
CTTCAGGCTAATTCTATTATCTCAAAATGTAAATTCTTGGAGTAGGTCTGGTGAGGTCTTTACAACCTCCAGACATTCTTTTGAAGCACTGTAATAACTAATTTGAGAATATATAATTCCACTGCTAAGGCTAGCAAAGGGGTACTCTTTCTACCCCCCTTCTGATGTCTATGTCAGAAGCTTTCTCTATTTCCTTTATACTTTAATAAAACTTTATTACACAAAAGTTCTGAGCGATCCAACCTCATCTCTGGCCCCAGATTGAATTCTTCTCCTCTGGAGTCCAAGAACCCTGGCATCTTTGTGTAATTCAGCAACAACCTTTCACAGGGAGGCCTGGCGTGCTGAGATTCATGGGGTCACAAAGAGTCAGACACGACTGAGTGAACTGAACTGAACTGAACTGAACTGAACTGAACAGAATCTTTTCTAAAGTGGCTGACTTTTTTTGGGCTCAAAAATCACTGCAGATGGTAACTGCCATGAAATTAAAAGACGCTTACTCCTTGGAAGGAAAGTTATGACCAAACTAGACAGCATATTAAAAAGTAGGAACATTACTTTGACAACAAAGATCCATCTAATCAAGGCTATGGTTTTTCCAGTAGTCATGTATGGATGTGAGAGTTGGACTCTAAGGAAAGCTGAGCACTGAAAATTTGATGCTTTTGAACTGTGGTGTTGGAGAAGACTCTTGAGAGTCCCTTGGACTGCAAGGAGATCCAGCCAGTCCATCCTAAAGGAGATCAGTCCTGAGTGTTCATTGGAAGGACTGATATTGAATACTCCAATACTTTGACCACCTGATGAGAAGTACTGACTCTGGAAAAGACCCTGATGTTGGGAAAGATTGAAGGCAAGAGGAGAAGAGGACGACAGAGAATGAGATGGTTGAATGGGATTACTGATTCAATGGACATGAGTTTGGGTAAACTACAGGAGTTGGTGATGGAAGGGAGGTCTGGTGTACTGCAGTCCATGGGGTCACAAACTGTCGGACATGACTGAGCGACTGAACTGAACTGAACTGAATCTTTTCTGTTGCCCTTTTAGTCTCTATTGTTTATTTAGTCTCTAATCTTTATTATTTCCTTCCTTCTGCTAACTTTGGGCTTTGTTTGTTCTTCTTTTTCTAGTATGTTTTGTGTGTGTGTGTGTGCAGCGATTTTATTAAAGTAAGAAAAGAGACAGAGAAAGCTTCTGACATAGACATCAGAAGGGGGACAGAGAATGCCCCCTTCAGTCTAAGCAAGGGAGTTATGTACTTTTTTAATTAGTTACTATGATAAATCAAAAGAATGTCTCAAGGTTGTAAAGATCTTACTAGATCCACACCCATAATTAACATTTTAAGATAACAGGATTATCCAGAAGGTTTTCAAGATGGAGAAACTGTCCTCAAGCAGGATACATTGTCATTATATAATCCTTAGTACAGAGCTTTGGAAAAGGAAATGGCAACCCACTCCAGTGTTCTTGTCTGGAAAATCCCATGGATGGAGGAGCCTGGTGGGCTACAGCCCATGGGGTCGCAAAGAGTCAGACATGACTGAGCGACTCCACCACCACCTCCAGTACAGAGTTTAAACTTAGTTGTTTGTTGTGTAATCATCAGTACCAGGCTTAAAAAAATGTTTCATGTGACTAAGACTAAAGAATGTAGAGGGGAAAAAAAGATGTTTGTCTTTTCCTCCTCCTTGAGAATTCCAGACCCCTATCTGCACTTCATGAGCCCCAGATCCCTTTCTCCTCCTCAGGGATGCCAGACTTCTTATCAACCTGCCTAGGAATTGACTCTCTCATTCCCCTCTTCTTTTAGGGCAATTATGTTGCCAAGAGAAAGGGACATCGTTTTCATTCCATAACTACTTCCTGCTGTTGAGGGGCATCGTCCCTAAATTGTTGAGGCAACATATTCTCCAAACCCTCATATTGAGGGTCTCTGATCCAAGGGCCCCAAGAAATACTTGGAGGAGGCTGTGGCACTTGTAGGAGCCTGGACAACCATTTGTAACCTAGACACTTTCAGACGGTTATAAACAAACCCCATTTTGCAGTTACAGATGTGAGGCAAAATAGTCACTAAACCAGGTTAAAACATAATCAAAATTAAAAGTACATTATGTCCATAGTTACATCAGTCCATCTTAGAATCGCTAGTAGTCATCAGATCAAGAAGAGGCATCACATATGATTGTTGTGGTGAAGAGTTGAAGAAAGTCCTTCCCTTGAAGTGGAGAAACCCACCATGGGAAGCCTTCAATTGATGAGGAGGTTGAAAAGCTGAAAGCTGAGTCACATGGTCAATTCTAAGGTTTCAGGGTCTATAACAACGTCTGTGTGTAAGAAGGGTCTTCCATAGATACGTTCAAAGGGGAACAGTCCTTCCTTTTTAGGGCCAATTCGAGCCCTCATTAAAGCTACAGGTAGAACTTTAAACCAACCGTCTTATGTTTCGTGAGTTAGCTTACACAGATGCCTCTTAATAATGTCATTAGCCTTTTCAACTTTTTCTGAAGATTTGGGTCTCCAGGATCGTTGTAAGTGATATTCTATTCATAGAGTTTTCCATGCCCCTTGGGTTACAGCAGCTTTAAAGAGGGAGCCATTGTTGCTCTGAACTTTAGAGTTTAAGATCTCACTTACATCAGCAGAAGTCAGTACAGTAAGACATTGCCCATTAGTCAACTTATGAGCTATAGACATTAACAAAACAATAGTAGCAATTACCCTTAAGGAATGTGGCCATAGGCTTTTTTTTTTTTTTAACTAAGGAACAAACTGAACTCTGATCCTGTGGGCAAGCTCAAAGCAGGAGCCTGCAAGACAGCAGTTTAAAGAGCCTTAAAAGCCTTTTGAATCTCTGGGGACCTAACCAGCTTGTCAGTTTTGGCCTGCTGAGTCTCGATTATAAGTTTATATTAAGGACAGTCAAGCTCCCCATAACCCACAATCCAAATATGGCAGTAGCCTGTAATGCCTCAAAATCCTCTCAACTATCTTAAAGTCTTATTTGGCTTGTTTAGGAATTTCAGACAATAAAGTATAAGGATTAGGCACTTACTGTTTGTATATCTTGAATTAGTCTCCATTTATCATTTGACATTTTTACATCCAAAATAGGAGTGTTGCGTGGACTATTACAGGGAATTAATAGCCCCTGTTCCTTTAAATCGTCAATGATGTGTTTTAACCCTTCCTTAACCTCGGGCTCTAGTGGGTACTGCTTTTGATGTGAAAAGAGGTGAGGATCTTTGAGCTTGATAATGACAGGAACAGCATTTTTTGTTCAGCCCTTAGTTTTTCCATCAGCCCACATTTTAGGGTTTATACTTTGTTCAATTAATGGGAGAGAAAGAGCAGGCTCCATATTCAAGAAAACAGAGGCCTGAACCTTGTTCAGTATATCCCTCCCCAGAAGGGGTGAAGGAAATACTGGCACGATTAGAATCTCAAGAAAATAGCACAGAATTCTAGTTGCAGTTTAAAGGACAAATGAGATAATAATGTTTGGCTCATCCAGATAGTCCCATTATGGTACTGGATCAGGAGGAAAGAGGACCACAGGCTTCAGTGAGCACAGGGAAAGTTGCCCCAGTGTCCAAAACAAACTGACTGATTGGCCCCCAACAGTTATTAATACCCAGGGTTCCTCAGGGGTAATTAGGATGGGAGCTTGTGTGGGGACACCTGGGCACACCTCAGTCCCGATTGTCTTGAGAGTCCAACCCCTGGGGCCTACACCTCGGATGCAGTTTCTTATCCAGTATGGTCCTTTGCAGACTGGACATGGAGCAGGGGGCAGCTTAGATGCCTCAGGCCAATCCCACTTGAGATGCCCCTCCTTTCCACAGTAATAACAAGTCTATCCCTTTTCACCTGGGTCCCTCTGGGCATTTTTCCTCAGGCTGTTTCAGAGTGAATCTTACAGCCATGCTGGGACTTTAGTCTTTTGCTTGGTTCTTTTTTGTCTCATTTTCTTCCTTATATTCTCCATAATATACTGTCTAAGACAGTATATTATGTATATATACCATATGTATATATACATATACCATATGTATATATGTATATGTATGTATATTACCATATGTATATATACCATATGTATATGTATATATATATATATGTATATATACCATATGTATATATACCATAATATACTGTCTGAGACAGCTGCAACAGTTTTTCTAAAGACTGATTTGGTCCAAAGGCCTGTTTTTGTAACTCACAGCAGATATCTGGAGTCAATTAAGTGAGAAAACTATCTTTTAAGATCATTTCGCCCTCCGTAATTTCAAGATAAACATCAGTAAACTTGCGGAGAGCCCCCTATAGTCTAGCTAGGAATTTACCAGGAGTTTTCTTCTCTCCCTGTTCTGTGTCAGTCAACTTAGCATAGTATAAAGTCCTTGTGCTCACTTGAGTCCTTCAAGAATACACCTGGCAAGCTGGCTCTGTTATTGGAACCGCTTGGCTCCCAGTAGGAAGGAGGGCTATTTCATGTTCCCTCTTTCCCCTTACCTTCAAGCCATTCATCTCCAAAAGTAGTAGCTTCCCCCAAAACTCAAGTTTCTGAATCAGGAGTCAGTGTCTGTCCCTAGACATATATTACATCTCTCTAAGTAAGGTCATATAGTAAAGTTAGCCCCATAAAGCCTTCTATGTACTTTTTGGATCCTCTAAATAATCTCGACCACAGTTGGGACTGTTTGAATTTCTACTGAGACTGAGGCAACCCCTCCTGGAAGGCTACCCTGATTTTAGCCTGCTCAGTTGGGAGCCCCTGATAGAGGGGCAAAGTAAGAGAACAGGAGGCAGCTGAAGGCTTCACACCCAAATCTGCACACTTTGGACATAAGTCTGGCATGTCTGGCAGAGAGATAAAGAGCAACACATATGGCACTTCTACCCATTTCCTTTGTTTTCTACAGAACTGGTCTAGTTGTAAAATGGTGTCATAATTGAGATACCCTTTAACTGGCCAGTGTTCCCTGTTTTCCAAAGGATACTGTGGCCATTCAGTATCACATGTGTGTATTTCTTAAACTCTGGGGATCAAACTTGTCTCATTTTTTAAATATACTTTAAAGGAGTGGTTCTGAAACTGTTAGCTCCCATCTGTAGGAGAGAAAAAAGCAGCATCCATGGCCATGGCTCCTTTCCACCAGAGGCGTCCCTCCCTGCTCTAAATAGGAGTGCAGACAGACTTTCCACTGAAGCTTTCCTTCCCTGGTCAGACTTAGTCTGTCCCTTACTGACGCAGGCATCTTACTCATCCCTCCCAGTTCTACCACCAAGGTGGGGTGGAGATGCACCAGGGGTAGGCCTGATGGCATCCCAGATTGATTTCTAGTTTCTTACCACCAAGAGCTTTGTTTGATTTGCCAGAGTAGTTTCCCACGATGTTTCCCAAGCTAGGACTACTAGAGGAAGCATCCATCTTACATGTGCCCATGTACATCCTGAGTACACTGCTGACTTCAGTTGAAGTGGTGAGTCATAAAGAGATGAACAATAACCAAGATGTCCCTTCTGAGTGTCACCACGCCAGTATATGTGATAGCAAAAGAGGTGGTAGAGGGATGGCCAGTGAGGAAAAATTGATTTTTGTCCTCAAGCTACTAGGTCCAATCCTTCCAGTTCCTTTCCACAGATTCCACAAAAGGAACATCTAGGGAGTTGAGACAGAAGCCATTGGAGAGCTTTCTCTGGTCTGCTAACAGCAAGCACTACCAAAGGGAGAAGCCCATTGCACTTCCAATCTGAACAGATCCTGTAATTCTCAACCAATATCCTCAAAAACCTCATGGTCACCAGCTGTGCTTTTATCCACATAGACAGGAGGCACAGCCCTGACAAAGACTCACTTTTAGAACTCTGGGCCCTGAGGCAGGCAGTCAAGAGAGTGACCTCTAGCCTGAGAGACATTCCTGGAGCTAGAGCTCCTGCTCGCTCGCAAACAAGCTTTTGTAACTTTTGGCTCCTAGCAAGGCTAGGGGCTTCCATACTTGGGGTCTAAGTAAAAGTACATAGTATCCGCATGACTCACAATTCACTTGAAAGTCTATGATCCGACAGATTAGGTTCAGTATCAGTTCAGTAGCTCAGTCATGTCCCACTTTTTGTGATCCCATGAACCGCAGCATGCCAGGCCTCCCTGTCCATCACCAACTCCCGGAGTTCACCCAAACCCATGTGCATCGAGTCGGTGATGCCATCCAACCATCTCATCCTCCGTCATCCCCTTCTCCTCCTGCCCTCAATCTTTCCCAGCATCACAGTCTTTTCAAATCAGTCAACTCCTCGCATCAGGTGGCCAAAGTATTGTATTTTCAGCTTCAACATTCAGCTTCTTCCAATGAACACCCAGGACCAATCTCCTTTAGGATGGACTGGCTGGATCTCCTTGCAGTCCAAGGGACTCTCAAGAGTCTTCTCCAACACCACAGTTCAAAAGCATCAATTCTTCGGCACTCAGCTTTCTTGACAGATTAGGTTAGTTGTTCTAATTCCCCAGGCAGTTATGGAATGGTCAAAACAAACAAACAAACAAAAAAAATTGACCGAGAAAGGAAAGTTCACTCCATATGCTTTGCCCATTTCTGGCCATTCTCCTTGAAGGGGTGTTGAGTGCCTCTAGGCACTGGCAGGTCAGCATAAATCCCCAACAAGGCTCCCCTTTGGGGGGCTGCCTTCAGTCATGAGACACCTCGAAACCACAGAGACGACTCATCACTTGCTTCATGCAGGGTGTGTCTTTCATTCACACAAACACACCATGGTGTTAGCAAAGTAAAGCAGAAAATGTGTATACTGAGAAAGCACAGAGGCTAGAGCTCTCAAGTATTCTTACCTTGTCCTGAAAATCCTGGATGAGTCCCCAAGATGATAGATTATGGTGAACGGTGTCAGATTCATGATCTCAGAAGAAGATTTAGCTTTGGAACTAGGGACCATTCTTGATCACTCAAGAACTTTTGTGTAGCAGTTTTGTTAAAGAAAGAAAAGGGACAGAGAAAGCTTCTGACATAGACATCAGAAGGGGGATGGAGAGTGCCCACTCTTTTTCTGGTTTTATGTGTAAGGTTAGATTGTTTACTTGGTATTTTTCTTGTTTCCTGAGGTAGACCTTTTTCACTATAAACTTCCCTCTTAGAACTGCTTTTGTGAGTCACAGATTTTTTTAATGTTTTGTTTCCATTTTCATTTCTCTCAAGGTTTTTTATTTCCTCTTTGAGCCATTGTTGTTCAGTAGCAGCTAAGATCGTGGCATCTACTCCCATCACTTCATGGGAAATAGATGGGGAAACAGTGGAAGCAGTGTCAAACTTTATTTTGGGGGGCTCCAAAATCACTGCAGATGGTGATTGCAGCCATGAAATTAAAAGTTGCTTACTGCTTAGAAGGAAAGTTATGACCAACCTAGATAGCATATTAAAAAGCAGAGACATTACTTTGCCAACAAAGGTCTGTCTAGACAATGCTATGGTTTTTCCAGTGGTCATGTGTGGATGTGAGAGTTGGACTGTGAAGAAAGCTGAGCAACGAAAAATTTATGCTTTTGAACTGTGGTATTGGAAAAGACTCTTGAGAGTCCCTTGGACTGCAAGGAGATCCAGCCAGTCCATCCTAAAGGAGATTGGTCCTGGGTGTTCATTGGAAGGACTGATGCTGAGGCTGAAACTCCAGTACTTTGGCTACCTCATGCAAAGAGTTTACTCATTGGAAAAGACCCTGATGCTGGGAGGGACTGGGGGCAGGAGGAGAAAGGGACGACAGAGGATGAGATGGCTGGATGGCATCACCAATGCAATGGACATGAGTTTGAGTAAACTCTGGGAGTTGGTGATGGACAGGGAGGCCTGGCGTGCTGCAATTCATGGGGTCACAAAAAGTCGGACACAACTGAGTGACTGAACTGAACTGAACTGAACAACATATTCAACAACATATTCAGTTCCTGTGTGTTTGTATTTTTTCCAGTTGTTTTTTTTTTCCTTGTAATTGATTTCTAGTTTCATACCATTGTGGTCAAAAAGATGCACAATATAATTTCAATCTCTTGAATTTACTGACACTTGTTTTGTAACATTTATGATCTATCTTGGAAAATGTTTCATGTGTACTCAAAAAAGAATGTGTATTCTGCTGCATTAGGATGGAATGTTGTATATAAATCTATCAAGTCCATTGTGTCTAATGTGTTGCTTAAGGCCAATGTTTCCTTATTAATTTAGTTTGGCTGTTCTGTCCATGGGGCTGCTGCAAAGAGTCAGATATGACTGAGTGACTGAATTGAACTGTTCTGTCCATTGATGTAACTGATGTGTTACTGTCTCCTAGTATTATTGTATTACTGTCAATAACTCCTTTTAAGTCTGTTCACACCATACCATTTTTTTTTCATTTATTTTTATTAGTTGGAGGCTGATTACTTTACAATATTGTAGTGGTTTTTGTCATACATTGACATAAATCAGCCATGGAGTTAGATGTATTCCCCACCCCTATCCCCCCTCGCACCTTCCTCTCTACCCAATCCCTCTAGGTCTTCCCAGTGCACCAGGCCCAAGCACTTGTCTCATGCATCCAACCTGGGCTGGTGATCTGTTCATACCATTTTTTAAATGAAGAAACTATACCAGAAAGATTAAGGAAATGTCTATATTACCTAACTTACTTTTATTTAGGCATTTCACATCTTCAGAAATGTACACATTGCCTTTATTCATTTGGCCATCACAGTCCTAGAGTTTACAGAATCCTTTTGAAACAGTACCTTCATGACTTAATACCCTCGGTAGGTACTGAAGAAATTTATTCAGCTGCTATCTTGTATCAAACTGGATAGAGAATCAAGAAACCTAGTTTTTATATCTAACTCATTCTTCTTTTGGTTAGGTTACTTTGAAAATAAGCTCAGTATTTCCAGATGAGCTCTCTGTTCCATAGACTACTTGCTCTCTAGAGTCCTTCCCAGGTAGAAAACATCATAACATTGTGATCCATGGAATTTTAGTTGTTAGTTATAGTACAACACAGGCCATTATTTTTTTCTGACAGTTTACTAATAGTAAAAACACGATGTATATACATCCTATTTATACACATAAAAATCAGAGGAAAAAAGGTTTCTCCAAAAAAAGACCTTGCTATAATTGTTGCACTATTTTTTATTACCACTTTTATATTTTAAAAAACTCATTTCAACACATTCAATTACTTTGATAACTCACTGCTGCTCCTACTGCTAAGTCACTGTAGTCATGTCTAACTCTATGTGACCCCACAGATGGCAGCCCACCTCCATACCTGGGATTCTCCAGGCAAGAATACTGGAGTGGGCTGCCATTTCCTTCTCCAAAGCATGTTAAGTCGCTTCAGTCATATCCGACTCTGTGCGACCCTATGGACAGCAGGCCACCAGGCTCTTCCATCGACAGGATTCTCTAGGCAAAAATACTGAAGTGGGTTGCCATTTCCTTCTCCATGATAACTCACTAAGTGGTAACAAACAATAGCACAAAGAGATGTGGTAATCAATTTAGACAGAAAATTATTTCCTATTTAAAAGGAACCTTGACCTTACCTCCATCCAGGGCATGCTAAAAATTGCTGCATTTTCATGAATATACTTTGCCAAGGTTATAAAATTTTCATCACTGTATTCAAAACGATTCCGGAATATAATAGAGCAGATCACATTGCAGGGAGCATAGCTCAGAAGGAAAGTAGGATCACATGGAGATCCTGAAAAAAATTTGGAATATAATTTTCAAACAAATCTTAAGTTTACTGTTTAAAATAATGGAGAAAAGTTGATTTCTAAGATTTTTTTATTACAGGAACAACCTGGACCTGCCATCATCACTATAAATTCAATGTGCCTAGAGAGTTGGACCATAAAGAAGGCTGAATGCTAAAGAATTGATGTTTTTGAACTGTGGCACTGGAGAAGACTCTTGAGAGTCCCTTGGACAGCAAGATTAAACCAGTCAGTCCTGGAGGAAATCAGTCCTGAATATTCATTGGTGCTAAAGTTGAAGCTCCAATATTTTGGCCATCTGATCCAAAGAGCTGACTCATTGGAAAAGACTGTGATGCTGGGAAAGACTGAGGGCAAGATGAGAAGTGGCTGACATAAGTTTGAGCAAACTCTGGGAGGAGTGAAGGACAGAAAAGTCTGGCATGAAGTAGTCCATGGAGTTGCAAAGAGTCAGACATAACTTAGCAACTGAACAACAAGAATAAAATAAAATTGTATTTCCCTAAGCAAAATTATCTAATCTAGTGTTATTTATTTATTAAATTTCTCCCAATATTCCATTGATATCATTCTCTAATTAAAGCCACAAGGTAATACACAAGAAGGAGGTCATTTTGAAATGTCTTTAAAATTATAAAATTTAGCTCTTGGTGCTGATATTGTTCAAAATACCCAGAAGAAACTGACAAGTATAATAAGGAGGTAAGGAGACTGGGGAGAATTGAAATCATATTTTACAAAATGCATTGAAAAAGGTTCAGTGTGCTTTTCTCTCAGAAGAGAATAATGAGAGGGATTGAAGACTACAGATCTCGTCAAGAAAATCAGAGATACAAATGGAACATTTCATGCAAAGATGGACATGAAAAGGACAGAAATAGTATGGCCCTAACAAAAGCAGAAGAGAGTAAGAAGAGGTGGCAAAAATACACAGAATAACTATACAAAAAAGATCTTAATGACCCAGATAACCATGATGGTGTGGTCACCCACCTAGAGCCAGACATCCTGGAATGTGAAGTCAAGTGGGCCTTAGGAAATATCACCACAAACAAAGCTAGTGGAAGTGATGGAATTCCAGTTGAGAATTTCAAATCCTAAATGATGATGCTGTGAAAGAGCTACACTCAATATGCAAGCAAGTTTGGAAACTCATCAGTGGCCACAGGACCTGAAAAGATCAATTTTCATTCTGATCCCAAAAATAGGCAATGCCAAAGAATGTTCAAACTACCACACAGTTGCACTCATCTCATACTCTGCAGATTGATGCTCAAAATTCTCCAAGTGAGGCTTCAACAGTATGTGAACCATGAACTTCCACATGCTCAGGCTGGATTTAGGAAAGGCAGAGGAACCAGAGATCAAATTGCCAACATCCGTTGGATCATAGAAAAAGCAAGAGAGTTTCAGAAAAATATCTACCTCTGCTTTATTGACTACACCAAAGCCTTTGACTGTGTGGATCGTAACAAACTGTGGAAAATTCTTCAAGAGATGGGACTACGAGACCACCTTACCTGCCTCCTGAGAAACCTGTAGGCAGGTCAAGAAGCAACAGTTAGAACTGGACATGGCACAACAGACTGGTTCCAAATTGGGAAAGGAGTATGTCAAGGCTGCATATTGTCACACTGCTTATTTAACTTATAAGCAGAGTACATCATGCGAAATGCCAGGCTGGATGAAGCATAAGCTGGAAACAAGATTGCCAGGAGAAATATCAATAACCTCAGATATGCAGATGACACCACACTTATGGCAGAAAACAAAGAACTAAAAAGTCCCTTAATGAAAGTGAAAGAGGAGAGTGAAAATGCTGCCTTAAACCTCAACATTCAGAAAACTAAGATGACGTCATCTGGTCCAATCACTTCATGGCAAATAGATGGGGAAACAATGGAAACAGTGACAGACTTTATTTTGGGGGGCTCCAAAATCAATGCAGATGGTGACTGCAGCCATGAAATTAAAAGACGCTTGCTCCTTGGAAGAAAATTTATGACCAACCTAGACAACATATTAAAAAAACAGAGACATTACTTTGCCAACAAATGTCCATCTAGTAAACCTATGGTTTTTCCAGTAGTCAGGTATGAATATGAGAGTTGGACTATAAAGAAAGCTGAGCACTGAAGAATTGATGCTTTTGAGCTGTGGTGCAGGAGGACACTCTTTAGAGTCCCTTTGACTGCAAGGAGATCCGACCAGTCCATCCTAAAGGAAATCAGTCACAAATATTCATTGAAAGCACTGATACTGAAGCTGAAACTCCATACTTTGGCCACCTGATGAGAAGAATTAACTCATTTGAAAAGACAACTGATACTGGGAAAGACTGAAGGCAGGAGGAGAAGCGGACAACAGAGAATGAGATGGTTGGATGGCATCACCAACTCAATGAACATGAGTTTGAGTGGACTCCGGGAGTTGGTGATGGACAGGGACACCTGGCATGCTGCAGTCCATTGGTTTGCAAAGAGTCATACACAACTGAGCAACTGATCTGAACTGAACTATAAACAGGTTAACAATATAAAATAGCAAATATGACACCATTTTTTGTGTTTTGAGTCCTGGCAAATTTTAAGCCTTGCTTTTTCTTCTTCTACTCACATCTGGACTAGCTGATGTGATTGCTTCCTTGGCACAAGCAGGAAGTTTGAACCACACAAACCTTGGTCTGTACATTGGAACCCTCACCCCCCACTCCAGCCCCTACCCACCATAAAAATTCCAAGCCGGTATCCTTTTCCGGGTTTCTCCAGTCATTTTTCATTCAGTTTTCTAGCTACTGTGCCCTACACAGAACACCTCATTATGTGAGTAATAGAACTTTTCATATCCTATTGAGATATGTGTATCACTACCAACCTCAACAGCTATACTAAATTTTCAGTGGGAAATCCATCCTGCCTCTGCCTGGTGACTACTACCACAACTCTACTACAGAATGAAAAAAACTTCTTAGGGATCAAAAGTAGAAATTAGAAGAAAAAAGGTTCTACTCAACATGTGAAATACACTTACAAGTTAGTTAACCAATGACAAACTGGGCTACCCAAAGAGAATGAGGTCTCCATAATTAGGTGGATTTGAGCAGAGTCTGGGTGGTCATAGGCAAGGAAACTGAGAGAAGGTCATATTCACTATGGGAAAATTGAGCCAGTTAATAAGAAGCTGTTTAAAAGACACTTGATCCTTGAAAGAAAAGCTATGATAAACCTAGATAACATATTACAAAGCAGAGACACAAGTTTGCTGACAAAGATCCATCTAGTCAAAGCTATGGTTTTTCCAGTAGTCATGCATGGATGTGAGAGTTGGATCATAAAGAAGGCTGAGCACCAAAGAATTGATGCTTTCTGATTGTGGTCCTGGAAAAGACTCTTGAGAGTCCCTTGGACAGCAGGGAGATCCAACAAGTCAATTGTAAAGGAAATCAACCCTGAATATTCATTGGAAGACTGATGCTGAAGTTGAAGCTCTTATACTTTGGCCACCTGATGATAAGAGCCAACTCTGATGCTGGGAAAGGTTGAGGGCAGGAGGGCAAGGGGGTGGCAGAGGATAAGACGGTTGGAGGGCAACACCAAATTAATATACATGAATTTGAGCAAACTCTGGGAGATATTGAAAACAGGGAAGCCTGGTATGCTGTGGTCCATGGGGTCACAAACAGTCAGGTATCACTTAGTGCCTGAACAACAAGAACATGCTAAAACCCAATATTTACTGATTTATTAATTGCATTTCCAAAATTTTACTCTAGAAAACAATCAGGGTTTTTCAATGATTAATATAGATTGCATTGTTTAATATTATTAGCAACAAAAAACTGAAAGCAATCTGTTTGGCCTAAAATAACTTAAGGACCATCCAAAATAATGAACTACTATTCTATTTTATTAACAATATTCATGATAAACCTTTAAAAATTAAGCATGTGAAAATATTTATTTAATATGTTAAATTTGAACAAAAGAGTAGAGAACAATCTATACAGGATGAGCCTTGTGTTCTTCTTCTGTCAGATCTCCCACCCATTCCTAGATAATATGCACCAAGTCCAAATGATTTTCATTGACACACTACTTCCATCTTGAGAAACTTACTCAAAAGAGGAAACCCAAATCATGCAAATATTTGTAATAAAAATTAAACATTGTGGTTTACAAAAGCACATATGTCTTAATATCCTCATCTTGCTTCTTCCCTGTCAAGTCTCCTAGTCACCCCTTTCTCTCCTATACCCTTTTCCTGTCCTGCATGGGCATCCACACACATGTATACTGAGCAAATGTGTGCTGCTGAAGCTCCCTCCTTTCACACCAACAGGGGAGCTGTAATACAGGCCTACTCAGAGAAGGGTTTGGTGCAAAGTCCACACCCGAACCACTAATTTTGTTTTAGTTTTACTAAGATATCACTGATAGACAGGACTGCTCAAGTTTAAGGTGCTATATAGCATAATGACATGACCTGCATATGTTGCAAAATATTTGAAATGCTTCTCAAGAAGTTACCTGAGAACTTAGTCTTTCAAGTTACTAGCAGATTGTCAGAATCCATGTTCTCCTCTTATTTCTGTGCACACAGCTAACCACATTTCCCAGCTCCTTGTACATTTAGGTGTGGCCCTGTGACTGAGTTACAGCCCATGGAATATGAAAGAACTTTTGTGTGCGAGTGCCATATCTTACCTGTTAAAAACACTCTTTGTTCTTTTCTTTCTTCTATACTACCCCCGCTCTACCATTCAAAGAGATGAGCTCTGGGTGCCACAGGAAGTCATTCATATGTTGAAGGCGTCAAAGGCCCTGAAAACCAGGTTCTTGAAAAGGCCATTATGCCAACCACTTCACCTCTTACTACTGTCATATGAGCAGAAAGTAAACTTTTGTTGTATTTGAGCCATTATCTCTCTGTAGTCTACTTTTAATATCATGTAGTCTGCCCAAGCAGTTACTGTTAATTGCATAAAGAAATACCTACCATTAGTTTTTTTTAATGCTTCCACCAAACATAAGGCTTCCTCTTGAATTCTGTGTTCAATAGTCTTCTTCCCCATCCCCATATTCCTCAAAACCATGAGGGAGAAACGCCGAGTTTGCTTCCATCTATCTCCATTGCTGAAAATAATTCCTACCAGGACAAAAATCAAAAGTAGAGAATAATCCATTACCATGAATTCTAGCTGAGAGTCTTTAAACCAGGAAAGGACAAGGACACCTAAGCAGGGATTAAATGTAGTAGTGACAGGCTCAGGCATTTGTATTGGGCCCTTCATCACCTGCCTCCTCCTCTCTTAACTCAGCTTGTATCTTACTGTCAAAACTCTTGGTTTTACATATCACTTCACTCTTGTTTATCCACTAGCTCCTGAAAAATTCAGAACAACCCTAAGAACCAAGTGTTTTGTCTCCATTTTACTTATGAGGATGCTGAAAATCACAGAGGCAAAATGCCTGCTCTTTGATGACTCAGCTAATCATAGATTCTAATCCACAGAATCCAAGTAATAGGTTAAGTTTTCAGTATTGATTTGTGCACTGAAAATGAACTGTAGGAGAAGGAACAAAAGAGTCACTTCTTAAGACGGGGATAAACAGCACTTGTGTATTGAAAGGAAGCTCATGAATATCTATTCTTCAAGTAAGGGACATGGCCATAGCTCTTCCCATTTTGACATTTTCCCTCTATTTTCTAATCTCTACCACAAAATATGGATGCCTTCCCCGTGTTCTACCCTGTGGGTACCTGCCACCCCCCTCTGACAACCCCACAGCTAGGCTAGGTCTATAATACAAAGCATAAAGCACAAATATGCTCTGATAAGAGGGTCATGTGGAAACACAATAAATGTAAATTAGAATACTAAAGAAAATCTTTTGAAATCCAATACTTGCACTGTCTGTCATCTGTTTTTCACACTGTACCAAGAAAGTTCAATGTCAGACTTTCAGAGCCAAGGACAAGATCAGAGGGAAAGACAATGCCCATAGGGAGCTTGTCTAATAAGACCATAAAGAACAATGGAAAGGATGAAGTGACACTATTCAGGCATTATTTTTGTAAGAACCCAGTGAACCACAGAGGATAGGACAGTTTAAGGTCTAGCTACTAAAACAAGATGACAGACAGAGCAAGTATTTGATTTCAAAAGATTTTCTTTAATATCCTAATTTATATTTAGTGTGTTTCCCAATGACCCTCATTTCAGAGCATGTTTGTGCTTTATGTTTGTATTATATTCTATCAGATAAAAAATTTTGTTGTGCTTTTTTTCTAAGAAGAATAGAAAATTAAATGCAATGTAGATACTTCAAACCTTTGGTAGTTCCGTGTATACATTATGCAAGCTCCCAAAACTAGTCTCTTAGCAACCATGACTCAGGCCAGAAAGCAAAATATTTAATAAATAGGATAATTTATTGTCATTTTCCTCCCTTATTTGTCTGTCTCTTTCTCATTTTCTTACATGGCCATAATTTATTAATAGAACATTAGTGGTTAGATTTGCTTTCACTGCACTTAATGTTTCATTCAGACCATGTCATCTTCATAATTTTAAATGTGGATTAATGACCCCTAGAAAACTGTTTATTTATGATGCTTTCATAAACTTCTCTATTACCTATAATTTCTCAATTCCTTAGCCTATTTGAATCTTTCCAACCTACAATTCCCACACATGCCCCAAATAGAAGCATACCTAATCCCTGGTTGATGTGGTCTGCCACTGGTAAACTACCTCTGCCAGAAAATTCCTCACTCTGATCAATCAGGACTTGCTTCACTGCTTCATATCCATGCAACACCACAGTGGGATTCATGCCAAAATACAGAGTGAACACAGGACCATAATCTTCTGCTAGCTGGGGAAAACAGGAGATGCAAGAACAGTGAGCATTTCAAAACTGAAAATGTAGATAATGTAGGAAAATATAGATAATGTGGGAAATATTTTCCATCTTCTTAAGATTCACACATTATAAAGGATTTCAATTTCTAGAACCAGTAATATAATATGACATCACTTTAATACAAGGGTAATTATCATCATATTATTAGGAATACTGTTATTATTATCATCACCATCAATAGTTATTCTTTATTCAGGTCCTACTATGTGACAAAGGCCATAGCATGAATTTTATTAGTATTATTCTATTAAGCTTTTTTCTGCCAAAACTATAATTGCTCTTTCCTTCTTATAGTGGCAATAAATGATATGTTTCTTCTGTTTAAAGGAAGGTGTTCCATCTCTCACACATGAAGACTAATAATCATCCCCTCATCATCCATTCTTCACATCTTTAGTACCAGAGACCTCTAAGCTTTCAAAATACACAAGGACATCAGTTCAGTCACTCAGTCATGTCCAACTCTTTGCAACCCCATGAATTACAGAACGCCAGTCCTCCCTGTCCATCACCAACTCCCAGAGTTTACTCAAACTCATGCCCCCCGAGTCGGTGATGCCATCCAGCCATCTTATCCTCTGTCGTCCCCTTCTCCTCCTGCCCTCAATCTTTCCCAGCATCAGTGTCTTTTCAAATCAGTCAGCACTGTGCATCAGGTGGCCAAAGTATGGTTTCAGCTACAGCATCAGTCCTTCCAATGGATATTCAGGAGTGATTTCCTTTAGGATGAACTAGTTGGACTCCTTGCTGTCCAAAATTCTAAAGATCCCAACAAAAGTCTTCTAGAGCTCATCAGTGAATTTTAAAAAGATGTAGGATAAAAAATTCAAGTAGAGGGGAGGAGCCAAGATGGCAGAGGAATAGGACGAGGAAACCGCTTTCTCTCCTACAAATTCATCAAAAGAATAACTGAACGCAGAGCAAACTTCACAAAACAACTTCTGATCAATAGCTGAGGTCATCAGGCACCCAGAGAAGCAATCCATTGTCTTCGAAAGGAGGTAGGACAAAATATAAAAGATAAAAAGAGAGACCAAGAGCTAAGGACAGAGATCCATCCCGGGAATGGAGTCTTAACAGAGGAAGTTTCCAAACACCAGGAAACCTTCGCACTGGCGGGTCTGGGGGAAGTTTTTGAATCTCGGAGGGCAACCTGACTGGGAGGGGAACAATAAATAAAACCCACAGATTACGTGCCTAAAAGCAACTCCCAGCAGAAAAGTACCCCATACACCCGCATCCGCCACCAGCAAGTGGGGGCGGAACGGAGAGGAGCAGGCGACATTGCTTAGGGTAAGGACCAGGCCTGAGTGCCCTGAGGACAATCAGAGGGAGCTTTTGTGAGTTACCAACTTAAACTGTGGGACAGCAAAAGTGAGAGAGAAAATTAACCGGCCCAAACACACTGCGGGCCGTTCACAGAACAAAGGGACCGAGCAAGTCCAGAGAAAAGCTCGCAGGCTACGGACCGGCCCAGCCCTACCAGAGACTGGAAGCAGGGGGGAGGGGAAAGGGGCAGGCTCGGCCCCAAGGACCGCATCCCCTACCGCACTGCAAACAGACCTCCAGTTTCTAATCAAAGACCTCCTGAGATTCTGGATGGCCGGGAGGGTCCTGGCGAGACACAGGGCGCAGGCACCCCACCGGAGTGGGCGGGGACTGGGGCTGGGGATGCGGAGGGCAGAAGGCACGCTGCCCCCGGGGAGAGTGTGCCCGTCAAGCCCCACAGCAAGCATTACCCTCAATGGTGAAAAATTGAAAGCATTTCCCCTGAAATCAGGAACAAGACAAGGGTGCCCACTCTCACCACTACTATTCAACATAGTGTTGGAAGTTTTGGCCACAGGAATCAGAGCAGAAAAAGAAGTAAAAGGAATCCAGATAGGAAAAGAAGAAGTGAAACACTCGCTGTTTGCAGATGACATGATCCTCTACCTACAAAACCCTAAAGACTCTACCAGAATATTGCTAGAACTAATCAATGAATATAGGAAAGTGGCAGGGTATAAAATTAACACACAGAAATCCTTTGCATTCCTATACACTAACAATGAAAAAACAGAAAGAGAAATTAAGGAAACAATACCATTCACCATTGCAACAAAATGAGTAAAATACTTAGGAGTATATCTACCTAAAGAAACAAAAAACCTATACATAGAAAACTATAAAACACTGATGAAAGAAATCAAAGAGGACACAAACAGATGCAGAAACATACCGTGTTCATGGACTGGAAGAATCAATATTGTGAAAATGGCTATTCTACCCAAAGCAATCTATAGATTCAATGCAATCCCTATCAAGCTACCAACGGTATTTTTCACAGAACTAAAACAAATAATTTCACAATTTGTATGGAAATACAAAAAACCTCGAATAGCCAAAGCAATCTTGAGAAAGAAGAATGGAACTGGAGAAATCAACCTGCCTGACTTCAGACTATACTACAAAGCCACAGTCATGAAGACAGTATGTTACTGGCACAAAGACAAATATAGATCAATGGAACAGAATAGAAAGCCCAGAGATAAATCCATGAACCTATGGACACCTTATCTTCGACAAAGGAGGCAAGGATATACAATGGAAAAAAGACAACCTCTTTAACAAGTTGTGTTGGGAAAACTGGTCAACCACTTGTAAAAGAATGAAACTAGAACACTTCCTAACACTATACACAAAAATAAACTCAAAATGGATTCAAGATCTAAATCTAAGACCAGAAACTATAAAACTCCTAGAGGAGAACATAGGCAAAACACTCTCTGACATAAATCACAGCAGGATCCTCTATGACCCACCTCCCAGAATATTGGAAATAAAAGCAAAAATAAACAAATGGGACCTAATGAAACTTAAGAGCTTTTGCACAACAAAGGAAACTATAAGCAAGGTGAAAAGACAGCCCTCAGATTGGGAGAAAATATTAGCAAATGAAGCAACAGACAAAGGATTAGTCTCAAATATATACAAGCAACTCCTGAAGCTCAATTCCAGAAAAATAAATGACCCAATCAAAAAATGGGCCAAAGAACTAAACAGACATTTCTCCAAAGAAGACATACAGATGGCTAAGAAATACATGAAAAGATGTTCAACATCACTCATTATCAGAGAAATGGAAATCAAAACCACAATGAGGTACCATCACACGCCAGTCAGGATGGCTGCTATCCAAAAGTCTACAAGCAATAAATGCTGGAGAGGGTGTGGAGAAAAGGGAACCCTCTTACACTCTTGGTGGGAATGCAAACTAGTACAGCCACTGTGGAAAACAGTGTGGAGATTCCTTAAAAAACTGGAAATGGTTAACTAGATTAACCAGCAATCCCACTTCTGGGCATACACAGAGGAAACCAGATCTGAAAGAGACATGTGTACCCCAATGTTCATCGCAGCACTGTTTATAATAGCCAGGACATGGAAACAACCTAGATACCCATCAGCAGATGAATGGATAAGGAAGCTGTGGTACATATACACCATGGAATATTACTCAGCCGTCAAAAAAGAATTCATTTGAATCAGTTCTAATGAGATGGATGAAACTGGAGCCCATTATACAGAGTGAAGTAAGCCAGAAAGATAAAGAACATTACAGCATACTAACACATACATATGGAATTTAGAAAGATGATAATAATAACCCTATATGCAAAACAGAAAAAGAGACACAGATGTACAGAACAGACTTTTGGACTCTGTGGGAGAAGGCGAGGTGGGATGTTTCAAGAGAACAGCATCGAAACATGTATATTATCTAGGGTGAAACAGATCACCAGCTCACGTTGGATGCATGAGACAAGTGCTCGGGCCTAGTGTACTGGGATGACCCAGAGGAATCGGGTGGAGAGGGAGGTGGGAGGGGGGATTGGGATGGGGAATACATGTAACTCCATGGCTGATTCATGTCAATGTATAACAAAACCCAATGAAATGTATAACAAATGTATAACAGTGTATAACAAAACCCAATGAAATGTTGTGAAGTAACTAGCTTCCAACTAATAAAAATAAATGAAAAAAAAATTCATGTAGAGAAATCTGTTCCATTTCTAAACACTAAGAACAAACTATCAGAAAGAGACATTAATAAATCAATCCCACTTATCATCACATAGAAGAGAATAAAATTCCAAGCAATAAATCTAATTAACCAAGGAATTAAAAGATATGTACTCACAAAATTATAAGATGCTGTTTTAAAAAATTTAATAAAAAGACAATACAAATAGATGGAAAGACATAACTTGCTCATGGACAGGGAAAGTTAATATTGTTAAAATGAACATATTACATATTACCCAAGGAAATCAACAGATTCAAAGCAAATCCTATCAAAATACCAGTGTAATTTTCAAAGTACTACAACAAGTACTTCTAAAATTTGTATGGAAACACAAAAGATCTCAAACAGACAAAGATATCCAAAGAAAGAACAGAACTGAAAGTATCATACTCCCTGATGTCAGACTATAGTACAAAGTCACAGTAACCAAACAGAATTGCACTGGCACAAAAATGGACACTGGTCTATGGAGCAGAACATGTAGCCCAGAAAATAGCACACACTTACATGAGCAACAAATCCATGAAAAAGGACACAAAAATATACAGTGGGGAAAAGGCAATTTCTTCAATAAGTGGTGTGAGAAAAACTAGACAGCTACATGTAAAAGAATTAAATTAAAATATTTCACATGTTAGTAAGGTTATGATGAAAGTCTTTTAAGATAGGCTTCAGCAGTACATGAGTCGAGACTTTCCAGATGCAAAAGCTGGGTTTAGAAAAAGCAGAGGAACCAGAGATCAAATATTGCCAACATTCATTGGATCATAGAGAAAGCAGGTTCAGTTCAGTTCAGTCACTCAGTCATGTCCAACTCTTTGCAACCCTATGGCCTGCAGCATGCCAGACTTCCCTGTCCATCACCAACACCCAGAGTTTACTCAAGCTCATGTTCATTAAGTCAGTGAAGCCAACCAACCATCTCATCCTCTTCTAGGAGAAGGCAAGTGAATTCCAGAAAAATATCTATTTCTGCTTCATTGACTACACTAAATCCTTCTACTGTGTGGATCACAGTTTGTTAACTGTGAAAAATTCTTAAAGAGATGGGAGTACCAGACCTCCTTACCTGTTTCCTGTGAAACCTGTATGCGGGTAAAGAAGCAGCAGTTAGAACTGAGCATGCAAAAATTGACTGGTTCAAAATTGGGAAAGGAGTATAACAAGGCTGTATATTGTCACCCTGCTTATATGGAGAGTATATTTTAATTTATATGCAGAGTACATCATATGAAATACTGGGCTGGATGTATCACAAGCTGGCATCAAGATTACCAGCAGAAATATCAATAACCTCAGATATGCAGATGATACCAATCTAATGGCAGAAAGGGAAGAGGAACTAAAGAACCACTTGATGAGGGTGAGAGAGGAGAGTGAAAAAGCTGACTTAAATCAGCATTCAAAAAACTAAGATCATGGCATCCAGTCCCATTATTCCATGGCAAATAAAAAGGGGAAAGTGGAAGCAGTGACAGATTTTATTTTCTTGGGTTCCAAAATCACTGTGGACAGTGACTGCAGCCATGAAATTAAAAGGTGTTTCCTCCTTGGAAGAAGAGCTATGACAAAGCTAGACAGCATATCAAAAAACAGAGACATCACTTTGCTGGCAAAGGTCCGTCTAGTCAAAGCTATGGTTTTTCTAGTAGTCATGTACAGATGTGAGAAGTGAACCATAAAGAAGGCTGAACACTGAAGAACTGATGCCTTTGAACTGTGGTGTTGGAGAAGACTCTTGAGAGTCCCTGGGACTGCAAGGAAATCCAACCAGTCCATCCTAAAGGAAATCAGTCCTGAATATTCATTGGAAGGACTGTTGATCAAGCTGAAGCTCCAATACTTTGGCAACCTGATGGGAAGAGCCAACACATTGGAAAAGACCCTGACGCTGGGAAAGACTGAACACAAAGGAGAAGGAGGTGACAGAGGGTGAGATGGTTAGATAGCATCCCTGACTCAATGGTCATGAGTTTGAGCAAATTCCAGGAGATAGTGGAAGACAGAGTATCCTGGCATGCTGAAGTCTGTGGGTCGCAAAGAGTCAGACACAACTCATTGACTGAACAACACTGAAAGAAAATATTTTCTCATACTATATACAAAACTTAACTCAAAAAGGGTTGAGGACTTAAGTGTCAGGTCAGAAACCATAAAACTCCTAGAAGAAAACATGGGCAGTATACTCTTTGACATGTATCATAGCATATATTTTTGGATCTGCTTCCTAGTGAAGTGAAAGTGTTAGTCACTAAGCTGTGTCTGAGTCTTTGCAACCCCCTAGACTGTAGCCCACCAGGCTCTTCTGTCCACAGAATTCTCCAGGCAAGAATTCTGAAGTGGGTAGCCATTCCCTTCACCAGGGGATCTTTCTCAACACAGGAATCGAGCCCAGGTCTCTCACATTGTGGGTAGATTCTTTACAATCTTTACTATAAAAGAGAATGAAATTTTGCCATTTGCAATAACAAACTAATCTGGAGGGCGTTACACTTAGTGAAGTAAGTCAGACAGAGAAAGAAAAATACTCTATGTTATCATTTATATGTGGAATATTACAAAAAAATAAAATGAATTAACTGGACAGAATATAAACAGGCTCACATACATAGAGAACAAATTAGTGGTTACCAGTGGGAAACAAAAGGAATGGAAGGGGAAATGAGGGGTAGGGGATTAAAAACTATAGGCTGCTATGTATAAAACAAATAAACTATGAGGATAAATTGTTCAGCACAGGGAATACAGCCTATATTTTACAATAAATTTCAAAGGAGTATAATCTATAAAATTTTCTATGTTCTCACTTGAAACTAACATAAATATTGTAAGTCAACTCTAGCTCAATTGAAAATAAATTAACAGGGTTCCCCTGGTAATCCAGCAGTTAAGAATCTGCCTCAAAATGCAAGGGACACTGGTTTGATCCCTGGTCTGGGAGAACCCCACTTGCTGCAGGGAAAAAGCCTGAGTACCACAGCTACTTAGCCTACACTCTGGAGACTGTGAGGAGCAACTGCTAAAGCCCATGAGCCACAGAGTCTGTCTGTTGCAACAAGAGAAGTCATGGCAGGAGAAGGCCGCACACTGCAACTAGAGTGTAGTTTCTGCTCGCCACAATGAGAGAAAGCCTATGCACAGTGATAAACACCCCGCACAGCCAAAAATAAATATTTTTAAATAAATGAATAAAAATAAATAACAATGAATAAATAAATAAATAAAATAATGTCCAGGTGTTAAATGGGAACTCCCCTTTAAAACCACCTTTAACAAACATGGTGTCTGGGACTATGGAGTCTGGGACAAGACATAGGACCATCTTATTTACTCATTACAAACAACTGGAAGAAAAGTAATCACACTTGCCTTGCTTATGGATTTGCTGACATTCTTAATATTTATCTGGAGAATATTTCCAACAATTGGGAGAGGTGTGGGCCCAGGTGGCAGCTTCCCTTTGGCATACCTCTGATTCCACAGAAAAAGGAAAATCAAAATAGAAAGACAGATCACCAGAACTACAAAAAGATCCATTGGTGTGCTTTGCATGAGGGCAACTGAAAGCTTAGAATCCAAACACTTTATAAAGACTAAGTGCAAAGAAAAAAACAAACAAAGTGCAAGCTTATCACCAACCATGCAATAAGTCTTTGAACTTTTAAATAAATATTGCTTTATCATCACTGCACTTTGGCTTGTCAATAGATATTTAAATGAAAGGTTACATTACTATTGATAAACATGTAAGTTTCGATGGAAATTTCAACTGAAAACTAATTCACTTTCTCATATGATGGCCATATTTTAGTAGTAAAATTGAAGCTATCAGAGTTTCAAAGGACTGGAATTCACAATCACAACAAATGATGAGAGCATCTCAGCTCATCATATGAACAGGAAAAAAAAATCACTCTCTTAGAGCTTTTTCTCATAAAATCAATGAAAAGTCCAGGTGAAGACAGAAGAAAGGGGCAGGACAAATAAAGAAAGGAATAGGGAGCTGGTCTTATCTTAGAAAAGAGTAGAGCTATCCCGCTAGTCCTTGCAGAGCCCTTTTTTTGTGCCAGGAGTTCTAACACCACTTACTTCTAGAGGAGATGTTGGTCACAGACAGTAGACAGAAAACAGGAAAAACAAGTCAAGGAAAGAAATCACTCAGACATCAGTGGAAGGTCCCTTGACTATATATCACCCACCCCGCTTCTTTGCATACCCATTTCCATAAGGATCACATAGCCAAAGCAAACATTGTATGTTCATACCTAAGTGAAAAAATACACTCCAGCATTCAATGCTATAAATATTTGAAAGTGTCTAGAGATTCACAAATATGAACAAAATTTCAAGACTCAAAAGATATTTGAGGACCTCCAATTGCATAATAAGCATCAAACTTAAAAGTCAGAAAACTAATCCTTGACGGACTTAACTTAGTGAAAACAGAAAAGTTAAAATAAGTGTATCATCAGATAAATGTAGCCATGAAAAAGAAAAAGTTATTAGAAAACTGAGAAGTTCTTGGAAATTAAGTATGTGGTGGCAAAAAAATATTTTTCAATAAATGAATATGCTAGTAATAAAATAGATTTAGTTCCATTTTCACTTATTTTAAACAGCAGTAAGATTTAGCAGTAACATGGGTTTCCACAAGAATAGAGTAGAAAATAACAATGATGAAAACATTAAACAAAGTTAAGTAGTATGGGAAATGGTTCTATTAATAGAAATTCTAGTGACTTTATCACAGGAGTTTTAAGGAGAGAGAAAAATAAGCAAACAATAATAAGCAAAGGAAAGTCAATACATTTTCCCTACAATGATGAAAAATCCACAGAATCCACCAAATTCTAAACAGGATTACAGTAAAAATATCCACACTCCCAAAATCTTGTGAAACATGAGAATAACAAGGGAAGATAAAGCCCTGAAAAGTTTTAAAGAGAAAAAGGAAGTTACAAAGAAGGAGACTCAATTTAGAATAAATCTTTCCTTACACAATGCTTATAAATGATTAAAAACAGTCAAGTAAAATCTTCAAAAGTTCAATAGGAAATGATTTTCAAAATTGTTATTCTATACCTGATAATCTCAATTCAAACATAAGGTCAAAGTATAGACATTTGGGGGCCTTCTCTGGTGGTCTAGTGGTTAAGACTCCATGCTTCCACTGCAGGGAGCAGGGGTTCAATCCCTGGTCAGGGAACTAAGGTAGAGCTAAAAATAAAATAAGTAAGAAAAATAAAGACATTTTTCAACATGTGAACATTCAGACTTTTATGATCTTGAAATCATTTCTGAAATAATTACCTGAGGAAAAACTCAAAAAAAAAAAAAAAAAGTCCCCAAATCAGGAGAAAGTGGGACACAAAATTAATGATGCACAAAAGGCAAGCAAAACTTTTGAGTCTAAATAATGATTGATAATGTCATAGCAAAGATTAAAGAAATTATCAAGTTATTTTTCATAATAAAACAGGACTAAAATTCTAGATGTTTCTAATAAAATATGCAAGCTGATATAGAGGGTAGGAAGTTGTCAGCATTTAGAGAGTGGTCTGTCTTATGCTAGTAAGGCTATGGATAGTAATTCTAATTTTTAATTATATAGACAGATACAAGCAATTAAAATACAAAAATTTTGCCTGAAAGTTTAAAATACACCTAAAATGAAATATCTTTCCTTTTAATAGAAGAAAAGCAAAATGAAATGAAGAAAGCTTGATCAGTCCAGCTAAGGACAAATAAAAGTATGAAGTCTGTTAAGCATGAGGTAAAAATCATTAAGGAAGGCACTATGACTTCTCATTTCCTACAAAGACTGCATGGGTTTTTATCATAAGCACCTCCTGAATATACTGTCCAAGACCAGTATGGACTGAGTAAATATGAAGACTAAAAGTGAATTCTGTGTACAAAAATCAGTGCAAACAATAGCAATGATGAAAATTATCGAAAAAGTTGTATGGAAGATAGTTCTAGAATGTCCTTTATTGCTAGCAAGTACATCAATAACATTTATTTCAGGTTATTTAGAATAACATTTAATAACATTTAATAACATTTAATAACATTTAATAACATTTAACTTATTTAGAATAACATTTAATCAATTAATTTAGATAATACATGCATGCTAAGTCACTTCAGTCGTGTCTGAATCTTTGCGATCCCATGGACTATAGTGGGCCAGGCTCCTCTGTCCATGGGATTCTCTAAGCAAGAATACTGGAGTGGGTTGCCATGCCCTCCTCCAGAAAATCTGCCCAACCCAGGGATTGAAACCAATTCTCTTATATCTCCTATATTGGTAGGCGGGTTCCTTACCATTAGCACAACCTTGGAAGCTCACTGTAGTTAATAAATACTTTCTAATATTTAAGAAGCTGAATTTAATAATAAAATACAACTAGCATATAATCAACAAGATAAGATTGATTGAGGAAATATTTTACTGGCTCTTCTGTGTCAGATATTTCCCACCCAGTTAGCTCACTTGATCTTCATAAGATGCTTTGAACAGAAACATTTCAGTTGAATTACCTGATACCTCCCTGCCCAGTTAATAAAGGGTAGAGATGGAATGTAAACCTAAGACATCTGCCACACCATATATGCCAAGTATAACTTTAAAAAAGAAACTGGTGTTCCACAACAACAGAGGCCTCGAGAGAAGTCCCACTCTTCAGAGCTGTGCACATATAAAAATCAATCTGGACAACCAGTGTTACTTAGTTTTCAACATGGAAGTCAGCAAGAATGTTCTCAGAGACAAGAGCTTCCCTTCACAGCTTCTGCAGCAGCAGAGGAGCACAGCTCAGGGTGGAGGCTGGGGAACTAACCACATCCAATAACAACCCAGTCTGGAAAGACCATCATGTCCATATTCTACAGATAAGAACACAACACATTTAAATTAGCATCTAAATGTAATAAAATAAAAAGAACCAAAATTAAAAGCAGTCTTCTTTAAAGTCATTATTGGATTTTTAAATAATGTGCCTAGAATTTACAAGTGCTTTTAATAAAGAAAATAAATGGCTTCCCTTAACTAAAAAATAATTCTTTTTATTTGTAGAAAGTTGATGAAGCACTTTTGTGGCTGCCTTATTATTTGACTCTCATAATCAACTCATAAAACAGATATCTTTCAATCCATTTTACAGATGAGGAGAATGAGAACCAGAACTGAAGGAATGCATCCAAATTACTATTTCTAAGGCATAGTACAAGATTTCAACTCTGGTTTTGTAACTTGTGAACTCTGCATTGGAAAGTGTTTCAAGCCAAATACATTCTACATTTGCTGAGTAAATGTTATATATCTTGCGGCCTCATTTTGGCATGAAAATCCATTTAGGATTAAAAAGTAACTGAGTCAGTAATTTCATCATGAGTAAATAAAAATAAGAGTTCAGAAAAGTTTATCCCTTTGAAATCTTTAGAACTTCAGGAAGCCAGATTCACAGATTCAAACGAATTTGATTTCAAAGAAAAGCACTTATTAGGTGTGCAACCCCATACCTATTGTGCACTGCCTCATGACATTCTTGTGCTGGAAGAAGAGTTATTTTGTTGTTGTTATCTTTGGGGATTCAGATGACCATTATATCCACTACTGTGGGCAACTGTTCTAAGAAGCCCTTAGAAGAAATGGAGTAGCCCTCACAATCAATAAAAGAGTCTGAAATATAGTACTTGGGTGCATTCTTAAATGACAAAATGATCTACATTCTTTTCCAAGGCAAACCATTCAACATCACAGTAATCCAAATCTATGCCCAAACCACTGATGCCAATGAGGCTGAAGTTGACCAGTTCTATGAAGACTTACAAGATAGAATGAACACCAAAAAAAAAAAAAAAAAAAAAATGTCCTTTTCATGGTAGGGGATTGGAATGGAAAAATAGGAAGTCAAGAGATACCTGGAGTATCAGGCAAGTTTGGCCTTAGAATACAAAATGAAACGGGGCAAAGGCTAATAGAGTTTTGACAAAAGAACAGACTGGTCACAGCAAACACCCCTTTCCAACAACACAAGGGATGAATCTACATATGGATAATACCAAATGGTGAATACTGAAATAAGATTGATTATATTTTTGCAGCTGAAGATGGAGAAGCTCTATACAGTCAGTAAAAAAAAAAAAGACCTGGAGATGATTATGGCTCAGATCATCCTTATTGCAAAATTGCTACTTATTGTAAAAATTCATGCTTAAATTGGAGAAAGTAGGGAAAACCAGTAGGACATTCAGGTATGACCTAAATCAAATCCCTTATAACTATACAGAGGAGGAGATAAATAGATTCAAAAGGTTAGATCTGGTAGAGTGCCTGAAGAATGGACAGAGGTCTGTAACATTGTACAGGGGGCAGTGATCAAAACCATCCCAAAGAAATAGAAAACAAGAAGGCAAAGTGGTTATCTGAGGAGGATTTACAAATAGCTGAGGGAAGAAGAGAAGATAAAAAGCAAGGGAGAGAGAGGGAGCTAAGATGGAGGAGGAATAGGATGGGAAGACCACTTTCTCCCCCACAAATTCATTAAAAGATCACTTGAACGCTGAGCAAACTCCACAAAACACCTTCTGATCACTAGCAGAGGACATCAGACACCCAGAAAAGCAGCCCATTGTCTTTGAAAGGAGGTAGGACAAAATAGAAAAGATAAAAAGAGAGACAATAGAGTTAGGGATGAAGATCCGTCCAGGGAAGGGAGTCTTAATAGAGGAAGTTTCCAAACACCAGGAAACTCTCTCACCAGCGGGTCTGGGGGAAGTTTTTGAATCTCGGAGGGCAACCTAACTGGGAGGAAAAATAAATAAAACCCACAGATTACATGCCTAAAAACAACTCCCAGCAGAAAAGTACCCCCAGACACTCGCATCCGCCACCAGCAAGTGGGGGCTGAACGGAGGGGAGCAGGCAGCATTGCTTAGGGCAAGGACCGGGCCCTAATGCCCTGAGGGCAATCTGAGGGAGCTAACGAGAGATAACAACTTAAACTGTGGGACAGCAAGAGAGAGAGAATTAACCTGGG
>CM035275.1:58110447-58138399 GCA_020226075.1 Hydropotes inermis
CACTAACGAGAGATACCAACTTAAACCATGGGATAGTGGGAAAAGCCCTAACCGAAGACACTGCCGGCCCCTTTGCAGAACAAAGGAAGGACTGAGCAATTCCACAGAAGAGCTAGCCAGCTGCGGACCGGCCCATCTCCCACCTGAGGCAAGAGGCGGGGGAAGGGGAAAGGGGCAAATGCAGCCCCAGACATGGCATCCCCTATCAAACTGCAAACAGGTTTCCAGTCTCTAACCAAAGACTTCCTGAGATTCTGGATGGTTGACATCCGCCGGGAGGGTTGCAGCCAGAAATCAGTTTCCCAGAAGGGATGCAAGGCGCACTGGACCAGCGTGCACGGAAACTGAGGCTGGGACCGCGAAGGGGATAAGGCGCACTGCACCCAGGGAGAGTGCGCTCGTCAAACTCCTGATTGCCTGAGCTTCTCCGACAAGCGAAGGCACAAAACACAGGCCCAACCCAGTCTGCATCTTCGTGGAGTACCCGAAAACCTGAACCTGAGCAGCTTAGGCCTGGGAAGTGCATGCAACTCAGGGCCCGCTCCCTGTAGAGCAGTCTGGAGCCTGAGAAGTGTAGAATGGGAAAGCACACACGCCGCGAACAGGGGCAAACCAGTGTGGCTGGAACACTGCAAGCACTCCCCACACACGACAGTGATATTTGTCTACAGTGCCCCTCCCTCCCCACAGCACGACTGAACAAGAGAACCTAAACAAGAGACCACCTCTGCCCACCTGTGTCAGGGCGGAAATTAAACACTGAAGAGACCTGCAAACAGAAGCCAAGTAAACAAAGGGAAGCGCTTTAGAAGTGACAGGTGCAACAGATTAAAATCCCTGTAGTTAACACTGACTACCCTGGAAGGGGCCTATAGATATCGAGAAGTGTAAGCTAGAAAAAGGAGCTATCTGAAACTGAACCGAACCCACACTGCCCGCAACAGCTCCAGAGAATCCTAGATATATTTTTACTATTATTGTTTTTTAATTAAAAAAATTTTTTTCTTCCTTTTTTTTTAAAGTCCTCTAGTACTCCTCTATTACTCCTTAATTTTCATTTTTCTAACCCACTATAACCTGGCCAGGAAAAAAAACAAAACCCTATTTTTAAATCAAACTTCATATATATTTTTTAAATTTTTTGTTTTTGTTGTTTTTTAATATTGTGTGTTTAAGAGCCTAACCTCTACTCTAGATTTTTAATCTTTGTTTTTCAGTATCTGATATCAATTTTGGACATTTAATAATCCAAACTCCATTTTTACTCAGGAGTGGGATTACTGGTTTGATCACTCTCTCCGCCTTTTGACTCTCCTTTTTCTCCCCCAGATCACCTCGATTTCCTCCCTCCCCCTTCTCTTCTCAATCCAATTCTCTGAATCTCTGTGGGTGTTCTGGGCTGCAGAGAACACTTAGAGAACAGAGTACTGCCTAGATCTGTTTGTCTTCTCTTGAATCCCCCTTTTTCTCCTCCTGCTCACCTCTATCTCCTTCCTCCCTCTCCTCTTCTTCATGTAACTCTGTGAACCTCTCTGGGTGTCCCTAACAGGGGAGAATCTTTTCACCATTAACCTAGAAGTTTTATTATCAGTGCTGTATAGTTGGAGAAGTCTTGAGGCTGCTGGAAGAATAAGACTGAAATCCAGAGTCAAGGGGCTTAAGCCCCAAACTTGAGAACACCAGAAAACTCCTGACTACAGGGAACATTAATTAATAAGAGATAATCCAAAAGCCTCCATACCTACACTGAAACCAACCACCACTCAAGAGCCAATAAGTTCCAGAGCAAGACATACCACACAGATTCTCCAGCAACACAGGAACATAGCCCTGAGTGTCAATATACAGGCTGCCCAAAGTCACACCAAACCCATAGGCCCATCTCAAAACTCACTACTGGACACTCCATTGCACTCCAGAGAGAAGAAATCCAGCTCCACCCATCAGAACACCGATGAAAGCTTCCCTAACCAGCAAAACTCGACAAGCCAAACATCCAGCTCCACCCACTGGGAGAAACCTCCAGAATAAAAAGGAACCACAGACTACCAGCTTACAGAAAGGCCACCCCAAACACAGCAATCTAAATAAGATGAAAAGGCAGAGAAATACCCAGCAAGTAAGGAGCATGAAAAATGCCCACCAAGCCAAACAAAAAAGAGGAGATAGGGAATCTACCTGAAAAAGAATTTAGAGTAATTATAATAAAAGTGATACAAAATCTTGAAAACAAAATAGAGATACAGATAAATAACCTGGAGACAAGCATTGAGAAGATGCAAGAAATGTTTAACGAGGACTTAGAAGAAATAAAAAAAGAGTCAATTAAAAATGAATAATGCACTTGAGAAAAACGTGAAGTTGATTGTTTGGGGGTAAAACGTCCTATAGATGTCAATAAGGTCTAGCTGGTCCATTGTGTCCTTTAAAGTTTGTGCTTCCTTGTTAATTTTCTGTTTAGTTGAGAACCCCAGGGTTAGTAGAAGGAAAGAAATCTTAAAAATTAGGGCAGAAATAAATGCAAAAGAAACTAAAGAGACCATAGTAAAAAAATGAATAATGCAATAAATGAGATCAAAAACACTCTGGAGGGAACCAACAGTAGAATAACAGAGACAGAAGATAGGGTAAGTGAGGTAAAAGATAAAATGGTGGAAATAAATGAAGCAGAGAGGAAAAAAGAAAAAATAATTAAATGAGTACAACCTCAGGGACCTCTGGGACAATGTGAAACACCCAACATTTGAATCATAGGAATCCAGAAGAAGAAGACAAAAAGAAAGGCCATGAGAAAATACTCGAGGAGCTCATAGCTGAAAACTTGCCCAAAATGGGGAAGGAAACAGTGACGCAAGTCCAAGAAACCCAGAGAGTCCCAAACAGGATAAACCCAAGATGAAACACCCCCAAGACACATATTAGTTAAATTAACAAAGATCAAACACAAAGAACAAATATTAAAAGCAGCAAGGGAGAAACAACAAATAACACACAAGGGGATTCCCATAAGGATAACAGCTGATCTTTCAATAGAAACTCTTCAGGCCAGAAGGGAATGGCAGGACATAATTAAAGTAATGAAAGAGAATAACCTACAACCCAGATTACTGTACCTAGCAAGGATATCATTCAGATATGAAGGAGAATTCAAAAGCTTTACAGACAAGCAAAAGCTGAGAGAATTCAGCATCACCAAACCAGCTCTTCAACAAATGCTAAAGGATCTTCTCTAGACAGGAAACACAGAAAGGCTGTATGAACGTGAACCCAAAACAACAAAGCAAATGGCAACGGGACCATTCTTATCAATAATTACCTTAAATGTAAGTGGGTTGAATGCCCCAACCAAAAGACAAACCCTGACTGAATGGATACAAAAGCAAGACCCCTATATATGCTGTCTACAAAAGACCCACCTCAAAACAAGGGACACATACAGATTGAAAGTGAAGGGCTGGAAAAAAATATTTCATGCAAATGGAGACCAAAAGAAAGCAGGAGTTGCAATACTCATATCAGATAAAATAGACTTTCAAATAAAGGCTGTGAAAAGAGACAAATAAGGACACTACATAATGATCAAAGGATCAATCCAAGAAGAAGATATAACAATTATAAATATATATGCACCCAACAGAGGAGCACCACAATATGTAAGGCAAATGCTAACAAGTATGAAAGAGGACATTAACAGTAACACAATTATAGTGGGAGACTTTAATACCCCCACTCACACCTATGGATAGATCAACTAAACAGAAACTTAACAAGGAAACACAAACTTTAAATGACACAGTCGTCCAGTTAGACCTAATTGATATCTATAGGACATTTCACCCCAAAACAGTCAATTTCACCTTTTTCTCAAGTGCACATGGAACCTTCTCCAGGACAGATCACATCCTAGACCATAAATCTAGCCTTGGTAAATTAAAAAAAAAAATTGAAATCACTCCAGTCATCTTTTATGACCACAATGCAGTAAGATTAGATCTCAATTACAGCAGAAAAACTATTAAAAATTCCAACATATGGAGGCTAAGTAACACGCTTCTGAATAACCAACAAATCATAGAAGACATTAGAAAAGACATCAAAATATGCGTAGAAATGAATGAAAATGAAAACACAAAAACCCAAACCTATGGGACACTGCAAAAGCAGTGCTAAGGGGAAGGCTCATAGCAGCACAGGCTTACCTCAAGAAATAAGAAAAAGGTCAAATGAATAACCTAACTCTACACCTAAAGCAACTAGAAAAGGAAGAAATGAAGAACCCCAGGGTAAGTAGAAGGAAAGAAATCTTAAAAAATTAGGGCAGAAATAAATGCAAAAAAAAAAAAGAGAGAGAGAGAGAGACCATAGAAAAATCAACAAAGCTAAAAGCTGGTTTTTTGAAAAGCTAAATAAAATTGACAAACCGTTAGCCAGACTCATCAAGAAACAAAGGGAGAAGAACCAAATCAACAAAATTAGAACTGAAAATGGAGACATCACAACAGACATCACAGAAATACAAAGGATCTTAAGAGACTACTACCAGCAGCTATATGCCAATAAAATGGACAACTTGGAAGAAATGGACAAATTCTTAGAAAAGTATAACTTTCCAAAACTGAACCAGGAAGAAATAGAAGATCTTAACAGGGCCATCACAAGCAAGGAAATCGAAACTGTAATCAGAAATCTTCCCACAAACAAAAGCCCAGGACCAGATGGCTTCACAGCTGAATTCTACCAAAAATTCAGAGAAGAGATAACACCTATCTTACTCAAACTCTCCCAGAAAATTGCAGAAGACAAACTTCCAAACTTATTCTATGAGGCCACCATCACCCTAATTCCAAAACCAGGCAATGATGCCACAAAAAAAGAAAACTACAGGCCAATATCACTGATGAACATAGATGCAAAAATCCTTAACAAAATTCTAGCAAACAGAATCCAACAACATATTAAAAAGATCATACATCATGACCAACTGGGCTTTATCCCAGGAATGCAAGGATTCTTTAACATCTGCAAATCAATGTAATATGCCACATTAACAAACTAAAAGATAAAAATCATATGATTATCTCAATAGATGCAGAAAAAGCCTTTGACAAAATTTAACATCCATTTCTGATTAAAAAAAAAAAAAAACTCTCCAGAAAGCAGGAATAGAAGGAACATACCTCAACATAATAAAAGCTATATATGACAAACCCACAGCAAACATTATCCTCAGTGGTGAAAATTGGAAGCATTTCCCTTAAAGTCAGGAAGAAGACAAGGGTGCCCACTCTCACCACTACTATTCAACATCATTTTGGAAGTTTGGGCCACAGGAATCAGAGCAGAAAAAGAAATAAAAGGAATCCAGATAGGAAAAGAAGTAAAACTCTCACTGTTTGTAGACGACATGATCCTCTGCATAGAAAACCCTAAAGACTCTACCAGGAAATTACTAGAGCTAATCAATGAATACAGTAATGTTGCAGGATGTAAAATTAACACCTATGCAGAAATCCGTTGCATACCTATACACTAACAATGAGAAAACAAAAAGAGAAATCAAGGAAATAATACCATTCACCACTGCAACAAAAAGAATAAAATACTTAGGAGTATATCTACCTAAAGAAACGAAAGACCTATATATAGAAAACTATAAAACATTGATGAAAGAAATCAAAGAGAACACAAAGAGATGGAGAAATATACCATGTTCATGGATTGGAAGAATCAATATTGTGAAAATGACTATACTACCCAAAGCAATCTATAGATTCAATGCAATCCCTATCAAGCTACCTACAGTAATTTTCACAGAACTAGAACAAATAATTTCACAATTTGTATGGAAATACAGAAGAAAACCTCAAATAGCCAAGGCAATCTTGAGAAAGAAGAATGGAACTGGAGGAGTCAACTACAAAGCCACAGTCATCAAGACAGTATGGTACTGGCACAAATCTGTTTCAGTTCACTGGAACAGAACAGAAAGCCCAGAGATAAAGCCATGTACCTAGGGACACCTTATATTTGACAAAGGAGGCAAGGATATACAGTGGAAAAAAGACAACCTCTTTAACAAGTGGTGCTGGGAAAACTGGTCAACCACTTGTAAAAGAATGAAACTAGAACACTTTCTAACACCATACACAAAAATAAACTCAAAATGGATTAAAGATCTAAACATAAGACCAGAAACTATAAAACTCCTAGGGGAGAACATAGGCAAAACACTCTCCGACATAAATCACAGCAGGATCCTCTATGACTCACCTCCCAGAATATTGGAAACAAAAGCAAAAATAAACAAATGGGACCTAATGAAACTTAAATGCTTTTGCACAACAAAGGAAACTATAAGCAAGGTGAAAAGACAGCCCTCAGATTGGGAGAAAATAATAGCAAATGAAGCAACAAAGGATTAATCTCAAAAATATACAAGCAACTCCTGAAGCTCAATTCCAGAAAACGAAATGACCCAATCAAAAAATGGGCCAAAGTACTAAACAGACATTTCTCCAAAGAAGACATACAGATGGCTAAGAAACACATGAAAAGATGCTCAACATCACTCATTGTCAGAGAAATGCAAATCAAAACCACAATGAGGTACCATTACACACCAGTCAGGATGGCTGCTATCCAAAAGTCTACAGGCAATAAATGCTGGAGAAGGTGTGGAGAAAAGGGAACCCTCTTACACTGTTGGTGGGAATGCAAACTAGTACAGCCGCTATGGAAAACAGTGTCAAGATTCCTTAAAAAACTGAAAATAGAACTGCCATATGACCCAGCAATCCCACTCCTGGGCATACACACTGAGGAAACCAGATCTGGAAGAGACACGTGCACCCCAATGTTCATCGCAGCACTAATTATAGTTGCCAAGACATGGAAGCAACCTAGATGCCCATCAGCAGACGAATGCATAAGGAAGCTGTGGTACATATACACAATGCCATATTATTCAGCCATTAAAAAGAATTCATTTGAATCAGTTCTAATGACATGGATGAAACTGGTGCCCCTTAACAGAATGAAGTAAGCCAGAAAGATAAAGATCAATACAGTATATGAATGCATATATATGGAATTTAGAAAGATGGTAATGATAACCCTATTTGCAAAATGGAAAAAGAGACACCGATGTACAGAACAGACTTTTGGACTCTGTGGGAGAAGGCGAAGGTGGGATGTTCTGAGAGAATAGCATTGAAACAAGTATACTATCAAGGGTGAAACAGATCACCAACCCAGGTTGGATGCATGAGACAAATGCTCAGGGCTGGTGCACTGGGAAGACCCAGAGGGATGGGACGGGAAGGGAAGTGGAAGGGGGGATCAGCATGGAGAACACATGTAAATCCATGGCCAATTCATGTCAATGTATGGCAAAAAAAACACTAAAATATTGTAATTAGCCTCCAACTAATAAAATAAATGGAAAAAAATGGAAGGAGAAAGGGAAAGATACACCCAAATGAATGCAGTGTTCAGAGAATAGCAAGGAGAGATAATAAAGCCTTCTTCAATGAATAATGAAAAGTAGTAAATGAAAACAATAGAAGGGGAAAGACTTGAGATCTCATAAAAAAAATTGGAGATATCAAAGGAACATTTAATGCAAGGATGTGCACAATAAAGAACAGAGACTGTAAAGACCTGACAGAGGAAAAAGAGATTAAGAAGAGGTGGCAAGAATACACAGAAGAACTACACAAGAAAAGGTCTTAATGACCTGGATAACCATGATGATGTGGTCACCCATCTAGAGCCAAACATCCTGGAATGTGAAGTCAAGTGGACCTTAGGAAAGAATGGAATTTCTGCTGAACTATTTCAAATCCTAAAAGATGATGCTGTTAAAGTGTAGCACTCAATATGTACAAATTTGGAAAACTCAGCAGTGCCCACAGGACTGGAAAAAGTCAGTTTTTATTCTAATCTCAAAGAAGAAGAGTGTCAAAGAATGTTCAAACTACCTAACAATTGCACTCATTTCTCATGCTAGTAAGGTTATGCTCAACATGCTTCAACCCTGGCTTCAGCAGTATGTAAAGTGAGAACTTTCAGATATACAAGTTGGGTTTAGAAAAGGCAGAGGAATCAGAGATTAAATTGTCGACATTTGTTGGATCATAGTGAAAGCAAGGGAATTCCAGAAAAATATCTACTTCTGTTTCGTTGACTACCCTAAAGCCTTTGACTGTGTGGATCACTACAGACTGTGGAAACTTCTTAAGGAGATGAGAATACCAGACCACATTACCTTTGTCCTGAAAAACCTGTAACAGGTCAATAAGCAACAGATAAAACATTACATGGAACAACTTACTGGTTCAAACTTGGGAAAGGAGTACAAAAAAGGCTGTGTGTTGTCACCCTGTTTATTTAACTTCTATGCTGGGTACATCATGTAAAATACCAGGCCAGATGAATAACAACTTGGAATCAAGATTGCCAGGAGAAATAGCAACAAACTGAGAGATGCAGATGACACCATCCTTATGGCAGGAAGTGAAGAGAAACTCAAATGCCTCTTGGTGAAAGTGAAAAAAAGAGAGTGGAAAAATTTGGCTTAAAACACAACATTCAAAAATTTGAGATCATGACATCCGATCCCATCACTTCATGGCAGAGAAGAGGAAAAAGTGGAAACAGTGATGGATTTTATTTTCTTGGATTCCAAATCAATGCACATGGTGACAGCAGCCATGAAACCAAAAGAAAAAAAAAAGGAAAAGAAAGAGAAAGAAATGCTTGCTTCTTGGAAGAAAAGCCATGACAAACACTAAACAGTGTATTAAAAAGCAGAGACATCACTTTTCCGGCAAAGATCCATATAGGCAAAGCTATAGTTCTTCCAGTAGTCATGTACAGATGCAAGAGTTAGACAATAAAGAAGGCTGCTGCTGCCGCCGCAAAGTCACTTCACTCGTGTCCAACTCTGCGCGACCCCATAGACGGAAGGCCATCAAGCTCCCCCGTCCCGGGGATTCTCCAGGCAACAACATTGGAATGGGTTCCCATTTCATTCTCCAATGCAGGAAAGTGAAAACAAAATCGCACAGTCGTGTCCGACTCCTAGCGGCTCCAAGGACTGCAGCCTACCAGGCTCCTCTGTACATGGGATATTCCAAGCAAAAAAACTGGAGTGGGTCGCCATTGCCTTCTCCAATAAAGAAGGCTGAGCACCAAAGATTTAATGCTTCCAAACTGTGATGCTGGAGAAGACCCTTGAGAGTTCCTTGGACAGCAAGGAGATCAAGCCAGTCAATCCTGAAGGAAATCAACCCTGAATATTCATTGGAAGAACTAATACTGAAGCTCCATTACTTTGGTCACCAGAGTAAATGACGGACTCCTTGAAAAAGACCCCGAATCTGGGAAAGATGGAAGGCCAAAGGAGAAGAGGGCAGCAGAGGATGAGATAATTTAATAGCATCACCAACTCAATGGACATGAATTTGAACAAACTCTGGGAGACAGTGAAGAACAGGGAAGCCTGGCGTGCTACAGTCCATGGGATTGCAAAGACTGGACAGGACTTAGTGACTGAATAACAGGAATAATTTTGAGAAACAAAGAAAAATTGTCTTTATTTGCAGAGTATATGATCATTTATGTAGAAAATCAATGGAAGCTACATAGAAGAGTATATTTTTGAATGATAATATTCTCTCTATTCCTCCAGAGCAATCTCTTTACCTGAAAAACTTGTGACTTCCCTTTTTCTATGCAAAATTTATGGGGTCTCATATGCCTAACCATTTTACTCTTCATAGAAGGAAGAAACCATAGAAATTGTTCAGCTGGGACAGATCTTAGAAATGTTCTAATAAAGTGCCCTATATCTGTATTTTAAGAGCAATGTGATAATGGTGCAGAGAGGCAAAGACTTCCACACATAATCACACAGTGGGTTAATATCAGAACTTCCAGTTGAAAAGTCTTTGCTTCCTCAAATATGAGTTTTTTAATCATGTGAATCTGAAGAAATTGTATAATATTGACCACAGTAAACACATACTATTAAATTTTAACTCTCTAGTAAATTAACAAGAGAAAGCTTAAAGGTTATGAAAGTCTGTGATAACCTGTCCAACCCCAGAGAGTAGGGACATCAAAGTTTAGAGAACAACAGCCTTTTACTTAAAGTCCTCAATCAGAGCTCAAAAAGAAGCTGGGATATTAATACAAGACATATTCTCTTGCCTTTTGCTCTCGGTGATCCCCAAAATTCTAAATAAAGAATATGTCAGAATATTTGAGAACAGAATCAACTTTCTAGGTCCCTGGCAAGAATTCCAATTTGTGAGTAGGTAGAAAATAGGCTACATACTCATTCACAACATCCCCCAAGGAAGCAACATTCAGTGTGGTGAGGGAATCTCCCAGATACAAAGAGTTCCCCTCACCAGGAGAGGGGGAGAGGTCTGAGCAACAGGCTTCTCCAGCCTTTGGGGTACAAATGTCCTGCTTTGATTTCACCCTACCCAGATTCACAAAGTTCAGATGTATAGAGATGTAAGGAACAAGAAGAAAAGCAGGGGCTACTAATAGCAGCCACACAGTAGAAGTCGTTACAGTTCACAGGGACCTACTTAGGAGACAAACTCAGCAGATTTCACCACTGGTTAAAGAAAAATCTTGCAAGAAACCTGGCATTTCCTGCAAATGACACCAGTTTTTGTGCCACAGGTATTCACATTTGCTGATGCAGCTACTGGAGCCCTTCCCAGTCTGTCCCCAGACCCCTACCAGAGTCCAAGAGCCCCACCCAAAGCCAGCTCAGATTTCTGAGGCTGTGTGAGTGCAAAATGCAAGCCTAGAATCCTCTGGCTCATACCCACTGCTGGTCATACACTTGGACTGACAGTTCCAACCGATCACCTGCACACACCCAGCCAGAGCCCTGTGTTGCCTCCACTGCAGTGCACATGTCTAGAGGGAGAGTTTGTAGCTGTGGGAGAATTTGCCAACAGCCCGGACCCCTGAAACTGCCTATGAGCCCTTACTTGGCCTGATTCTTTCCTCCTACACACTATATATATATATATATATATATATATATATATATATATATATATATCTGTACCTGGCTTCATACTGAACTGAACTGAACTGAACTGACCTGGCTTCTGCCCCAACACAAGACTTGTAGCTGACTCATACTGCTGAGTTTGTGTCCACCACTTTCTCTGGCCACCAACAATGCCTGTCCTGTTCCCTAGCCATTGGGCCTTTAGACACCACTGAAGATGCTTATTATCCTTGCAGCCACTGGGCAATCCCAGCAGTGTTCATCAAGGTCCAAGGTTTGTCAGTGTTGTGGTACCAGTGGCCTGAGCTAAAGAGACATCATGCCCCTTTCCTCAGACTCTGTGCTTCCACATGCTCCATAACTCATACCTTGTAGCACTTGACCTAGAGTAACAGCATACATCAGCATACTCCCACTCACAGGTGAAAATCTTCTCTTACTAAAGAAAGTCCATAATGCCTGGAAGAGGTGCATGCTTTTTCAAATCTGTAGACCTATATGGAAGTCTCCAGGGATCACTGAAGAATCAGAGGGAAATGACTCCACCAGAGGACTACAGTAAATCTCCAGTAGCTGACCCTAAAGGAATGGAGATCCAGGAATTGCCCAACAAAGCAGTATAAACAATTATTCTAAAGGTGCTCAGAGAGCTATAAGAGAACACAGATGAACAACTTAACAATATTGGGAGACAATAAAAGAACTAAATAGGAAGTTCAACAAAGACATAGAAAATATAAAAAGAACCAAACATTGCTTATGAGTAAAATGACTGAACAATAGACAGTTTTAACAGCATACTGGACCAAGCAAAGAACAGAAGCAGTGAGCCTGAAGACAGAAAATTGAAATTATATTTTCAGTTCAGTTCAGCTTCTCAGTCATGTCCGTCTCTTTGCGACCCATGAATCGCAGCACTCCAGGCCTCCCTGTCCATCACCAACTCCCAGAGCTTACTCAAACTCATGTCCATTGAGTCGGTGATGCCATCCAGCCATCTCATCCTCTGTAGTCCCCTTCTCCTCCTGCTCCCAATCCCTGCCAGCATCAGGGTCTTTTCCAATGAGTCAACTCTTTGCATGAGGTGGACAAAGTATTGGAGTTTCAGCCTCAGCATCAGTCCTTACAATGGACACGCAGGACTGATCTCCTTTAGGATGGACTGGTTGGATCTCCTTGCAGTCCAAGGGACTCTCAAGAGTCTTCTCCAACACCACAGTTCAAAAGCATCAATTTTTCAGCACTCAGCTTTCTTCACAGTCCAACTCTCACATCCATACATGACCACTGGAAAAACCATAGCCTTGACTAGATGGACCTTTTTTGCCAAAGTAATGTTTCTGCTTTTTAATATGCTATCTAGGTTGGTCATAACTTTCCTTCCAATGAGTAAATGTCTTTTAATTTCATGGCTGCAATCACCATCTGCAGTGATCTTGGAGCCCCAAAAATAGTCTGACACTGCTTCCACTGTTTCCCTATTTATTTCTCATGAAGTGATGGGACCAGATGTCATGATCTTAGTTTTCTGAATGTGGAGCTTTAAGCCAACTTTTTCACTCTCTTCTTTCACTTTCATCAAGAGGCTTTTTAGTTCCTCTTCACTTTCTGCCATATATTTTCAGAGAAGTAAATTAATAAAACAAAGAGAAGGAATGAAGAAAGGTTATGGAACTTATTGGACATCTTCAAGAGAAATAACGCGTGCACCATTGGAGTCCCAGAAGGAGAAATGTAGGCAAAAAGAGTAAAGGGCTTACTTAAAGAAATAATAGTTAACAGCTTCCCAAACCTGGAGAGAGATTTGGCTATTCAAGTTCATGAAGCAAATAGATCACCCCAAAACTTCAATCCAAAACAATCTTCTCCAAAACATGTGTAATGAAGCTATTTAAAATCAAAGATGAGATAGTTTTTGAAACAACAAGAGAAAACATATTTCTCTCATAAAAGGGACCCAACCTTAAGGCTATTAGAATATTCCTCAACAGAGACCTTGCAGACCAGGAGATAATGTGATGATACATTCAAAGTTGTAACAACAACAACCAAAAAAAGAAAACTGCCAATAAAGAATGTTTTACCCAGTAAGGTTATCCTCCAGAAGCGAAGGCAAGATTTTCCAGTAAAAATAAACACAAAAGTAAACAAGTGGAACCTGATTAAACTTAAAAGCTTTTGCACAGGAAAGGAAACTATAAGCAAGGTGAAAAGATAACCCTCAAAATGGGAGAAAATAATAGCAAATGAAACAACTGACAAAGGATTAATTTCCAAAATACACAAGCAGCTCAGAAAACTCAATACCAGAGAAACAAACCAATCAAAAAGTGGGGAAAAGACCTAAACAAATATTTCTCCAAAGAAGACTTACAGATGGCTAACAAAAACATGAAAATATGCTAAACATCGCTCACTATTCAGTTCAGTTAAGTTCAGTTGCTCAATCGTGTCCGACTCTTTGCAACCCCATGAATAGCAGCATGCCAGGCCTCCCTGTCCATCATCAACTCCCAGAGCTTACTCAAACTTATGTCCATCGAGTCGGTGATGCCATCCAGCCATCTCATCCTCTGTCGTCCCCTTCTCCTTCTGCCCCCAATCCCTCCCAGCATCAGGGTCTTTTCAGTGAGTCAACTCTTTGCACGAGGTGGCCAAAGTATTGGAGTTTCAGTTTCAGCATCAGTCCTTCCAATGAATACTTATGCTCATTATTGGAGAAATGCAAATCAAAACTACCATGAGATATCATTCACACAGGTCATAATGGCCATCATCAGAAAGTCTAAAACAATAAATGCTGGAGAAGGTGTGGAGAAAAGGGAATGCTCTTATAATGCTGGTGGGGATGTAAATTGATACAGCCACTATGGAAGATGGTATGGAGATTCCTTAAAAAACTAGGAATCAAAGCACCATATGACACAGCAATCCCACTCCTAGGCATATACCCTGAGGAAACCAAAATAGAAAAAGACACATGTATCCCACTGTTGGTTGCAGCACTATTTACAATAGCTAGAAAGTGGACGTAACCTTGACGTCCATCAGCAGATGAAGGGATGAAGAAGTTGTAGTACATACATACAATGAAATATTGCTCAGTCATAAAAAGGAATGCATTTGAGTCAGTTCTGATTAGGTAGATGAACCTAGAACCTATTATACAGAGTCAAGTAAATCAGAAAGAAAAAGATAAATACTGTATACTAAAGAATATATACAGAATCTAGAAAAATGATATTGAAGAATTTATTTGCAGGGCAGCAACAGAGAAACAGACAAAGAGAATAGACTTATGGACATGGGGAGAGGGAAGGAGAGAGTGAGATGTATGGAGAAAATAACATGGAAACTTACAATACCATATGTAAATTAGATAGCCAATGTGAATTTGCTGTATGTCTCAGGAAACTCAAACAGGGGCTCTGTATTAACCTAGAGCTGTGGGATGGGGAGGGAGAAGGGAGGAAGGCTCAAAAGGGAGAGAATATATGTATACCTATAGCTGATTCATATTGGTTTGACAAAAAACAACAAATTCTGTAAAGTGATTATCCTTCAATTAAAAAAATTTAAACTTCTAAAAAAATAAAGTGTAAAGAAACAAGGGCCCCCCCCCCCAAAAAAAAAAAAAGAAACAAGGTCCCATTATATAGCAGAGGTAACTATATAATTTTTTTAAAAAAGGAATTTCCCAATAAAGTAAAGCTGGAGGAGTTTAGCACCACTAAATATGTCTTACAAACAATTGTGAAAGCACAGCAGATAAACCATCAGCAAAACAAAAAGACAATCTAATGAACAGGAAAAATAGTTGCAAATGATATGACCAATAAAGGGCTAATGCTTAAAATATATAAGAAATTCATGCAACTCAGTATCAAAAGAAAAAACTCTGATTAAAAAGTGGACAGAAGACAGAATCGAGAGCTCAGAAATAAACTCATGCACTTATGGTCAGTTAAAGGAAGCAAGAATAAACAGTGGAAAAAACACTTTCTTTTACAAGTGGTGCTGGGGAAAATGGACTGCTACATGTAAAATAATAAAATTAGAACATTTACTCACTTAATATATGAAAATAAACTCAGGACTACCCTGGTGGTCTTGTGACTCAGAATCGGCTTGCCAATGCAGGGAACACCAGTTCAATCCCTGATCCGGGAAGATTCCACATGCCTTGGGGCAAATAAGCCCATGTGACACAACTCCTGAGCCTGTGCTCTAAAGTCCATGCTCTGCAAAAAGAGAGGTCACCACAATAAGAAGCCCAAGCACTGCAGCTAGAGAATATCCCCAGCTCACCACAACTAGAGAGAGTCCACATGCAGCAACAAAGACATAGCAGAGCCAGAAATTAATTAATTAATTTAATTAATAAATGTTTTAAAATAAAGCAAACTTGAATAGATTAAGACCTACAAGCAAGATTGGAGACCATAAAATTTCTATACAAAAAGATAGGCAGAGCACTTTGACACAAATCATAGCAATATTGCTTTCTTTTTCACAAATAAATATTATTTTTATTTTTTTTCTTTTCATCTATTTTTATCAGCCATGGAGTTCCATGTATTCCCCATCTCGATCCCCCCTCCCACCTCCCTCTCCACCCGATTCCTCTGGGTCTTCCCAGTGCACCAGGCCTGAGCACTTGTTTTATGCATCCCACCTGGGCTGGTGATCTGTTTCACCCTAGAGTCCAAAAGTCTGTTCTGTACATCTGTGTCTCTTTTTCTGTTTTGCATATAGGATTATCATTACCATCTTTCTAAATTCCATATATATGTGTTAGTATGCTGTAATGTTCTTTATCTTCTGGCTTACTTCACTCTGTATAATGGGCTCCAGTTTCCTCCATCTCATTAGAACTGATTCAAATGAATTCTTTTTAATGGCTGAGTAATATTCCATGGTGTATATGTACCACAGCTTCCTTATCCATTAATCTGCTAATGGGCATCTAGGTTGTTTCCATGTCCTGGCTATTATAAACAGTGCTGCGATGAACACTGGGGTGCACGTGTCTCTTTCAGATGTGGTTTCCTCGGTGTGTATGCCCAGCAGTGGGATTGCTGGGTCATATGGCAGTTCTATTTTCAGTTTTTTAAGGAATCTCCACACTGTTTTCCATAGTGGCTGTACTAGTTTGCATTCCCACCAACAATGTAAGAGGGTTGCCTTTTCTCCACACCCTCTCCAGCATTTATTGCTTGTAGACTTTTGGATAGCAGCCATCCTGACTGGCATGTGATGGTACCTCACTGTGGTTTTGATTTGCATTTCTCTGACAATGAGTGATGTTGAGCATCTTTTCATGTATTTCTTAGCCATCTGTATGTCTTCTTTGGAGAAATGTCTGTTTAGTTCTTTGGCCCACTTTTTGATTGGGTCATTTATTTTTCTGGAGTTGAGCTGGAGGTGTTGCTTGTATATTTTTGAGATTAATCCTTTGTGTGTTGCTTCATTTGCTATTATTTTCTCCCAATCTGAGGGCTGTCTTTTCACCTTGCTTATAGTTTCCTTTGTTGTGCAAAAGCTTTTAAGTTTCATTAGGTCCCATTTGTTTATTTTTGCTTTTATTTCCAATATTCTGGGATGTCAGTCATAGAGGATCCTGCTGTGATTTATGTCAGAGAGTGTTTTGCCTATGTTCTCCTCTAGGAGTTTTATAGTTTCTGGTCTTATGTTTAGATCTTTAATCCATTTTGAGTTTATTGTTGTGTATGCAGTTAGGAAGTGTTCTAGTTTCATTCTTTTACAAATGGTTGACCAGTTTACCCAGCACCACTTGTTAAAGTGGTTGCCTTTTTTCCATTGTATATCCTTGCCTCCTTTGTCAAAGATAAGGTGTCCATAGGTTCGTGGATTTATCTCTGGGCTTTCTATTCTGTTCCATTGATCTATATTTGTCTTTGTGCCAGTACCATACTGTCTTGATGACTGTGGCTTTGTAGTAGAGCCTGAAGTCAGGCAGGTTGATTCCTCCAGTTCCATTCTTCTTTCTCAAGGTTACTTTAGCTATTCTAGGTTTTTTGTATTTCCATACAAATTGTGAAATTTTTTGTTCTAGTTCTGTGAAAAATACCATTGGTAGCTTGATAGGGATTGCATTGAATCTATAGATTACTTTGGGTAGAATATCCATTTTGACAATATTGATTCTTCCAGTCCATGAACACGGTATGTTTCTGCATCTATTTGTGTCCTCTTTGATTTCTTTCATCAGTGTTTTATAGTTTTCTATGTATAGGTTTTTTGTTTCTTTAGGTAGATATACTCCTAAGTATTTTATTCATTTTGTTGCAATGGTGAATGGTATTGTTTCCTTAATTTCTCTTTCTGTTTTTTCATTGTTAGTGTATAGGAATGCAAGGGATTTCTGTGTGTTAATTTTATACCCTGCCACTTTCCTATATTCATTGATTAGCTCTAGTAATTTTCTGGTAGAGTCTTTAGGGTTTTCTATGTAGAGGATCATGTCATCTGCAAACAGCGAGAGTTTCACTTCTTCTTTTCCTATATGGATTCCTTTTACTTCTTTTTCTGCTCTGATTCCTGTGGCCAAAACTTCCAAAATGATGTTGAATAGTAGTGGTGAGAGTGAGAACCCTTGTCTTGTTCCTGATTTCAGGGGAAATGCTTTCAATTTTTCACCATTGAGGGTGATGCTTGCTGTGGGTTTCTCATATATAACTTTTATTATGTTGAGGTATGTTCCTTCTATTGCTGCTTTCTTGAGAGTTTTAGTCATAAATGAGTGTTGAATTTTGTCAAAAGCTTTCTCGGCATCTATTGAGATAATCATATGGTTTTTATCTTTCAATTTGTTAATGTGGTGTATTACATTGATTGATTTGCAGATATTAAAGAATCCTTGCATTCCTGGGATAAAGCCCTCTTGGTCATGGTGTATGATTTTTTTAATATGTTGTTGGATTCTGTTTGCTAGAATTTTGTTAAGGATTTTTGCATCTATGTTCATCAGTGATATTGGCCTGTAGTTTTCTTTTTTTGTGGCATCTTTGTCTGGTTTTGGAATTAGGGTGATGGTGGCCTCATAGAATGAGTTTGGAAGTTTACCTTCTGCAATTTTCTGGAAGAGTTTGAGTAAGATAGGTGTTAGCTCTTCTCTAAATTTTAGGTAGAATTCAGCTGTGAAGCCATATGGTCCTGGGCTTTTGTTTGCGGGAAGATTTCTGATTACAGTTTTGATTTCCTTGCTTGTGATGGCTCTGTTAAAATCTTCTATTTCTTCCTGGTTCAGTTTTGGAAAGTTATACTTTTCTAAGAATTTGTCCATTTCATCCAAGTTGTGCATTTTATTGGCATAGAGCTGATGGTAGTAGTCTCTTATGATCCTTTGTATTTCAGTGTTGTCTGTTGTGATCTCTCCATTTTCACTTCGAATTTTGTAATTGGGTTCTTCTCTCTTTGTTTCTTAATGAGTCTTGTTAATGGTTTATCAATTTTGTTTATTTTTTCAAAAATCCAGCTTTTAGCTTTGTTGATTTTTGCTATGGTCTCTTTAGTTTCTTTTGCATTTATTTCTGCCCTTTTAAGATTTCTTTCCTCCTACTAACCCTGGGGTTCTTCATTTCTTCCTTCTCTAATTGCTTTAGATGTAGAATTAGGTTATTTATTTGGCTTTTTTCTTGTTTCTTGATGTAAGCTTGTGCTGCTATGAACCTTCCCCTTAGCACTGCTTTTACAGTGTCCCATAGGTTTTGGGTTGTTGTGTTTTGATTTTCATTCATTTCTATGCATATTTTGGTTTCTTTTTTTATTTCTTCTATGATTTGTTGGTTATTCAGGAGCGTGTTATTTAGTCTCCATATGTTTGAATTTTTAACAATTTTTTTTCCTGTAATTGAGATCTGATCTTACTGCACTGTGGTCAGAAAAAATGACTGGAATGATTTCAATTTTTTTGAATTTTCCAAGACCAGATTTATGGCCCAAGATGTGATCTATTCTGGAGAAGGTTCCGTGCGCACTTGAGAAAAAAGTGAAGTTGATTGTTTTGGGGTGAAATGTCCTATAGATATCAATTAGGTCTAATTGGTCCATTGTGCCCTTTAAGGTTTGTGTTTCCTTGTTAATTTTCTGTTTAATTGATCTATCCATAGTTGTGAGTGGGGTATTAAAGTCTCCTACTATTATTGTGTTACTATTAATTTCCTCTTTCATACTCGTTAGCGTTTGCCATACATATTGCAGTGCTCCTATGTTTGGTGCATTTAATTGTTATATCTTCTCTTGGATTGATCCTTTGATCATTATATAGTGTCCTTCTTTGTCTCTTTTCACAGCCTTTATGTGAAAGTCTATTTTATCTAATATGAGTATTGCGACTCCTGCTTTCTTTTGGTCTCCGTTTGCGTGAAATATTTTTTCCCAGCCCTTCACTTTTGCTCTGTATGTATCTCTTGTTTTGAGGTGGTTCTCTTGTAGACAGCATATATAGGGGTCTTATTTTTGTATCCATTCAGCCAGTCTCTGTCTTTTGGTTGGGGCATTCAACCCATTTACATTTAAAGTAATTATTGATAAGTATGATCCCATTGCCATTTACTTTGCTGTTTGGAGTTTGAGTTCATGTGCCTTTTCTCTGTTTCCTGTCTAGAGAAGATCTTTTAGCATTTGTTGAAGTGATGATTTGGTGGTGCTGAATTCTCTGAGCTTCTGGTTGTCTGTAAAGTTTTTTATTTCTCCTTGATATTTGAATGAGATCCTTGCTGGGTACAGTAATCTGTGTCTTAGGTTTTTCTGTTTCATCACTTTAAGTATGCCCTGCCATTCCCTTATGGCCTGAAGTGTTTCTATTGAAAGATCAGCTGTTATCCTTATGGGAATCCCCTTGTGTGTTATTTGTTGTTTTTCCCTTGCTGCTATTAATATTTGTTCTTTGTGTTTGATCTTTGTTAATTTGATTAATATGTGTCTTGGGGTGTTTTGCCTTGGGTTTATCCTGTTTCAGACTCTCTGGATTTCTTGGACTTGGATGGTTATTTCCTTCCCCATTTTAGGGAAGTTTTCAACTATTATTTCCTCAAGTATTTTCTCATGGCCTTTCTTTTTGTCTTCTTCTTCTGGGACTCTTATGATTCAAATGTTCAGGCAGTTGACATTGTCCCAGAGGTCTCTAAGGTTGTCCTCATTTCTTTTAATTCTTTTTTCCTCTCTGCTTTATTTATTTCCACCATTCTATCTTCCACCTCACTTATCCTATCTTCTGCCTCTGTTATTCTACTGTTGGTTCCCTCCAGAATGTTTTTTTATCTCATTTATTGCATTATTCATTATTGATTGATTCTTTTTTATTTCTTTAGGTCCTTGTTAAACATTTCTTGTATTTTCTCAATCCTTGTCTCTAGGTTATTTATCTATAACTCCATTTTGTGTTTAAGATTTTTGGATCATTTTTAGTATCATCATTCTAAATTCTTTTTCAGGTAGACTCCCTATCTCCTCCTCTTTTGTGTGGTTTGGTGGGCATTTATCATGTTCCTTTACCTGCTGAGTATTTCTCTGTCTTTTTATCTTGTTTAGGTTGCTGTGTTTGTGGTGGCCTTTCTGTATTCTGGCAGTTTGTGGTTCCTCTTTTGTGGAGGTTCCTCCCTGTGGGTGGGGATGGACAAGTGGCTTGTCAAGGTTTCCTGGTTAGGGAAGCTTGCATTGGTGTTCTGGTGGGTGGAGCTGGATTTCTTCTCTTTGGAGTGCAATGAAGTGTCCAGTAGTGAGTTTTGAGATGTCTATGGGTTTGCTGTGACTTTGGGCAGCCTGTATATTAAAGCTCAGGGCTGTGTTCCTGCATTGCTGGAGAATGTGTGTGGTATGTCTTGCTCTGGAACTTATTGGTTCTTGGGTGGAGCTTGATTTCAGTGTAGGTATAGAGGCTTTTGGATGAGCTCTTATTGATTAATGTTTCCTGGAGTCTGGAGTTCTCTGGTGTTCTCAGGTTTGAGATTTAAGCCTCTTTTTTTTCTGGTTTTCAGTCTTATTCTTGCAGTAGCTTCAAGACTTCTCTATCCATATAGCACCAATGATAAAATATCTAGGGTAATGGAGAAAAGATTCTCCACAGTGAGAGACACCTAGAATTGTTCGCTGAGTTACATGGGGAAGAGAGGAGGGAGGAGGGAGATAAAGGTGACCAGGAGGAGAAGAGGGGGGAATCAAAAAGGGAGAGAGAAATATAGCCATAATCAAATCCCTATGTGCTCTCCACAGCCTGAAACACCCAGAGAGGTTCACGAAGTTACATAGAGAAGAGAAGAAGGAGGAAGGAGATAGAGGTGACCAGGAGGAGAAGAGGAGGGGTCAAAAGGAGAGAGACAGATCTAGCCAGTATTCAGTTCCCTAAGTGTTCACCACGGCCCAGAATACCCAAAGCAATTCACAGAGTTGGGTAGAGAAGAGAAGGGGGAGGGAGGAGTTAGAGGTGACTTAGGGGAGAAAAAGGAGAGTCAACAGGTGGAGAGGGCAATCAAGCCAGTAATCACACTCCTAAGTAAAAATGAGTACTGAAGATTTGATTCTTAAAGGTACAAAATTGATAAACAATACCAAAAAGCAAACATTAAAAATCTAGAATCGACATTAGACTCTCAAAAGTACAATATTAAACAAACCACAATCACAAAAATTATTAAAATATATATGAAATTTGCTTTAAAAATGCCTTTTTGTGAAAGGTCATGGTTATAAAAATGAAAATTAAAGCAGTAATAAAGGACTTAAAAATTAAAAAATCTAAAAATGATAATAGTAAAAATATATCTAGGAATTTCTCTGGAGCTGTTGAGGGCTGTGTGGGGGGTCAGTTCAGTTTCAGATAGTTCCTTATTCCAGCTTATACTTCTCAAGGTCTATAGATCCCTTCCCATGTAGTTGGTGCCAAATACAGGGTTTAATCTGTTGCACCTGTCACTTCCAAAGAGGTTCCCTCTGTTTATTTTAGCTTCTTCTGTTTGCACATCTCTTCAGTGTCTAATTTCTGCCCTGACACAAGGGGGCGGAGGTGGTCACTTATTTAGGCTCGCTTGTTCAGTCAATGCTGTGGGGAGGGAGGAACACTGCAAACAAGAATCACGGGCGTGTGTGGGGAGTGCTCGCAGTGTCTGGGCCACACTGGGTGTGCCCCTGCTCAGGGTGTGTGCTTTCCCAGTCTACACAGCTCAGGCTCCAGGTTGCTCTGCAGGGGAACTGTCTAAAGCGGACCTTGGGTTTCGTGCACTTCCCAGGTTTAAGCCGCTCAGATTCAGGTTCTCAGGTACTTGAGGGAGGAGCCAAGATGGCGAAGGAATAGGACGGGGAGACCACTTTGTCTCCTACAAATTCATCAAAAGAATAACTGAATGCAGAGCAAACTTCAAAAAAACAACTTCTGATCACTAGCTGAGGTCATCAGGTGCCCAGAAAAGCAACCCATTCTCTTTGAAAGGAGGTAGGACAAAACATAAAAGATAAAAAGAGAGACAAAAGAGCTAAGGACGGACATCCATCCCCGGAAGGGAGTCTTGCACTGGCGGGTCTGGGGGAAGTTTTTGAATCTCGGAGGGCAACCTGACTGGGAGGGGAACAATAAATAAAACCCACAGATTACGTGCCTAAAAGCAACTCCCAGCAGAAAAGTACCCCAGACACCCGCATCCGCCACCAGCAAGTGGGGACGGAACGGAGAGGAGCGGGCAGCATTGCTTAGGGTAAGGACCGGGCCTGAGTGCCCTGAGGACAATCGGAGGGAGCTTTTCTGAGTTATCAACTGAAACTGTGGGTCAGCAAAAGAGAGAGAGAAAATTAACCGGCGGAACACATTGCCGGCTGTTCCCAGAACAAAGGGACGGAGCAAGTCCAGAGTAGAGCCCGACCAGCGTGGCGGGGACTGGGGCTGGTGACTCGGAGGGCAGAAGGTGCGCTGCCCCCAGGGAGAGTGCGCCCGCCAAGCCCCTGGCTGCCTGAGCCGCTCTGACAGGGAAGGCACAAAAAGCCGGCGCAGCTTTTTGTGCCGCGCTTTTGTGGAACACCCGAGGGCTGGAACCGCGCAGCACAGGGCACGCTCCATATAGAGCAGCCAGGAGCCTGAGCAGCGTAGAGGGGAAAGCAGCGCCAGCCCCTTTCCGCAGCGCGAAGGAACCAGCAACCTGAATGAGTCCGCCTCCGCCCGCCTGTGTCACGGCGGAAATGAGGCACTGAAGAGACCGGCAAACAGAAGCCAAACAAAGGGAACCACGTCAGAAGGGACCAGTGCAACAGATTTAAATCCCTGTAGATAACACCGACTACACCGGAAGGGGCCTGTAGATATTGAGAAGTGTAAGCTGGAACGAGGAGCGATCTGAAACTGAACCGAACCCACACTGACCGCAACAGCTGCAGAGAAATTCCTAGATATATTTTTACTTTTTTTTTTTAAGTACATTTTTTTAAAAAAATTTTTTTTCTTTTTTCTCTTACTTTCTTTTAAAATTCCCTATTACTCCCCCATTACTCCTTAACTTTCATTTTCATAGATTTTTACGATTTTTTTAATTAGGAAAAAAATTTTTTTCTTTTCTTTTTTTCTCTTTTTTTTCCTTTTTCTCTTCTATTTTCTATTTTTCTTTTTCTCTTATTTCCTTTTAAAGTCCTCTATTACTCCTCTACTACTCCTTAATCTTCATTTTCATTACACTATAACCTTACCAAAAAAAAAGTGAGAGAAGCCCTATTTTTAAACCAAACTTCATATATATTTCTAAAATTTTTTTGTGTGTTTTGGTTTTTGTTTTTAATATAGTATTTTTAAGAGTCTAACCTCTACTCTAGATTTTTAATCTTCGTTTTTCAATATATGATATAAATTGTGGACATTTCAGAATCCAAGATTCAGTTCCCATTTTTATTCAGGAGTGTGTTGATTATTCTCTCCCAATCTTGACTCTCCATTTTCTACCTCAGAACACCTCTATTTCCTCCTTTCCCCTTCTCTTCCCAATCCAATTCTGTGCGTCTTTGTGGGTGTCTGGGCTACAGAGAACATTCTGGGAACAGACAACTGCATAGATCTGTCTCTCTCCTCTTGAGTCCCCCTTTTTCTCCTCCTGCTCATCTCTATCTCCCTCCTCCCTCTCCTCTTCTTCATGTAACTCTGTGAACCTCTCTGGGTGTCCCTAACAGGGGAGAATCTTTTCACCATTAACCTAGAAGTTTTATTATCAGTGCTGTATGGTTGAAGAAGTCTTGAGACTACTGAAAGAATAAAATTGAAATCCAGAGGCAGGAGAATTAAGCCCAAAACCTGAGAACACCAGAAAACTCCTGACTACATGGAACTTTAAGTAACAAGAGACCGTCCAAAAGCCTCCATACCTACACTGAAACCAACCACCACCCAAGAGCCAATAAGTTTTAGAGCAAAACATACCACACAAATTCTCCAGAAATGCAGGAACATAGCCCTGAACGTCAACATATAGGCTGGCCATGGTCACACCTAACACATAGACCCATCTCAAAACTCATCACTGGGCACTCCATTGCACTCCAGAGAGAAGAAATCAAGTTCCACGCACCAGAACACCAACGCAAGCTTCCCTAACCAGGAAACCTTGACAAGCCAATCGTCCAACCCCACCCACTTGGTAAAACCTCCACAATAAAAAGGAACCTCAGACCTCCAGAATACAGAAAGCCCACTCCAGACACAGCAATCTAAACCAGATGAAAAGGCAGAGAAATACCCAACAGGTAAAGAAACATGAAAAATGTCCACCAAGTCAAACAAAAGAGGAGGAGATAGGGAATCTACCTGAAAAAGACTTTACAATAATGATAATAAAAATGCTCCAAAATCTTGAAAACAAAATGGAGTTACAAATAAATAGCCTGGAGACAAAGATTGAAAAGATGCAAGAAATGTTTAATAAAAACCTAGAAGAAATAAAAAAGAGTCAATTAAAAATGAATAATGCAATAAATGAGATCAAAAACACTCTGGAGGGAACCAAGAGTAGAATAACGGAGACAGAAGATAGGATAAGTGAGGTAGAAGATAAAATGGTGGAAATAAATGAAGCAGAGAGGAAAAAAGAAAAAAGAATCAAAAGAAATGAGGACAACCTCAGGGACCTCTGGGACAATGTGAAACGCCCCAACATTCGAATCATAGGCGTCCCAGAAGAAGAAGAGAAAAAGAAAGGCCATGAGAAAATACTCGAGATAACAGCTAAAAACCTCCCTAAAATGGGGAAGGAAATAGCCACACAAGTCCAAGAAACCCAGAGAGTCCCAAACAGGATAAACCCAAGGCGAAACACCCCAAGACAGATATTAATCAAATTAACAAAGATCAAACACAAAGAACAAATATTAAAAGCAGCAAAGGAGAAAAAACAAATAACACACAAAGGGATTCCCATAAGGATAACAGCTGATCTATCAATAGAAACCCTCCAGGCCAGAAGGGAAAGGCAGGACATACTTAAAATAATGAAAGAGAATAACCTACAACCCAGATTACTGTACCCAGCAAGGATCTCATTCAGATATGAAGGAGATTTCAAAAGCTTTACAGATGACCAAAAGCTAAGAGAATTCAGCACCACCAAACCAGCTCTTCAACAAATGCTAAAGGATCTTCTCTAGACAGGAAGTGCAGAAAGGTTGTATAAATGTGAACCCAAAACAACAACGTAAATGGCAATGGGACCACACCTATCAATAATTACCTGAAAAGCAATATTGCTTTTTATTTGTCTCCTAACACAAAGGGAACAAGAGCAAAAATAATCAAACACGACCTGATTAACCTTAAAAGCTATTGCACAGCAAAAGAAACCATCAACAAAATAAAAAGATAATCTACAAACTGGAAGAAAGTATTTGCAAATGATATGACCAACAAGGGGTTAATATCAAAAATATATAAATAATTTATAAAACTTAATATAAAAAACCAAATCAAATCAAAAAGTGGGCAGAAGATCTGAACAGACATTATTCCAAAGACACACTAAAGGCTAACAAGAACATGAAAGGATGCTCAACATTCTTGATTATTAGAGAAATGAAAATCAAAACAATGAGATATCTCATACCTGTCATATGGCTATCATCAAAAAGACAACAAATAACAAATGCTGGAGCAGATGTGAAGAGGTGGAAATGTAAATTGGTGCAACCACTAAGAAAAATATCAATAGTATGGAGGTTCCACACAAAGCTAAAATAGAATCAGCAATTCCACTCTTGGGTATTGTTGTGTTGTCCAGTCACTAAGTTGTGTCTGATTCTTTGCAACCCCATGAACTGCAGCATGCCAGCCTTCCCAATCCCTCACTATCTCCTAGAGTTTGCTCAACCTCAGGTCCATGGAGACAGGGATGCCATCCAACCATCTCATCCTCAGTTTCCCCCTTCTCCTTTTGCCTTCAATCTTTCCCAGCATTAGGATCTTTTCTCAAGGAGTCTGGTGTTCACATCAGGTGGCCAAAGTGTTAGAACTTCAGCTTCAGCATCAGTCCTACCAATGAATATTCAGGGTTGATTTTCTTTAGAATTGACTGATTTGATCTCCTTGCAGTCCAACGGACTCTCAACAGTGTTCTCCAGCACCACAGTTCCAAAGCAGCAATTCTTTGGTTCTCAGCCTTCTTTATGGTCCAGTTCTCAAATGCATACATACATGGCTACTAAAAAAAAAAAAATCATAGCTTTGACTATATGGATTTTGTTGGCAAAGTGATAGCTCTGCTTTTTAGTATGCTATCTAGGTTTGTCACAGCTTTTCTTCTAAGGAACAAATGTCTTTTAATTTCATGACTGCATTCATCATCTGCAGTGATTTGGGGGCCCAAGAAAGTATAATCTGTCACTGTTTCCACTTTTCCCCCATCTATTTGCTGTGAAGTGATGGGCCCCAATGCCATGATCTTCATTTTTTTCATGTTGAGTTTTGGGCCAGCTTTTTCACACTCCTCTTTCACCCTTATCAACAGGCTCTTTAGTTTCTTTTCACTTTCTGCCATTAAAGTGGTATCATCTACATGTCTGAGGTTGTTGATATTTCTCCCAGCAATCTTGGGCATATCTTGGGTGTATATCAGAATAAATGAAAATCTAAATTTGAAAAGATACATGCACCCCAATATTCCTAGCAGCACTATTTACAATAATGAAGATAAAGAAGATGTAGTATATGCATATAATGGAATATTGCCTGGTCATTAAAAAGAATGAAATTCTCCCAATTACAGAAACATGGATCAACATTAAGTCAGACAAACAAAGACAAATACTATATAATACCATTATATGTAGAAACTAAAAAATAGTACAAACATGTGTATGTACAACAGAAAGAGACCTACAGATATATATACCAAGCTAGTGGTTACCAAAGGAACAAGACAAGGGGAAAGGTCAGTCCAGGGCATGAAGTTAAGAGATACAAACTACTATCTATAAAACAAATAAGAACAAAAATATACTGTATAGCACAGGGAATTATAGCCACTACCCTCTTACAACTTTTAAGGGTGTATACTCTGCAAAATACTAAATCATTATGCTCTACATATGAAAAATATATTATAAACCAACTATGCTTAAATGTGTAAATAAATTTTAAAAATTTTCATATATCCATAAAGAATAGAGAAATAAAGGAAAAGAACTCATACAACTCAATTTAAAAAAATGCTCAGTTTTTAACCATGGAATATTACTCAGCCATTAAAAAGAATTCATTTGAATCAGTTCTAATGAGATGGATGAAACTGGAGCCCATTATACAGAGTGAGGTAAGCCAGAAAGATAAACACCATTACACCATACTAACACATATATATGGAATTTAGAAAGATGGTAATGATAACCCTATATGCAAAACAGAAAAAGAGACACAAATGTACAGAACAGACTTTT